>JACTOM010000069.1:661634-822488 GCA_015832385.1 Elymnias hypermnestra | reverse complement strand
TCAATATTTGCCCGAAGTTGGGAAGTTGGCGGTGTGATCCACCCCCGTGCCTCGGAGAGCACGTTAAGCCGTCGGTCCTGCGCCTGATCTCTCTCCGGTCGTGTCGGATTCCCGTCACATCGGACTATGAGAGTGAAGGAATAGAGAGTGCACTTTTGTACTATGCCTGCCAATCCGCAGTGGAGCAGCGTGGTGGGTCTATGCTCTAAATACCCTCGCTCCTCGGAGTGAGGAGGCCTGTGCCCAGCAGTGGGACGTTAAAGGGCTGCTACTTACTTTACTTTTACTTTATTGTCTCAGAGCTTCCCTCTACTATTATACTCCTTAGACTGAGATTTTAAAATTCGTTATGTCTTTTGAATAGGATATCCGATTTTAATAATTTAAAGATTATTTTACAAGTATTGAAATGGTCTTTGATAGGATAAGGATTATTACAGAGGTATGAATAATATGGTTTGATTATTGTCGCCACTTTTATTAACTTTTAAAAAGGAAAAAAAATAGTTATAGTAGCATAACTACCGTAGTTCGTTATATGGTATTTTTGACTTTTTTTGTTGATATTAATATTTTCTATAGTATTGTAGAACATTTTTTTGGTCTATCATTAATAGTTTCTGCAGAGCACCCGATGACATTTTGTGTGACAATTTTTTTCAGACCTTGGGTTATATTAATACATTTTTTTAGGGATTCCTATTCTTTTTCAGAAAGTAATATAGCTTATGTCGCTTATTGAAAATGGAGCTTTATAATGGTGAAAAAAATTAAAAATCGGTTCAGTAGTTATTGTGTGAAAAAGTTACAAACATACATGTGTACATACAAAAACTCTTTACAATATTAGTTTAGATGTTACTTATTATGTATGTATTTGTTATTTAAATTACATAATACGATAAAATACATTTTGAATGATAATGTTACATATTTAACAAATTTGGAACCATTACCAATGAATTTGTTTACAAAATACAGCCTTTCGCTTTAGGGCCAAGTTTCGTTAAACATATCTAGGCCATAAAGTGAGATATGCATGTATTATGTTATTGCCTAAATATAACTTCTATGCACGGATTATTTATAACGGGTTGTTTAATAACGTCTTGCTAAGTTTCCAACACTTAAGTTATTAAAATAAGCTATTTAGCGAGGATTTTCTTGGTTCAAAATTCGTTTTAATTCATAAAAACTGAATCTCAAGACGTGTGGTTTTGTTGAGAACGGCGGCTTTATAATTATTGCGGTACGAATGTACTTTTTGTCCTAAAATAAATAAGAAAGCTTTGGTCTAAATTTTTCTCATATCGCAATTTCTTTTCAACCAGTTGACTTTGTAAGTGCTGCTATTATGTTAGATTTATGAAGTTTCACTAATAACGTGATGTAAAATATAAACGATTATATATTTGTTTATGTGTAATCCGTTTGTGATAAAACTTTGTACTGAGACTTTGTTTATTGATACCTTAGTTAAGGAAGCGAGTCGTAAAAATAAAAAAAACTAATATAACTATAATTTTCATTGATATAAATATTATGTATCTATTAACGTGTTTTTTCATTTACCTTTGCTTTGAAAGTACTGTAATGGTACAATATTATTGCCGTTTCTTTCATCGAAAGGAAAAACATTTCGGTTTATTTAGTGTATATTCTTCTTATATATTTTTTTGTGTTGTTATATATATATACCGGGTGCTTCAAAAAAATGTATACACACTTTAAACTATTGTAGTTTTCCCGCTCTACAAGGCTAATGTTATATTTCTTCGCCAGGTGCCAGCATAATCGTCCCTCTATGTTATATTATCAGTTGGAATTTGTAATATCAACATGGGGGACGTACGTTTGAGTTTTGAAGAACGTAAGCAGGTTATTAAGTGGTACTGGAAGTTTGAGAATGTAAATGAAGTTCAAAGACAGTGGAGAAGGGAGTATGATACAGAACCACCTTCAAGATTAACAATTACACGCATACGAGACAAATTCGAAGTTCATGGAACAGTGTGTGATGTGCATAAAGGTCATTCAGGTCGGCCTCGAACAGCTACAAGTGATGAGTCATCAACGGCAGTCTTGGAACTGTTTCAACGCTCTCCTAACAAATCTTCAAGGCAAGGGGCACGTGAAAGTGATGTAAGTGCTAGCAGCGTGCTACGCATTCTGAAGAGAGGCAAGTATCGTGTTTACATTCCAAGGCTGGTGCAACAGCTAAATGACGACGATCCAGATCGAAGGTTGCAATTTTGTGAATGGATTCAGGAGATGGTGATACGTGAACCGGGATTTATGGGTAGCATCATTTGGTCGGATGAAGCCCAATTCAAACTTAATGGAACTGTCAATAGGCACAATTGTGTTTACTGGGGTGAAGAAAATCCTCACATTACAATTGAAAAAGCTGTAAATTTGCCTGGTGTAAATGTGTGGTGCGGTTTGTCTTCAAGGGGACTCATTGGACCTTTTCGATTTGAAGGCACTGTAACTGGTATTAATTACCTAACAATGCTTGCTGATTCCATATTTCCTGCCATTCGTGCATTATACGGTAATGATGATTTTTATTTTCAACAAGATGGTGCTCCGCCGCACTATCACAGGGACGTACGAGCTTACCTGGATCAAAATTTGTCGGGCCATTGGATAGGACGCAGGGGGCCAATCGAGTTTCCAGCACGCTCTCCAGACCTTACACCACTGGATTTCTTCTTGTGGGGCACAGTAAAAGATGAGGTGTACAAACGTAAACCACGTAACCTAGACATTCTTTCGAATGAGATTTAAGCAGTGTGTAGAGAAATCTCATTGGACGTTTTGATACGATGTACAGAATCTGTGGGGACTCGTACTCAGAATTGTATTGATGCTGCAGGTCACCAATTTGAACAGTATTAACATTTGTTATTTGTTTCATTTACATTGGACTTTCAGCTTTCTATTTTCCTGAAATTTAACTTTGTAGAACGGTAAATAAAGTTCTATGGAAGTTCTAATTGTGAATACATTTTTTTGAAGCATCCGGTATATAGGGCAGATGTCTGTGGAACGCTGGCGCTATCTATCGGCGTAGACAGAGTCAATGGTGGCAGTCCGGCGGGAGGCTCTCGGCAGTTGTCGAGTAGCGCTCGACCGGAGCAGTCTACTATAGGAACTGTCACGTTCCTAGCTATTAGTGTTAATAAGTTTGTGTAAATTGATATCGGGAACATTAAGTGATTGAAAAGTATAACTCGAGTTAATTAATAAAGTGTTTAGATAATACATTATTATACAAATAGTATATATATGTATATATATATATATAACGGTGCATAAAAACTTGATGTGTATTAAATACTACATATTTTTTTAGAAGATAAAATGGTGATAGTAGGGTTTCTTTAAGTCATAGATAAAAGCAATTGCTGAATTATTTGTAAATCTATAAAAGGCTGAGTTTTCTATGAAAATTCCAGAGTGAAATGATTTTCTCGACACTTCCAACTATTAACAATATTTCAACTAATTTACACAAAACCTTGACAAATGATTAACATAGCCCTTCCTCATGGATCATTCTACTATGATAAAAACTGCATGAAAATCCGTTCAGTTGTAGTAGTTGTACTTTTATAGACAGACGCGGCTGAGAACTTTGTTTTATAATATATAAGATTATTTCTGTGTAAATGATTATTAATGACGTATTTTCAGCATACTATAATCTTCTCGCTCTATTAGTGTATGATTCTTTAGTACGTTTGTATGATATTGAACTCCTCATAAGCTACTGCAATTATTTTCATTTTGTTTGTATTAAAGTGGAATCAGATTTGTATGAGAATTAGATCTTATGAATAACGGTTGTCATCATATTTCTACGGCTCCGTCAGAAAATAGCATCAAATAATAGTGAAAGCTCTCACAAATTATTACAAAAAAGTGCAATTTACGATTTTTTATTCGTTAAATTAATCCCAATATAAATAATATGACCTGCATATTACTTTGCGAAATAATATTCGGCTTAAAAAATCAATTTAATAATTAGAATGATATTATTTTGATTATTGTGTTAATCCAAATTGTTAATAATAATGTTCAAAACTCTAAGCGTCGGCAATTGAGAATGTACCCTACCCCACTTATAGTTACCAGGCTAAGGTGAACTCAGGGATATTCCTGACTTTGTTATAAAAATTTGCTATAAAGACTCTTCAAAAGTTATTTTGAGTGTAAAAAGATTTTTATCGACGTAGCTTTTGGAAAGTTATTAGCAATCTAAATTGGAGAAGAATAAAGAGAATATTCGCTTCGATGGAAGAATGCTGAGCACTTTAGTAATTTTAATATGAAAGATGGGTCTCACTTCGGGTTTCCATCACACAGAAAAAGCTGATGAAATTCTCGAAAAAGTTCGAGAATAACCATATTGAATGTGTATCTTAAATTCGAATATTAAATTTGATTATTTTTACATTTTTTAATATATTGTCAGTTTGCGCCGAAGTTGCTAGTTTGATAAAAGTATTTACGCAAGGTTTAGAAGACCTTTTACGAAAAAGAAGACGGGCAATAGTATTAGTAACACCTTAAAAACGACGGAAAAAATAGATCTTGATTTTAAAACCATCACATTTTTAAAACATTTTATTAGCATTATTTACGATCCATCATATTAGTACAGCTAAATGGAACTTTAGTGTATTTAAAAATATATTACTTTACTTAAAAAAAACAAGAAATGAAAAACAAAATCATTAACAGCTGAGCTTCGAATGCATGGGTCTATGAACTAACCGAAGAACGTTCTTTCGTTCTATCGTTTTATTTAGCTGTACTAACAAGATGGAGCGCAAATAATACAAATAAAACGATTTAAAAAATGAGTAATATGATTAAGTGTGATTATATATACGTGTCTATTTCAACAATGGTATGGAACTACATCTAGCCCAGAAAACTGTTTCGAACCATTTACACAAAAGTAAAAAGTAGTAAAGTGTTGGCGAAACTAAGTAAGTAGTAGCCCATTAACGTTCCACTGCTGGGCACAGGCCTCCTCACTCATACGAGAAAGGGTGTTTAGAGCATGGACCCACCACGCTGCTCCACTGCGGATTGGCAGGCATATTACACAAGTGCACTCTCTATTCCTTCACTCTCATTGTCCGACGTGACGGCAATCCGACACGACTGGAGAGAGATCAGGCGCAGGTCCGATGGCTTAACGTGCTCTCTAAGGCACGGGGGTGGATCACACCGCCAGATTTTTCCCAACGTGGGCAAATATTGAGAAAATCTTAATAGAAAACTCAATATCGATTTCGAATTGGCCCGACCCGGGACTCGAACCCAGGACCTTATGTCTGTAGTCGAACATGCTAACCACTAGACAAAGCTGGTAATAAAAATGAAGCATAACGTATCCTCGATGCGCTTCTGCAACCGAATGAAATAAATAAGTTTGAACTTTTAGTAACCGAAGACGAAAAATAGATTACATATGATAATAAAAGTAAGTGTTAAAAGATGGTAGACAAAGTGTGGTCGTCATAGGGGCTTACTAAGCGGACATTGACTAAATAAGTGATGGTGTTTATTTGGTTTGAATTGGAAGAGAATTGTCCTTCATGGCCTACTTAAAACTTGTGAGACGATTGATTACTAATTCTACTATGTACGAATATAAAGATTAAACAAAACAATTGAGAGAAAACAGCCCGAATTATTTAATAGAAAAGGTATAGATTTCATCATGACAACGCACGACCAAAAATTTATTTCTTGAGTCATTAACTGTTTTTATTATTATTACCAACCTTTGGTTGTTTTAAAATATAAGATTATAACCTAGCCTTACAGACTAATTAATAATAATACTTTGACCTAATCTACCTAATATGTACTTGTATTATCTAAGTCTAGAGTCATACGACTTTGCTTAGTTTACTTTATTGTCTATTGACTCACGTTGTTCTTGAGTTCTTGATTAAAAACACAACACTATACTATATTGTGTCACTGCACTTTCACTAACTCAAAAAGGATTTGATCATCAAGTCTTATCTTTGTCCGTGTGATGTCCAGAAGTTTACCAGCTTCGGGATTCACGTGATGACGAAGTCTTTGGCGATGAGCTTTTGCAATTCTTTCGATGGAATTATTAATGAGCTCTATGTTTAGGTTTTTGTGAATCTCGCAATTTCCTGTGTGTCAAGGTTGTGTTTTGGAATATGGTACATCCCCAAAGCTGAATACCATATGTCCACACTGGTATTAGGACTGGTTTTATAGTAGTAGTAGTAGTGTAACCAATACTATACCAATATCGTATTTCTAACTCTTCACCTTTCTTTTTAACATGAGCTTCCCATGAAAGTTTCGTATCCAGTGTCATACCAAGGTACTTAGCTATGTTGACATAAGGCAGTTTTTGCCCATTAAGATAGATTGGGCCATATATCGTGGTTTTATTTGTAAAATCGATGTGCATCGATTTTGATTCATTTAGCCTTATCCGCCATTTCATTGTCCACTGATGGAGTTTATTAATTTCATCATTAAAAAAGCACCCACATTACAGTCCAAGTAAAGCACTCCTTGACAATGATCTAGTCCGATCTCCGTATAACTCTCTCAATAGAGTTAAGTTCTATAAGAAACCTGGGAAACCTACCTAATTCAACATAAGTACTTTTATAACATAAGTTGGGGCCCGAAGGTGCTAGAGTGGCGGCCTCGCACCGGAAAACGCAGCGTCGGCAGTCCCCCCACCAGGTGGACCGATAATATCAGGCGGGTCGCTAGCAGCCGCTGGATACAAGCGGCGCAAGATCGGGCCCATTAGAATTCATTAAGAGAGACCTTTGTCCAGCAGTGGACGTCCATTGGTTGACACGACAACGACGAAGTTCTTTATCCAGAATATCGATGGGATCGTGAATCTCTCAAAATAATGGCGAAACATTGTAAATATCAATAGTTTATTTATACTCGGTTTAATAAATAGATGTAAGAATATAATTAGCACCATAAGGAAACCAGTCGAAATTTACTCGAAAAACGTCACGGACTATTTCTATGTCTCAGTATTTAATAAAATTTTCACGTGAAACTTACAGTCACCGTAGTCTTCATGAATCCGGGTAGGATGAGGATCCGGGGTCAGGCTACGCAATAATCACCCGTTTTGGTGAAGCCATATTAATTTTGAAACTTTACCCCCGGCCCTTGAAAGGGACAACCTGAAACTAGATTTTATGTTGTCAATCTAAAATGACTTATTTAACTTTTGTGGAGTGGGTGAAAAATGACCTTGCCGCATCCTAACGTTGTAAACAAACCTGTTTTTATGTTTATAACATGTATATTTTAAATTCAAATTAAAACATGTTTTTACAGCATTGTGGAATCGTCAAATATCATTTTTTCAATATATTATTTCAATGTACGGCTGATAATGATATTAAAGAACGTCTTCCAATCTAAAGTTACGAGAGTTCCTGTTCTAAGAAGAGGCCACAAAAGCCTTAGTCGGGTGTGCGTTTTTTTATCATTATCATTATAACATTTATTTATTTATTCATTTATTTATTTATTTATCTATTATTTATTTATTTATTTATTTATTTATTTATTTATTTATTTATTTATTTATTTATTTATTTATTTATTGGTAACCCAACAGCGTTTTAACAAATTGTTACATAGAATAATTAATATACTTAAAATAAGGCCAATTACGGATTACACCAATTATTAAATAATTATCAAAATAACAGAGTAGATATTAGGAAGTAAAAATTAGGAAACAATGAAAAGAAAAAACTGAGATATTCGCTGTGTTGTTAGTGAGTGTTATGTAGGTGTGAGTGGGTATGTAAGAATTAGTGAGTGTATTTGTGTTTTTTGGTGGAATTTAGTAATGTAAGAAGAATTAGTACCTGTTTTATAAAAAAAAGAAGAAAAGCTGGTGTGCGTATATGTGGTTTAGAATATGTGTATAATA
The DNA here is from genome assembly GCA_015832385.1 of Elymnias hypermnestra. Classification (NCBI taxonomy): domain Eukaryota; kingdom Metazoa; phylum Arthropoda; class Insecta; order Lepidoptera; family Nymphalidae; genus Elymnias; species Elymnias hypermnestra. Next base: position 814,492 of record JACTOM010000069.1, on the reverse strand, counting down.
CTGGGGATATTGGCCTTGGTAGGCCAATATCCCCAGTATTAGGTTTGGTCATTTCATTGTGTTAATGATTTATTTCTATGAACTTTGATTATCTCCTTTTTTAAGGATTCTTTAGATAGATAGAATAAGTCAAGTTGTGAATAATATTTGTTGTAAGTTAGTGAAAGACGTGGTATTATTGAATTAAGGGCATAGTTGGTGTGTTGATGGGGTACGTGCAACAAAGGTGTATGACGTGTTCTAGTAGACGGAACGTTAATTGATATCGCTGATGTTAAGCATGGACAGTCAATTTTTCCAGTTAAGATTGCTTGCAACAGCAGCATATCACTTTGTTTTCTCCTATAATCTAATATATAATTTAATTTATATTACTTCGATTATAGCAATTCATTCGAATAAGTCTATCTTGGAGCAGCTCCATATTGACACCAGACTCTCGACTAAGTGCTTCCAAAATATTCTTGGTTACTTTGGTCACATTGCCCGAAGCCAGCCCAATAACTTAGACAAATTAATAGTTACTGGTAAGGTAGAGGGCAAAAGATCACCTAGCCACTGGTCCGACCAAGTAAAGGCATTTACAGGTCTTCCATTTGCTGCGGCCATAAGGAAAGCCGAGGACCGAACAGGGTGGAAATCACTGGTGGAAAAACTGACGCAGGCACCAAAATACGGACACGACCTTCAAACTTGAAGAATACAACCGAGAAGAAGATAGCAATTCATTTGCTCCAAAACTTTTAGTCCTTCAAATTATAGTACGATTTCTCAATTAGTTTTCTTTTTAAAAAAAAAGATCAAAATTTATTAAGTGACATCTTTGTGATTTCTTCTAGGATTTTGTTATTTAAACTTACCCTTGAATGATTTGTTAATTTTATGCAACCTACTAGAATTTATAACAATTTCATTTTTGCTTCTTTAACATATTATATATTTCATTACTATATATTATGTAACAAAATTAGAGCTAACTAGCTGATGGTCCTAATTTTATGTCTAGAATTATGACCAGGTATTTTAATCTTATATAACCAGATATATATATATATCGAAACTAATATTATAAATAGGAAACATTTATGTTTGTATGTATGATGTTTGTAACGTTTTCACACAAACACTATTGGAACTGATATCAAAAAATTTTCACCATTACAAATAAAGGTTTGAAACAAAAATACTATTATCGCGTGCGTTGCGGAAATTATTGATGATAGAACAAAAAAATGTTCTACAATATTAGAGAACGTCTTAATATCTACATAAAACTCTAAGATACCATATGTCCAACAACTGTAGTTAATCCACTATAACTACTTTTTTACATTTTAAAAGTTAACAAAAGTGCCGACAATAATCAAACCATATTATTCATTCTTCACTATTAATCCTTATTCTGTTTAATGATATTTTATTATAGATGATTTATTGAAACAGCCTAAACGGTTTATTGAAACAATACTTGTAAATAATTAAAAAAGGACTTTATATTCAAAAGCTATAACGAATTTAATGTCAATCTTAGAAAAAAAGTCCGACAGTAGATTTTCCATTGCCACGAGATCAGTATCTACGTGGGTGAAAACGCGGGACATTGCTAGTAGATATATAAAGAGTAGATATATATAACCAGAACGCAATGTTATTACTTGATGACATGACTTTCGGTGTAAGGTGATAACAAATCTCACAGTAAAATATATAATATCCTCATTAGCAGCGGTTGTGTTTTCAAATTAATTAATTGAACTGAACGGAATGGAAGGCTTCGGTTGTACCTATTTACCACTATAATAGAAAAATCGTGCTTTCAAAACCGGTTGCATACCGGTATGATCCTGTTTAGAAAAGATTATGTGGATTACACGTGGATTCATAAGAGTCACAAATTCCAATCCTAGACCAGCAGAACTAATGTATTTTATTTGGTTTTTGATGAAAAAAAAAAACATCTTGAAGATATCTTGTGAAGCAGTGCAGCAGCGTGATGGGTTTATACTCTAAAGTAATCTCTCGAATGACTGAGGTCTGTGCATCAAAAACTATGTCAGGTGAGAGAGATAATACTCCAACGCTAACCTCTCAGCAATAAAAAAGATACGCTCCATGTTTTATTAAATGTAATAGTCCGATAATTGAGTTTCTTCTTCATCGAATGAGATCCTCAGAACTTATTCCCTATGCATTTTCTTTAAGTTTTTGCACAGAAGCAGAATTATTATGAACTTTCCGGTATTAATATTGCCGCGATTGCGTTAAACTTGTGCTCATTGAATCGGTTAAATTAATATTAAAAAATTGTATACCGCCATCGACGCGTCAATAGAAGTTATTCACGCAATCAAATCAGATCCATGTAATTGGTTTTATATTGAGACGACAAACAGGTATTCGTATTAAATCTATTTGAAATTTTATCAACATTTAAAATGATGGACTGTGTAGACCTTTACCTAATTATTTTATAGTGGTAGCCCAATGAGTTCGAATCCTCAGCAGGGAATACTGCTTAATTGTTCAAGATTCATCAAACACTCTCCTTCCTTTTTGAGAAGATTGGTATATATATATTTATACACGATGGTACTAATGATACATTTGATGAAGGGACGGAAAAAATCCAGATTTAAAAAAAAGATTTATTAGGATTATTTACGCTCCATCATGCTAGTACAGCTAAATGAAACGATAGTTTCGTAAAAATACTTTACTTTACTAAAAAAACCCAGCCATGGGTCACAGTTCAAAAAACAGCTGAGGTCTACGAACACACGTGACCGACGCCGGTGTGCGTGTAAAAGAAGCTAGTAACTTGAGCAACAGTGCGAAAAACCGCCGCGCCGTGCCCGTGCGTTCGTTGACTAGAGTGTCAACTGTTTCATGGCTGGTTTTTTTATTGCAACAAGTTTATTGCGCTTTCGTAGATTTAGAAAAGGCCTATGATCGAGTGGTGAGGAATGAGCTGTGGTCAACATTATCTACGTATGGGGTAAGCGGTAATCTGATTCAAGCATTGAAGTCTCTCTATGAAGTCTCGACAGGGATATGATGCGTCACCATGGCTGTTCAACCTACTCATGGATAACTGTTTGACGGATTTAAGAGAAAGTATGTATGGGTTAAGAATGAACGAATACTCATCAAATGTTTACTTTACGCTGATGATCAAGTAATATTTACGTCTTTCGCTAATGACCTACAGGCGATGGTAAATATAACAAAGCTTTGAAAGGGAAAGGAATGAAAGTGAATGTAAACAAAACGAAAGTTNTAAGTAATATTTACGTCTTTCGCTAATGACCTACAGGCGATGGTAAATATAACAAAGCTTTGAAAGGGAAAGGAATGAAAGTGAATGTAAACAAAACTAAAGTTCTGGTTTTTAAAAGAGATGAATCTATGATGAATTGTAATATTTTGATAGATGGGGAACAAGTGGAAGAGGTGAAAGAATTTCTATACTTGGGTTCTAAATTTACAAAAGATGGAAAATGTGAAAGTGATATTGAAAGGAGAGTGAATGCAGGGAATATGATAAATGGTGCCCTGCGCGCCTTTATGAATAGCCAGATTGTGTCTCAAAGGGCCAAATTGGCTGTGCATGCTGGAGTGTTGGTGCCAACACTTATGTATGGTAGTGAAAGTTGGGTATGGCAGAAGAATCACAAAAGTAAAATAAATGCGGTAGAGATGAGAGCGTTGAGAAGTATGTGTGGATTAAAACTGAGTGACGAAGTAAAAAATGGTATGATAAGAAAGAAAGAGAACGTTGTGGTATAAAAGAAGATGTAGTGACTAAAATTGAGAAAGGTATGCTTAGATGGTTTGGGCATGTAGAGAGAATGAATGAAAGGAGACTTACAAAAAGGATTTATGAGTCAAAAGTCAATGCGAAAGTTGGAAGGGGAAGACCAAGGCGAACATTCCTGGATCAGATCCAGGACATTTTAATTAAGGGCCAGGTCAAGAGAACTCTAAACCGAAGTACTTGTATGAAAGGTTTAATGAGAATGAAAGAAGCGAAGGAGATATGCAAGGATCGTGGCAAGTGGATGTTGTCTCTGCCTATGTATGTATGTATGTATGTTTTTAGTAAAATAACGTATTTTTTATTAAACTATGATTTCATTCATTTGTACTATCGTTTAATATGCTAATAAAAGTAAATGATATTAAAGGATCGATTTTTTCCGTCCCATCATCAAAGGTGTCATCAGTCCAGCTTTTTAAGAAAGAGCTTACAAAATAATATATATATATATTGAATAAAATATCCCTCTGTCAGTGTTTCACCGCGTTTTAATCTGAAACTATTCAACATTTTGCTCTACTTCATTGGACTTAGAAAAAAGCATAGCTCTCATTTTTATTTAAAATGATTTCTTTTTAATTACATGTCTTTTAATTGACATATCGTACGTATTATTCTGTTAACTAAGTAACATAAGCTTGAAATAGACGATATTTAAGTGTACGCAGAAGTTCCGCGTTCCAGGTAGTTTATGTAAAGATTTACATTTTAATAAAAATATTAGTATATTTTTACTAGCAAGGCTTCTACTTTCGGCTTCTTAGAGTGGAAAATGAGGGCTGGGAACCTCCCTGGATAAAATAGTTCAAACGAGCGGTCGATCTTCCTTTGACCGGGTCAAGCGTACATAATGAGTTCCCACCTCAAATTAACTATTTACCAAATGATTATAATAACAAGCGACATTATTTGTTTTTCATTCTCTTTGCTAAATCACAGGTTGTTATGGCAATTTGATTCTGAAATTCATCCAATATATTATATTTAAAGATTATGCTGATCATGCTGTCACATTAAAAGTGCGTGCGTACAAAGTACACGTCAGAAGTGAAACTTCTTTGGCAAACTAATTTTTAAGTCTTGTTTATATTTATACAAGCCTAAAACTTTAAATTTTCGGGAAAAAGGAAGATATGTTAGGAGTTTCGTGAGCCCCTTCGTCAGCTTACACTTGCGAAGATTGCCGGTTCGGGATCAAAATAAAATGCCACTCAGATTCTTCATCCAACGCTCCGCCGTCCATTTGTCACCAGACGAGGATATGATGTATTGCGATCGAACTGTTGTTCAGCAGGAACGTTAACGCCGAATTGGCCTTCTATTGTGTAATGTTTGCGACTGGCAAACGTGCACTACTGTAACAAGTAAACGACGTTGGTTGTTTATTTATTTGTAGATAAAGGCATCCTATGATTGGCGTTCTATTATTTGCCAATAACAGGGTTTACATTAATTGCACAAACAACTTTATTGTTGGAAATGACGATCATACAAATATATACATGCTATAGTCAACAAATCATTCCTAATACGATTTTAATAATATTTGATTTTAAGTTTAAACAAAATATAATACTATACGAAACGAAAGATTGTTAACAAAATTGACTTTAAATTAAACAAAAATATACTATTTCTAAATTAAGGAGACAAGTCGCGAACAAATTTAATTGTCATTAAAATATTAAAAGTGTCGAAAATTAATACAAATAATTTATTGAAATCTCAAATGACGAATTGTAAATAAAAATTGCTACGTGTTTATTGAAATTAAAATTTCAAGAGAATTTATAAAGTATTTTAAATTTGTATTATATGAAGAATAGTATATTATATTAAAATGCCACATGTTAAACACCACAAAAACGCTGCTTATCTTCGTGACGCTAAGCTAATCACGCCTTTCATCCGCAAAAAACTTACCCTCTAAAGAAGTTTCGCTTCGATAATTAGTTTATTTGAAAAAGTTATAATACAATCATATATTTATATTTGTTATATGTAATTTTTACGTGTAATATATTTGTGTAATATCTTTACGTTGTATGTAACTAGAATATTGACATCTTGAGACGTATACTATATTTGTTTTATTAATTATCCCAATTCCTGGGGTTCCAGGAAGTGATCTCTCTGAAGGCATTCAATATAAGTGTGCTAAGTTTTATTATTGGTACTTGTTTTTTTTTTAATAAATTATCAAGTATGAACTGTGTATAATGAGCCTAATAAAAAGTATTTTTCAAGGCAGGCATTGTCCAAAAAGGGAAATGCTTTAAGGCACGAACTCCGACCTAGATCAGGATTGTGGGACTCGGTGAGGGAGTAAAACCCAGAGGAACCCTTTTAATCCATGAGTGGGCCACCAGGTGTTCTACTTTCGCATTCGTCTCTGATGTCTCGGAGTTTAAAATCTCCTGGGACTTCCCGTGTAAGTTAATTCTATTTATAACAAGTTTTTTATCGTTGCATAATTTGTTATTAGCCTCTATTTAACGATTTATTTCAATCTTGTTATGTCACGGATCTCAAAAGGTTCTGACATGTTAAAATCTTCGTAAGACAGTCATTGTTTTTTTATCTAGTTAAAACTAATCGTAGTCCTATCTTACCTCTATATTCAAAGCTCAGTGTAACAATCTTCTTGGAATAATTAATATATGATATCTCTTCAGTTTTAAACTAAAAACAATTGTTTTATTTACCAAGTAGTACTTTTTATTCACATTACAAATCAAAATCAAAAGATTCTTTATTCAAGTAGGCTCAAAAAGCACTTTTGAATCTATCTGTTGTTAGTCTATCTGTTGGTAATGAATCTACCACAGGTCCAGAAAGTTGAAGCCGCTGAGAAGAAACCGGCAAGAAACTCAACGGTTACTCTTTTGAAGATTATTTTGTATGTTACAATGTGTAATATATTGCTTCTTTAAGCAACTAGAATGAAGTCTTTAATTAGTCATTTCTATCGCTTAAATAACCGTCAATATCATAATATGCCGTTTGTAAAAGGGTGTTTTTACCGTATTCCTTAAATTATGCGGCGGCAAATCTAAAACCGATTGCAGTACACAATAAATAAAATGTTCCTCAATATATTATCATCTTTCTCTCGATGTATCTTTATCTCACCAACCATTAGGACTTAAGCTTCGAAGAGATATAACACGGCGAGAATGCAAAATAAGGATTTGCTTGTGGTGTGTGAGGAATCGTTAATTCTTAACAAACATTGTTCTGTCGCCCGACTATTCTCGCATATTATCCGATATGTACACAAATTACTGCCTGTAAAAAAAATGCCTCATTGGTCTAGTGGTCAAAATTGCAATTCCACATTTTAAAGTGAAGAAGATTCAGTAATCATTTTTCGGGTTGAGCATACGTATCACTTAGGAATATGTTAAGAACATCCTCTTACAAAAGGCATAGTGTAATGTTGCAGATATTAATGTAACCTACAAACCTATGTTTAAAAGAGTAACCGCTGAATTTCTTGCTGGTTACATCTCACCAGAATGAACTTTCCAAACCGGTGATAGATTTGATAGCAACGAACAGACTACTGACGATTCAAAACAGCTTTTTGGGCCTACTCGAATAATGATTTAGATTTTAACTGATAAACGACAGATATTCTCTTAAATACTGCCTCATTGGTCTAGTGGTTAGGTTAGGTTAGACTACAGACATGAGTTCCAGAGTTTGAGTCCCGGGTCGGGCCTATTCAAAAATCAATATTGAGTTTTCTATTAAAATTTTCTCAATGTTTGCCCGAAGTTGGGATGTTGGCGGTGTGATCCACCCCTGTGTCGGTCCTGCGCCTGATCTCTCTCCGATCGTGTCGGATTCCCGTCACATCGGACTTCGAGAGTGAAGGAATAGAAAGTGCACTCGTGTACTATGCCTGCCAATCCGCAGTGGAGCAGCGTGGTGGGTCTATGCTCTAAAAATACTCGTTCCTCGGAGGGAGGAGGCCTGTGTCCAGCAGTGGGACGTTAATGGGCTGTTACTTACACAAATTACTTGTTTTTTTACCTAGTTTTCTAATAGAAATGCACTTAGGGAGCAGTAAATATAAAAATCCTGTACGTGTACCTTCCCACTTTTGAACTAATTAGCATAACAAAATGCATTATAAAACCCTTAAAAACATTTAAAATTTAGTAGCAATGAGCAATTTAGCTTTATAGAACAATGAGTAGCTTTTAACTAAATTTGTATTCAATATTTACTTATTATATCTAAGTCTAAATTAAAAAGATCGTGATGGCCTCATGGTGAATCTAATGCTGGGACCAGTAAGTCTTATTATGAATTAAAACTTACGTGGTTAAGTATTCCTTCATTTATGTCCTGGTACCAATTCTGGGGTATTGATGGGGCATGGCAGCTTGGCAGCCCGGATTAAAAAAGCATGTCAATGTTCTAAAAACCATCTCCCCTATTGGTAAGGGATGATCGATATAAGAAAATGTGTGTTGAGGAAAGTTTTTTTAAAAAGAATAAATAATTGTGCACGTAAGTTGATATTTTATTCAAATATATTAAGCAAAGTTTTGATTTAATAAAATTTAAGGATAATGTCGCTAACGTCGATAGGTTTTGCACCAAAATATAAATGATAAATTTACATTATTTAACTTTCCTTTCTCTAAAATTAATAATGCAACAAAAATATGTTTATTTTTCTTTTTAAATAAAAGTATACCTTTATATATTATACATATTAGTGGAAACTTTACTGAGGTAAGTTTTATGTTACGTCTTAAGTTATTCAGTAAGTATATTGTTTCCATATATATATATATATATATATATATATATATATATATATGTCGGAGTCTTGCACTGCAAGTCTGTGGATCGCTGGTCCGTGTGTAATAGTCTGTGGAACGCTGGCGCCATCTTTGTATCGGCGTGGGGGCAGAGTCAATAAGTGGCAGTCCGGCCCGTCTCTCGGCAGTTCTCGAGCGGCGGTCGGCCGGAGTGGTCGACTATTGAAACTGTCGCGTTCCTAGCTATTAGTGTTAATGAGTTTGTGTAAATTGATATCGGGAACATTAAGTGATTGAACATTATAATCCGAGTTAATTAACAAAGTCTTTGATTGCATCAATATTATCCACGAACGCCCACAGAACAAGAAATTAAATAATGGATCCCATTAATGACGATGTCGGCGGAGAACCCTACGCCCCTGTGCTTTGTGCTTCTCCGTTTCTCTCTTATAACTCTCTCCGTACTCTCTATTCCTTCACTCTCATAGTTCGATGTGACGACAAGCCGACACGACCGGAGAGAGAGATCAGGCCCAGGACCGCCGGCTAAACGTGCTCTCCGAGGCACGGGGGTGGATCACACCGCCAAATCTTTCCCAACTTCGCGCAAATAATATTGCTAAAATTTTAATAGAAAACTCAATGTTGATTTCGAAGTGGCCCGACCTGGCACTCGAACCCAGGACCTCATGTCTGTAGTCGAACATGGTAACCACTAGACCAATGAGGCAGTCCATATATATATGGAAACATATAACATATATATAAGTATATATAAATATGAAATCAATATCTTTAGGCGCATGAGGGCAATTTTTTTACGGATAAAACGTATGATTAGCGTCACGAAGATGTGTAGCGTTTTTTATGGCAATTTGTTTGAAGATTAGGTAGTTTTAATATATACAAATAACATGTGGCATTTTAATTTGCCACTGGTCATTTCGAATAATAGATACTTAATGAATTCTCTTTTCTAAATTTTAAATTCAAAAACAAAATTTAATTATTATAATTTAATGACATATCTTATTATTTCCCTTTCTCTAAGTCTCGGAAATCTGAAGTTTTAGATTTGTATAAATATAAACAAGACTTAAAAATCTGTTTGCCCAAGAAGTTTCACTTCTGATATGTGTACTTAGAGCGCATGGACTTTTTTTTTGTTTGAATGAAATGGGTTTTGGTTATGATTAATAATTTCTAGCATCGATATAATAAAATAAATTTGCGCTGCTATTACGCCAGCAAAGCGGTGAATAAATATTGTTTTTTAACATGGAAAAGTATTTTAATACGTATGTCGGTTAACCGTGGGCCAAAAATAAATTTTCGGGCTTATTTATATTCCAGGAGAGTAGTTTCGAACAAGAGATATGACAAGTAATAAATGATGTCAGGCGACAGATAATCATTAAATTTGGGCACAATATTTTCCATGATCAACGTCATTGACTCGTTAATAAAATGATACAGCTACAGAAACTTCATCCCCGATATGCAACGATAGCTTTTGAATTTTCTGTACATAATTTTTATCCTATCGATACATATATGTGGTCGCCCAGTAGATACATAGCATCACGCCTCATTCCCATAGGGGCAGGCAGATACCACTTCCTTCCACTTGCCACGATCCTCGCATATCTTTTTCGCTTCTTTCATTCTCATTAAACTTTTCATACAAGTTCGTCGGTTTAGCGTACTCTTGACCTGGCCTTTGTTTAAAATGTCATATTACTGTTATTTTAAAATGTTTGTTACTATGTTATTAATAAAAATTTAGAGTATTGATATATTTATATCCCAAATTGTCCATTTTAGAACGAAGGAGAGCTGTTTCCAATTTAAATGCGTTCAAGCACTTTTTTTATAGATAGATAGAAACTCTTTATTGCATGCTGCATTACTTTACAACCTGAATAAAACTAAACCTAACACAATGAAACTAAAAATGAAAGTATAAGAAGTAACTAGAACACATGGAAAGAAGAAAAGAATCATATATTGTTGAAATTAAAAACACATATACTTTTATTGTATTTATTCTTGTTTCTTAAAGGACGAAAAGGTCGTCAACTCACCCCCACAACAAATCAACATACATACATATATAGCATCACGTCTCATTTCCATATAGGTAGGCAGAGACCACGTCCTTCCACTTGCCACGATCCTTGCATATCTCCTTCGCTTCTTCCATTCTAGTTAAACCTTTCATACAAGTTCGTCGGTTTAGAGCACTCTTGACCTGGCCCTTGTTTCAAATATCCTGGATTTGGTACAGGAACGTTCCTTGGTCTTCTTCTTCCACCTTTCTCATTCACTCTTAACTCATAAATCCTTATTGTCTGTCTCCTTTCATTCATTCTCTCTACATTCCCAAACCATCTAAGCATACCTTTCTTAATTTTAGTCACAACATCTTCTTTTATACCACAACGTTCTCTTATCACACTATTTCTTACTCTGTCACTCAGTTTTAATCCACTCATACTTCTCAAAGCTCTCATCTCTACCGCATTTATTTTACTTTTATACTTCTTCTTTCATACCCATCTTTCACTACCATACATAAGTGTTGGCTCTAACAATCCTGCATGCACGTGCAGTCTGGCTTTTTGAGACATAAAGGGAAATATATCCATAAAAACAACAAATCAAGTCTTAGTTAAACCCTTTAGTTGGTATTAATCAACCGTCAGATGTTACGACAATCGATTACATGATCGTTTCTCTATTACATGGCATTTATTTAGATTTTCTTATTAATGGCTGGAATTCTTTGCTTTGTATAACTGTTCTTGACTTGTTAAAACAGTTTAAGCGGCGTGAATCAAAAATAAAAACAGCCATCAAAGTTCATATTCAAAACTGATTTACTATTCGTTTAACTGGTTTATTAAGTCTGTTAATATGATAAAGTGGTTTAAGCGATGAAAAATAAATCGCAGTGTGATTTTATGCAATCACGATGTAAGTGAAACTTTATGAATATTGAATAATGATGTACTTATTTAAGCGTTTGCAATATAACCGTATAATTTAATTGTAATTACACGATGTTATTAAGGGATCATCTCAGTATAAAATTTTCGATTATTATCTTTGTCGGTATAAGTAGACAAACGTTTTTCCTCAATATATTTCAAAGATTGAAATACATATCTTATAACTTGTAACAGTTCAATCATACCAAATTACAATTTAGAACAATATTAATAATTTTCCTTTTTCCTAATGTTACTTAGAAAAATATAAAATGTTGCAAATTATATTTAAACAGCTTAAACAATTGCAGCTTCAGTCTAAAATTAAAATCATAATACTGCAGTCGTGTGTTCTTCTTGTACAAGAAAAAAAACTGGCAGTGGAATGAATTTAATATCAGTTGAAAATGAAAATGAACACAATGTCTAGCGAAATAAAAATGTTTAAAAAAAAAAGTGTTTTAAACCTAATTATATTTAAATCTTCTTATTGGCTAAATATTTTTAATCCTTTTAGTCCAGATAACCAGTTTTGGGAAGTCACTCCACTATCAAAGAGTCCACATCACTACCTTTACAGAAAACGATGTTTATCAATTGGCTGATAATTTTACAATGCTGATATTGTATCCAGGGTCAAATGCACTGAGAATGTTGTATCTTGTAGAGAATCTGAAACTGGTGCTCCGGGCCCATCCTTTTTACCGATGAGCGATTTGTGAATATGTCTAATAACACCACCTCCAGCGATGGTGGCTTTAATCACGCTGTCAAGTTCTTCATCCCCTCTGATAGCCAACTGACGATGTCCTGGTGTGATATGTTTTACTTTAAGATCTTTGGAAGCATTTCTCGCCAACTCTAAAACCTCGGCGGTGAGATATTCGAGAATAGCCACGGAATACACGGCGGCGGTAGCCCCAACGCGTCCGTGTATCGTTGTCCTATTTTTAAGATTCCGATGAATTCTTCCAACTGGAAACTGCAATCCCGCTCTGGCCGACCTGGCTTTCGCCTTGGCTTTGTCAGAATCTTTACCCGCTTTATCACCAGCCATTTGGAAACGTGTAACACTCTATCACTACTTCTGAACAACCAATGATATAGCTTTTCTTTTGCTAGCTTTTCGCGTTTGTTTTTAGACGCTCTGCAAAAACTACAAAAATGAAACAAGTTGAAGGCAAAATTTAATAAAAAATCAATTCGAAGATTGAGATTTAAAGCCAGTAAAAAGAAGCCAGGAAAGCTCATAGACATGAAATTTCTTCAAACTGAATTTAAACTTCGACAGAAAATTCTTCAATACATTTTCTATCGGCCTATGGAAGCTTTTGTTTAGACTTCCAATGTTTTTTTTGTATGAAAAACTGTGAAAACCCGCTTAATTCGATACTTCTAATTCAAACCCTCGGCATTTAATCAAATTTAAAATAAATCAATAAATAAATCTTCGTAAGACGATAGCAGCTTTCCTATAATTTAATAAAGTGTTATAAATTTTGGTTTCAGTTCAAAATTTATTCCGCAACAGTCACCTCAAGGACCTTTTTTTTCAACAAATTTTTAAATCATTTATAATAATGTGAAACATATGACAATGCATTGTATAAAAACATCACCTTATATTTTATATTAGTGCCTTTATTTAAATCTGAATGTAAGACAATTTAGCTTATAACTAACCATGCAAAAATATTCCTGAAAATCAGTAATTTTTGGAGGACAACACTGAGAGGATCACTTGTCCAAGAAATAGAAAACAAAGGGAAATCAGCGACGTTAATCCAACAGATGCAATTTAACATGAGATCATTGAAATATTGTAAGTATCATATAGTGTCATGTTAGCTAAATTCTACAAAACTTGCATTCATGTTGATAGATTAAGTTAATAATATAATTTCCTTTCCAAGACAAACTTATTTTATCAATTTTCAATGTTACATGGACATTAAGTGCATAAACCTTATATTTTTTCTATATGAATTGATATACTCGTATATGATCGATTTTATACAGCGGCTTAAGTATTTTGTATTAACGACTAAATTAAACGTAAAAAATGGGGTGTTATGGAGACGACCGTTTGTTGTACCTAAATACGTTTCATAACGGGTAATAACTTCTATTTAAGTATTATTACATGTCGTGTAATAAATCCTTTAGCTATCCAGTGGTGTAATTGAATTCCGGATGGAGGTGATATATATATTATTTACACTAACAATAATAATAACAATAATAATCGCCGTGTGGTCCCGGCAGAGTAGAATAGGAACACCCCAAGCCCGCCCAGGGAAGATGAGCTGCCCCTGGCTGAGTAAACGAAACGCTTGTTAATAACGATGATGGATTTGGACCATATAAGAATACGTATAAGGTCGCTGCCTGGGGGCCGCCAGGGCACATCTGGAGCTGGCGCTGGACGCTCGGTCGGCAAGACTACCTAGTCCTATCCATCATCCCCACCAGAGGGCTTGGCTTCGGCTGCGACCGTAAGAACCCAAATTCTGGAGCCCGCCGCTGGTAGCATACGCCGCATGCAATGGACATCCGTAATGAACAAAATGTCATGCGTGTGTACTTCTGGACTACACGGGGGAAACCGGACCAACTGGCTACCGGAAAGCAATATACCGCGAGTTCTTGCTACTGGAGCCCAACCTAACTGTTACAGAACAGCTAATCCCACTCAGTCTCGCTTACCATTTGAGATGACTGGGGTTCCGTGGCAGTATGCTCGCAGCAAGGATGCAAAAGGCGGTGTTGCTGGACTCGGCTAGGATAGTCCGGCAGTTTCTCAGTATGAAGCTCGGACCCCCGGCCGTCTGGTCTCCCTGCCGGGGTGTATCCTCCGCCGTCATATTTATTTATGTAAATGTTTATATATGTTAATTAATCTTATATATATTTGCGTGTACGGGCAAGAGTGTAAAACTAGAATAATAATAAGAAGTGTACGTAGCATTCACTTACATGACGTCGTGTAAGACGAATATAGAAGGAAAAGAGTCTATATTGTGTTATAAATTACAAGATGTTTTCTGAAAAACAGTAAATGAGTTAGAGAATATGTCGATGCCTGGTATTATTCTTAATAATTTGTAAAAAAAACGCGTAATGGAGGTTTGTTTTCCAATATGTTTTCTAACGAAAGGGATGTAAAAGTAACACAACGTTAAATTGTATCCTCCGATTTCGTTATCATTCGTTTTTTTTAACTACATTGTGCGATTACCTATGTGTGCGATTTTAAAGACATATTCACGACGGGATCATTTAGAAATGCAAAGGGGACAATATCCACCACAGAACGATCAGTAGTCTATATAGATATACTTGGTCGAAACTAAATGCCACACAATAACGAGCGGCAATTACGATTAACCGAGAATTTATCGGCAATGATTCGTTTATCAGATTACACAGGCGACAACACGAGAATTGCCGATGAGAATAAAATTTCAATTATAAAAGCACATCATTATGTCGTAAAGTTGCGCCGCGCACGTAATTACACGTTATAAAGGGCAATCTATCTTGATTATTCCCGGGCGCTCAGAACTGTAATAAATTAGATGTTAATCAGCCAGGGCAGATCTTTTGCCCAATAATGTACGGTATGTAGTGCGATTTTAGTTATCCAGTGATCTCATGTGACTAGGACGTCCAGATATTAAACATTTAAGAGAATGATAAGTAAGTAAAGTAAGTAGCAGCCCATTTATGTCCCACTGCTGGGCACAGGCCTTCTCACTCCAAGGAGCGAGGGTTTTTAGAGCAAAGACCCACCACGCTGCTCCACTGCGGATTGGCAGGCACAGTACACAAGTGCACTCTTTATTCCTTCACTCTCATAGTCCGATGTGACGAGAATCCGACACGCCCGGAGAGAGATCGGGCGCAGGATCGACGGCTTAACGTGCTCTCCGAGGCACGGGGGTGGATCGTACCGCCAACTTCCCAACTTCGAGCAAATATTGAGAAAATCGTAATAGAAAACTCAATATTGATTTTTGAATTGGCCCGAACCAGGACTCGAGCCCAGGACCATATCTGTAGTCGGACATGCTAACCACTAGACCAATGAGGAAGTTTTTAAGAGAACACCTGTCGTTTATCAGTTAAAATCAAAATCTTTATTCGAGTAGGCTCAAAAAGCTGTTTTGAATCGTCAGTAGTCTGTTCGTTGCTATCAAATCTATCACCGGTTTGGAAAGTTCATTCTAGTGAGATGTAACCAGCAAGAAATTTAGTAGTTACTCTTTTAAATAAAGTTTTGTAGGTTACAATGTGTAATATCTGCAATATTATAATATGCCTTTTGTAAGAGGATGTTTATAACATATTCCTTAAAATTAAGTGATACGTATGCTCAACCCGAAAAATGATTACTGAATCTTTTACTTTAAAATATGACATTGCAATTTTGTTTCTTGTATTAGAATTGTGGCTTTTACCCTTTTTGCTGTATAATTGAATAATGTTACGAATATATGAAATGTTATTCAATATATATTGTTTCAGTGCTGTGAGAATTGATATTTCTTTTAGAGAAGTAGGAGCTCGTAATAGATATATAGCACGTATTGATCTTTTTGGTAATATAAAAATAGATTTAATGTCGGTCATCTTAACTCGTAATAATATGCCGTAAGACATAATGCTATATAAATAAGCAAAATACACCATTTGAGCAGTTTCAACATCAGTACAATGTCTAACCTGTCTAACAGTAAATGTTTATTCCTAAGAAGACTGTAGACTTAACCTTATATAATGCACTATCATCTATTTAAATAGTTTTACAAACTTCTTTTAATATTAGCAAAGTGACAATATTAAATTATTGACTGAAAACCAATGTGACCCATGCGACATTATTAATGTGAGTAGTTAATGTGTATCACACGCATTGTACTTCTTTATTCTATACATCTTTTAACAAAGGTTCACGCAATAACATTGCCTTTGAGAACTATATTTTGTATTCAAACCTAATATTTGTTATAATCCTTAATTGCAACAAAAATAGTAGAGAGAAAGTAATGAAAAAATTGTGCGTTTGTGAATTATTTATCAGACTACACTGACGATAATATGTATAATTTTACTATACAAATATACGGATACTATTATGTAAATTATGTAAATATATGGGAAGCTCATATTAAAAGCTACATGGAGTAAAAAAAATAGCAAAAGGCGCTGAATCTCGCGTAATCCCTGATACGTAGCGACCCTACACGTGACTTCGGAGTGAGCCTCCAAATCCTACGTCCGACTCTATTTTCGTTTTGTTTGCGGACGTAGACTGGCTTAAGTTTAACTCGTGATGAATAAATCACATAATATAGAGCTTTTAATCACCAATTTTGTAAATATGTCGCTGGTATCAGTGATAATAAAGCGGGACATCACCAACAATGCGAAGACGTACATGAATATTAAAACAGGAGTAAGTCAATGAGGAATGGTGGCTCAGGACAGGCATTACTGGAAATATATGGAACACATCGATCTACGAGACATTTTGTAATTCCATTTTCCTTATCAACGTATAGGGTGAGCGGTAATCTGATTCAAGCATTGAAGTCTGTCTATGAGGGTTCAAATCCTTGTGTCAGAATAAGCTATGAAAACAAAAGGAATGAAAGTGAATGTAAACAAAACGAAAGTTATGTTTTTTGAAAGAGATGAATCTATGATGAATGGCAATATTTTGATAGATGGGAAACAAGTTGAAGAGGTGAAAGAATTTGTATACTTGAGCTCTAAATTTACAAAAGATGGAACATGTGAAAGTTATTGAAAGGAGAGTGAATGTAGGGAATATGGTAA
The DNA here is from genome assembly GCA_015832385.1 of Elymnias hypermnestra. Classification (NCBI taxonomy): domain Eukaryota; kingdom Metazoa; phylum Arthropoda; class Insecta; order Lepidoptera; family Nymphalidae; genus Elymnias; species Elymnias hypermnestra. Next base: position 797,063 of record JACTOM010000069.1, on the reverse strand, counting down.
ATGGTGCTCTCCACGCCATTATGAATAGCCAGATGGTGTCTCAAAGGGCCAGACTGGCTGTGCAAGCAGGAGTGTTGGTGCCAACACTTATGTATGGTAGTGAAAGTTGGGCTATGGCAGAAGAATCACATAAGTAACATTTATTCTTTATGTGATTCTTCTGCGGGAGAGATGAGAGCGTTGAGAAGTATAAGTGGATTGAAACTAAGTGACAAAAAGTAAGAAATAGTGTGAAAAGAGAACGTTGTGGTATAACAGAAGATGTAGTGACTAAAATTGAGAAAGGTATGCTTAGATGGTTTGGGCACGTAGAGAGAATGAATGAAACGAGACTGACAAAAAGGATTTATGCGTCAAGAGTGAATGCGAAATTTGGAAGGGAAGACCAACGTTCCTGGACCGAATCCAGGGCAATTTAAATAAGGGCCAGGTCAAGAATACTCTAAACCAACGAACTTGTATGAAAAGTTTAATGAGAATGAAAGAAACGAAGGAGATATGCAAGGATTATGGCAAGTGGAAGGAGGTGGTCTCTGCCTACCCCTATGGGATTGAGTAGCGGGTATTATTAAGCAAAATATCTATTCGCAATAATTACTAAACTGATTTTCATGTCATTTTCATCAATACCAGAGTGATAGTTATGATAATTTAATTATAGGAAATGTGTGAAAAAATCAATACGCTTGGAAGCTAACAAACAAAACGCTTAATCAATTAAAAGTATACGATTTTGTACGTCATTATATAGTAAATTTTGTAAACGTCAACTAATAATGACAGGAATTTTAAGATTAGGCAGCGTTTTCGATGAAAGCTTCCCGACGGTTTTGTTTATTCATATACTAGCAACTATTTTCGTCATATATCAATAAATCTCAACAAAACCTTGACAAATTATACACTTAAACATTCCTCAAGAAACATTTTAAATATTTGGTGACAACTACATGAAAATCTATTTTATTGGGTGTAAGTGAAAACGTTTAATTTAAACGTTTACGGTTTCATAATTGCTAATTCAACCTCATGAAGCAAAAGAAATTGCATATTGTAAACAATTTTCAGTTCCCTTACAACATATTTTGTTTTAGTGTTCCTTTAATTTTGAATTAAGATTTTTCCGCGTTTCATTCGTCCTCAAGAGGCAATTACAGAAGAGACTGCAAAGCAAATAAGTTCACTATAGTTACCTGGGAAATCTTTTCAAAGTGAACTTCTTAGAACATCATAAAAACATCTTTCTACTTTTTACTTTTTATATTACTTCATCTCTGTACTAAATAGGGTAAAAAGCAAATATATTAATATTCGCTTTGCAGTAATCTGCTAATTTAGTCCTTATGGTGTAGTTGTTAGTAACTCGAAATGTTTATAAAAGATACGATCGAAGCCTTGCTAAGCTTAATACTAATGGAGTTTACAAAATTTTTATTAGTTTCGTCTGTATATCCAAACTAAAATTATAAAGAGGAAACATATTGTGATTTTGTATGTATGTTTGTAATGTTTCAACAAAAACCACTTGACCGATTTAAAAATTAATTTCACCATTAGAAGGCTGAACTTTCATTGAACGACGTAACTTATATTACGTTGTCAAAAAAGTAGGGATCCCTAATAAAAATGCATTAGTGTAACCCAAGGCGTGAAAGAACTGGTCACTTAAAATTTGCCATTGCGTGCGCTGCGGAAATTTTTGATGATAGAACAAACAAATATTCTACAATATTATAAAGCGTATTTATATCTACAAAGAAGTCCGTAACACCATATGTCCAACTACTGTAGTTATGCCACTATAACGACTTTTTTACATTTTAAAAGTTACTAAAAGTGCTGACAATAACCAACCATATTATTCATACTTCTCTATTTATCATTATCCTATTAAAGGATATTTATTACAGTTCGTTTCAATACCTGTAAAATATTTTTTAAATTAATAAAATCGGACATGCCATTCAAAGGATATAACGAATTGAAAATGTCAATCTAAAGAAAATTGTAGCGACCCTTATAACTGGGCCTGCGACTGGTGAATTCTCTCATATTCCAAGAATACAATGATACCCACTGATATACCTATACTTTTTATCAAGCTTATAATTACTGGAGCTATTTAAAAATCTTTCGATACCTGTAGAGTATTTTTAAATTGACTAACGTCGGACATTCTACGTAAATTATATTTCGAATTAAAAAAATTGTCAGTTAGATATACATTCGTTGTAAAGTAAAATGTGTATTGATTAGATTACTAATGTAAGTGTGTATCTAATAATCTAGAAGGAATCAAAATCTAAGTGAAATAGAACTTTTGTGTTAACGAAAATAAATTTATAGTCTGATTTAATAGACTTTACACTGCCACGAGATCGATATATACGCGGGTGAAACCGCGGGACATTGCTAGTCTATATATATAAATATATCCAGGTATCTATTGACTCATCACGATATCTCTGGAACCATAAGGCGTAGAGACTTGAAATTTGGTAGGATGGTTCCTTTTGCCGAGTAGAAATTAGCTAGGAATGGATTTTACGAAATTCCACCCGCAAGGGGTTGCGGGGGTGTTATATTTATGTTAATGTTACCCAAAAAACATTTCACGCAGACGAAGTTGCGGGTTCAGCTAGTTATATACATAATCATAAATCAAGGAGATTCCAAATCTACAGTTCAGATTAATTTTCGAACTCATGATCTCGTGTCTGTAGTCGAACAAGCTGAATGCTAGGCCAATGAGGCAGTTTATATTTTATAAACTAAGTAAAATTTTTTGGTAGGTCTTAATAGAATAAGAAAAGGTCGAAAAAAACCGTGAAAAATAATAATTCTTCTGGAACACAGCAATAATGGTTCAGGAGCCGCCATCTGCCGCGTCTGATTTATGACATCTCGGGGGAAAAAGCTTCGTTTCTTGCGCCTACAAATGACGTGAGGTTTTAACACGTCCCGATGAAACAGCTTGACAACTTGGATATTTTTAATCTGCAACTATAACCAACTAGCTGACCCACGCGATTTCATCTACGTACATTTAAATAGAACGAATATGATTTTAAATAAAATGTTTAGATTATTTCTTTATTCAATACTCTTTATTTGAAAATTTTGGCAGTGAGCAAATAGTTTTTATAGTTCAATGAAACTCCGCCTCATGGCTTTCTCTTAGTTTTTTATTTATTTATTAGGAAGCTAACGTTGTATACAATATAAAATGTGACTTAACATAATATTAATTGAGAATATCTATATTGTATACCCCACTTACAGGCTAACTCAGCATGCACAATTTCGGACATTCTTATGGAAGCATACCTTATTAAAAAAGAAATACAATAAAAACTAAAGTAACTATTTGAAAACTATACATAAAATAAGATTGGTTATAATAATAATAATAAATATTTATGAAATTAAATCTAAAGTTACAAAGGAACAACACAACAATATAGAACCTAATGGGAAGACATATATTTTATTATTTTCTTTTTAAATGATTTGGCCGAGTCATTAAATATATAAATTTTAATTACTTTTGGACAGATATAAAAATATGTGAACTTATTATTCCAGAAGAACTTTGCCAGCGAATAAAAAGAATCATTCTGGACTACACAAAGTATTTTCTGTCTATATGTGTGTATGATGACATGAGAATAAAATAGTAAAATAGTACACTGCAAACATAATGAATATGGCCAACGCTATACTACTACATTATTTTATCACATTTTTTTATTCGATATATCTCTTGAATGAAATGTCCGATTTTGATAATTTATAATGTATTTTACAGGTATTGAAACGGCCTTTAATAAAATATTATAAAGCATTACCTTTTAATAGCATAAAGATTAATACAGAGAGAATAATATGGTTTGATTAATGTCGGAACTTTTGTTTCATTTTTTCACACCTTGGGTTACATTAGTACATTTTATGAGGGATCCCTATTTTTTTTATAAAGTAATATAACCTATGTCGCTCAGTGAAAATACAGCTTTCTAATGGTGAAAAATTTTACAAATTTTTAAATTACAGTACAGTGTTATGTAAGAAATAAAAGGTTATTTATTTTAATTTAGGCAAATTGTTTTACAAATAAGAATACTCGGCAAAAGGAATATTCCTAGCAAATGTCGTGATGAGTCAATAGAGACCTGGATATCTCTTTTATATATATATGTGAGTGTGTCGGAGAATAATAATATAATTGTAGTTAATATTACTTTATTTATTACCTTATCTTTATGTTTTTATTAATTATATCCTTTTGATATTAGTATAGCTGTAAAGTAAAGCTTACGTGTAATATATTGTATTTAAAATATTTTTAAGCGAATCTATATTAAATTGTTTAATCACATTTTTTTTATCGCTGACAGGTTGGCGTTTGACTGTGATTAGTCTTGATAGTAAGTGATGATACAGTCTGAGATGGAAGCGCGCTAATCTCGTAAGAGGCAATTTACCTCTTATGGGATTTACACAGCATCGTATCGGAACACAAATCTCTTGCTTGACGGAAACTTCACGCTGGTATCGTGGTAACTAGTCACAGCCGAAACCCCTCATCAGTCCAGACTCAGACAAATTAGAAAATATGATTTCCTAAATTTGCCCTACCGGAGAACGAAAGCAGGACCTTTACTAGCAAAGCGAGTCGTCGCACAGATACGTCAAAGTTATTACATTTTAGATAAGCCATGATGGCCTTATTATTTCCCTAGTTTGGTCCTACTTTTGTGTTCGGAGATCTTTTTCAGACCAGTTTTTGACGTCAATACGTGTTTTAATCGCAACCATTTGAAGGCAATTCAAAATAAGCAATGATAACTAAATCGGGGGATACAGTTTGGTGTTGTAGCTACTATTCACGTACAAAAAACGGCCGTGTCATACGCAGCCACGCCCCATTTTTAATTTAATTTTGATTTCAGGTGGATTGAGAGGAAAGCAGATGAATATAAAAACAAAATCATAAGTCATTGAAATTATTAAAATGAAGCAATCGTAAATAAAAATTTTTTGTTAAATTTTTATTTTTATTTTTAGTGAATTTGAAGTAAACTAACAAATTTGTCGCAATATGTATACACCTAAAAACGTGTTGCTCATATGAGATGACACCGTTTAAATAAAACAACTTTACAAACTTAATTTACATTAATATCGCCACACCCGGTATCGAACCCGCAACCTTAAACGTTACAGATCGGTTATTTTGCCACCCCGCTATCGAGCCCAACACTAACACGCAAAATGTCCCCCCCCCCCCCAGACTCTGCTACCACCACTTCACACATAATTCACCTTTCAAATATTACAATGCAGCAACAAACGTAAGTTCATTGCCATTTGATTACAGACAGTTATATATTCTGCCACAAATCGCACCCTTACTGTAAGCCGTTGAGGAGATCCATTGATCTTCATATCTAACTACGACTAGCACTTGACCATACAGAAGTTACGGTAGGCAACTCAAATATCTGGATAGCCTATAGAAGATTCTGCCAAGTATCGTTAATTTGCTCCTAAGAATTGAAGAGTTTCGTCACTTTGTCATGGATTTCATCATCAGAACCTAACCAAACTATGACAAAATAACTCTTGAAGTATATCCTTTCCAATAAAAAAAATCATCGAAATCGGTTTGCATGATCTTGAGTTATTCGTCTATTTGTCGCGCATATGCTTAACACAAATTTAAGACTTATCCGGTTTTCTCATGGATGCCATCGTTAGAACTGGATTTAAAAAAATGGGACCCTATGACGAGTACCACCCTTCATATAAAAATCATCAAGATCGGTCCACCTAGTCGGAAGATATGAGGTAACAAACATAAAAAAAATACAGACGAAATGATAACCTCCTCCTTTTTATGAAGTCGGTTAAAAATACCAATGAAATCTTAAAAATATTATGTTTAAATTATTTTAAACAATGTTTTTTTAACTATAAACGGAGCTTTCAATTTACTTCATTAGAAAAAATTGTATGTACAACTAATCCACTAAATGCATTAGTCATTTTCAATTTATGTGTGCTTTTGTACTAAACGTGGCTTTTAATCCATAAATGTAATACATTGTACATTTCGCTCGAGAGAAGAGTAATACGAGTACGATGCACTATTTCCAGTATATTTTCAATACATTATTTCTGAAAATGTTCTTTATACTCCCGATTCCTTTCTTAGCTAGAAAAGATTAAAGTTTAAAACGAGCTGTTCACCTATGTAGCTTCAGAACTTGTAGGAATATGGGGAAACCAGCAACAGGAGATAAAATTCTAAATTGGCTCATAACGTGTTCGGTTTGGTGCACAACAGTTGGATGGATTTTTTTTTTTTCGGACTGTGTTTCGCTGTTAGCCCTACTGGCTTTTACAGCGTAACCGGAAGGAGGACGGGCTCTTATGGAGGCCGCCACATTTCGAGTGCGAGCCCTGAAAAGGGCTCGCTCTCCGGGGAAACGCCGCCCCAAGGGCGTCTCCTGCGAGACCGAGCCTCGGCTTGGAGCGACGTTATCGTAGAAACATCACCTGAAAAGGGAGAACCAGAAGCGCTCCGGGAACGTGGGTGAAGTCCACGTCCGGGTGACGTCACAAATCGGGGACCTCGACTCCGCCGGCGGAGTCGCTGTGTAGCGTTTGTGTTAGTGTTTGTCCCTACCTGGTATGGTAGATTGTCGATAGTTATCGTATCGTCAGGGTCGTTAAGGACATATTTAGGCCGTCTCTTCCTAGGCGGAACGTTGAGGCGGATCCTATATGAGGACGCGTTAACCACTAAGGACGCGTTAACCACTACTTGGATGGATTCAAATTTTTATATATGACTATATTTATAGTTACGCGCTTAATTGGTATCAAGTATTTTATCTTATATCGTTTCTGCACAGCATCGTACTTGAACGAATATTTTTGCTTATAAATTATTCAAGGGAAGGTGGTAAAAGCCTAGGCGTTAGCCTTATAGACTTAAATTAATTAAGTAACAGGATTTTTTTTAATTATCTAGTCGAGAATCGTTCTCAAGACTTCAGCTAGTGACGCAAATAGTCACACCATTAAGGTAGTCAAGCTGAGCTTACAGCGACTGACTTATATCGATAGGCCCGTGAGGATTATCATTCTTATATAGATTAGCTGTGTTCCCTGGATCAGCAGGAAGTCTCACTACCTTTCCTTTCGCTGAAAAGCAAGATAACCATGTTGAAACTGATTGTCCAATATGGTTTCTACGGTGGAGTCGATAACGGTTACGATCAAAATTGGATCCCCTATTTCCGCGATTGGAAACTAAGTGGTTGATATCTCCGGGAATTGTCTTTACTTATATAGTTCTTCTATAAGTGATTATGTGAGTAATTTACTAATATGTTGGATTTATTTAGCGCATTATGGTGTTGTTCAAGAATAGTTTAGATACACAATTAGATCCGGATTTCCCCATCATTCTAAATGATCAGGAGATCACCGAAATTAGCTCATAAGTATATTAAGAGACACTGGATTTAATTACGTGCCTTATTTAGTCAGAATCTCAGTTTTTAACCATCATGTTTTTAAATATAATGCGGGTACTCCCATCCTTACTCTAGTGAAGGGATAACAATAAAACAAACGAAGCATTTTTATTCTTTATTTCAACATTGACTGTAGGTTGACATCGGATTACATTTATCTTAATACTAAGTAAATACATTGAGTAAACACATCTATTACACATATAGATTAAAATTTAATTTACGATAAACCAAACTTCACGTACTGAGACTGTTTCTATACGTCGTCAAATTCATACGCGCTATTCAATTGGTACACGACGAGGATACTCTAGCAAATATGGTTGAATGGTGAATAATTCACAATTCGATTATCACTCTGTACATTAACTTTGATCGAGGATCATAGCGAAGTGATAATTATTTATTTCACCTATAAGTTTGACGTAAAATATCTTAAAAAATCCATCTTACTCATGTCTTTGTATTTAAATAAAAGCACAGAGCTTTCGATATCAATTACATGGTAGAGCTGGGTTCAACACTGGATGTGTTTAGCCAAGCGAGATTATACTACTTATACCTGAGTGATCTTCAAGATACCGAAGATAGAATTCAATATATTTATAAGAATATAAGACTGTGACAGCAATAACGACATAAGCATCACTGTAAAATCGTCTGCAACATTGTAGCTGTCTCAATTGGTTCTTTCGAATAACAAAATTACCAGAGATTCAGAAAGTTGATCTCATTGACTAGAAACTGGCTAGAATTCAACGTAACTTATAATGGTGGTTTAATATAGAAGCAATCCGGCATTGCTGTATCTAAAGATGATACAAACATTATTCTCGCGTTGCTATTATTTACTTTCCTTTCTATAGGTCGTTTTGGTTCTCACAGACACATTACTGTTTCAATATATTGAATGTGATCTTGTACGTATCCTTGATTAGGCATGTACGATTTACACTCTATATTGGTTTTATATTTTGTATAGATCATGTTGTAACTTTCGTTTCTAGAATTGGTAGCGGATATTTTAAGTAAAATGTGTAGCGTATGAATTTGACGACGTATAAAAATTTACATTCTCTTATGTATCCGTGCTGTTCTTTTGGTATTAGACAATCATATAGAATTTGAACTAGTCGTTGATATTGGAATTTAAGTTATAGAGGAGATATGTCATGTAATTAACCTGTTGCTTGATAGTCGATGGGGATTACGAGCACATTTTGACTGGTTTACAATCCTTGGCTCGTCAATTCTGCTGCAACTTTGGTCGTATGTGGCCTAAAGTGGGAGGACCAGGTTTGCCCTGTAGGAGACTATACGCTGGTGTAGTGGCTATTATGGCTGAATGCTATAAATAAAGAGGGAGGACACTGTGGACGCTCTTCTCCAACGCAAGAGCTTGGGACATAGGAGTTGTAGATTTTCCCTTCTCCATTCTCCTTCCTATGTTTCCCAATGGTAGTCTTCCGGAGTTCCAGGGTAGATTACACCTACAAATTCTCTGGTATTCTGTTACTAAAAGATGAGCAAGATGACGCTGGATTTTAGTGAATATTCTGGCTTGCCTATGAGTCCCATACTCTTGATTAGATTTTAAGTCTCACTGGAATGCATAAAGGCATTTCACGGAGTGATAAAAAGTCCACCCTTATTCAGTTTTAGTTCAAATGCTCAACGATTGTCTAGTACCATTAGAGTCAAATCGTCAAAACGTCAAATTACATTATAAGGTAAAATTAATCCACCCGAAATGCATCTTTTAATATTTGATTAGTAACGTTAATTGCTTTTAAAAGTTTTCTTTTTAATTGATATAACGTGTTTGTTTGGCCATAGATGCGAGTTTACGATGCATTTAGTGTCGATTCTACAGATGAATTAACAATATTAGTAACACTTATCTTAATTTGATATATTTTGACAACGGTAGATAATTGACTCTCAAAGTCAAGCGCGCACTATTTTCTCATGCTTTTTAATATAATCCTCTTAAAAACACTTGCCTTTTTTTCGATGTACTCTAATTATGTAACTGGTATTTTGTATGTAGGCAGTGGAAACTGCACTTGAATTCAAATGTATACACAGTTTTGTTTTAATTTGATTAAATAATTAAACGTATTCTTTGAAAAATAGCTCGTGGAGTTTCGTAACTTTTGATATTTTTTTGTATATTTGCAGTTTTTATGTACCATTTTGTATTAAAAATTATTAATCGGAAATTTTTGGTAAAAATGTTTGGCCGATTTTTATTTGCAGCTGATCATTCGAAATGACATAAAAAGTTTAAGAAAAACATTATTATAGATACACAGAAGTATCTTATATCAACTGAAGTGAAATGTGGGTACATCTTAAATGAGAAATATCCTTAAAGCAGAAAAAGTAATGCGCATTAACCTTACAGCACTCTTTCCAGTATAGATGATGTTAGGGTTATGTTAACTCGTACGTAATTACTGTGCCCTTAATCTATTAATATTAAACATATTAAAATATGGTCTTAAATCTAGATACTAAATAAAGAAACGACTTTGTAAATCAGTCATTAGAAGAATAAAGTTAACTTAATAATATATAATAAACTTATAAAGGTAGACTTAAGGTGCTTACTGTACGCCATTATGCTATTTTTAAAATGAACAATAATACGTTTTATTAGCAACGCCAAATAAGGCAGACGAATATATTAAAGAGATTCACGACTTTCGTACAATTAAACCGATTTCAATCTAAATTTTACATATTAATTGTGTCTGTATACTACTCAGGTGATATTTTTTGATGATTTGACACGATGATTTTTTCACATTCTGTGCAAAATATTAGAATCATTAGTCACATTTTTTTGTATGTATTCAATGGTCTGTATGTTTTTTTTTAAATTTGTTATCACAATTGTAAGTTGATGGTAATGAATTTCACTTATTTAAGATGCAAAAACTGACGCATTAGTAGTGAGCTTGTTAGGTGACAAACATGAGGTCCTGGGTTCGAATCTCGGGTCTGGTGAATTCAAAATTGTCACTAAGTTTTCTCAGCATTTGCTCTAAGTTGGGGAATTGGTGGTATTCTCCAACACCTTGCTTCGGAGAGCACGTTAAGACGTCGGGCCTGAATGTAATCTCTCTCTACAAGTGTCGTCTCTGCTCTGAGTGAGGAGGCCTATACTCAGCATTGGGACCTGTCTGCTTACTCATTTTTCTTAAGATGCAACTTAGAGGTTCATTACGATCCCACCTTATAGTACTTACTATGATATAGAGAACAATAATAACTTTGTTAGACCTCTAGTATGATTGTAGCGTGGTAAGTCCATCTATTCCAAATTCTGGACATGATAGAGATCACCTTTTTCCTACGAGCGTAGAGTAGATCTTGAGTAAAGTTCTCGGGAATTGAACCTGAGAACTTTACTGTAGTAAGGTTTATTTGATTAAATATAAAAAAAAAAGATTCGTCTGCTTGTTTGGCGATGCTAAGAAATGTTACATAGGCCTAATAGTCTACAAATTCTTTTTGCTTAGTGCGGTCGCCAAAAAAGTTGGTTTAATTTCAATCTATCGTTTACAATATTTGTTTAGTTTACAAATAAATATTTCGCTTGAATGTAATTTAATTGCAAGTTAACTGCATTAATATGAAACATTCTGCTATACGGTTTTCCTAGGGGGAAATCTTTCCCTATCCTTACAAGTGGTATGCGAAATAAATGTATTATGTATTCAAAGAATTAATAACAATAAAAACGAAGAGGGGTAATGGAGGTCATTACTCTTTTTTGTTAAATTGAAATTGCCAATTTTTCCAATGGATTTTCTTTAAAATTTTAATTTTATCATTTACCAAAGTCGGCATAAGTGCTGGAAGTATCAAAAAGTGCTGATAATTTTTAGCGAAAGTCGCAAATTCATTTTTTTTTTTATTTTAAATTTCAGCCTTTTTTGCGACGGACGGATGCGACCGCACGTCTCATTTCACAATAATTACCTACCCTTAAATAATTTCCCTCACTAGTTTACAAAATTTACCACTTCCTTACAAATTTTAATTTTAAATTTTGGCACTTATTTTCATTAAACCGATCACAGAGCTCGATTTTTTGCCGACTGGCATTTACATCGTAAAGGGATCAAAATCTACAGCAGCGACCAACGGCGTTTACGTATTTATACATCTTAAAATTTAGTCTTATTAAATTATTTATTTCATAAAATGACATAAAGAACATAATACCCTATTCACCGGCGTTGAATTTTGCAGACTACTTACTAACTGGAGTTTTTTTTTTAATCTTGCAAGAGACAATCGATAAATCCAAATCTGTCTCTCGTATGACAGTGATATGAAGAGTCAGTCAGTAATATGATAGAAAATGGGAATGTCATATTTAGGCCGGCAATTTTGGGGGTTTTTTTTTAAATTCACCAACACAGACCAAAATGCCTTTAAGTAATTTCGCCTTTGAATTTTAACCAATAAATCTGTGATATGCGTAAAGCATATCGTATTTTTTTTTTGTTAAATATTACAAAAAAAAGATAGCACATCGCCGTGGTCAAACAAATGCTAAGTCTGAATGCAGATTTACACAAATAACAAAAAAAAGTCCATCAGGAACAAAGTGAAACAAAGACTTTATGTGAGAGTCAAAATTGCATCAAAACATATTTATCTGCATATTAGGATCCTATTTGAATATTGAATTAAGTAAATTTACACTAAAAAGAGCAGATTATAATACTATACTTTCATTCTTTCTTCATAGAATTGATATCCTGTCTCACTTTGATCCTGATGTCTCGGAAACATAACATTAAATATATATTTGTTAATTATATTTTGACAAAAGCTATGTAGGACGGAAGCTTAATAATAAATATATAAGAAGCTATGTATTTCATCTCATCATAACAAATTTGGTTAATAAATTATTAAGGTAACTAAAACATTCGGATTTTTATGAAATAATTTGGTAACTTTATATTCATATGATATGACTTCCTTATAGGGCCTTTGGCATTAAATTCAATTGTATATTAGAGATATTAAATAGGTTGAAATAATATTTACATTCTCTTAAGACATTACATTAAAACATGAACCCCATGTTTAGTATAATTAAAAATAATATCACAATGTATACGCGAGATTTTATATATACATGTTAGGCTACTTAAAAAATATAAATCGGTAAACATAAATGATAAAAATTGACAAATTTCTCATCCATAACGTAATGGAGGTTAATATGTTAGTTTTTTCACTTGTTGAAATGTATTTGCGTACATAAGTTAGTGCATTAATTAATGCTGTGACGTTTCGATGTAACTGGCGTTAAAATAATCGATCAGTAGGAGGAAATAAATATGAAAGAGTGAAAACTGAAGTGATATATATTAAATATAAGTTCTTATCATCTAAAAATAACTACTTCGTTATGAGTTTAATTATATATTACTCGCTCTAAAGCAAGGATGACGAATTATCAGTTTGCCATATATTGTTTAGATTTAAGCTGAACTACGAAAGATTAATAATGGTTAAAATATGATATGATATGAATTAATAGATGTTTTTTCTATATGTATGTATATGCTCGCATTTTTGAGTCCCCTTGTGTGTGTGTGTGTGTGTGTGTGTAAATTTTGTAGGACCGAGTGTCTGTAAGTGGAAGTGTAGTGTCTATGTGTTTATAATTATGAGGAAGTGACATTCCCAATTCAGGATATACTAGTGTTATTCCATGTGTGGCTGTCTGTGCGTGTGTGTGTGTCTTTTAGTGTATTTGTGTGTGTGTCTTTTAGTGTATTTGTGTGTGTGTGTGAGAGTGTGAGTTTGTAAGTGTAGTGGTTTTGTAAGGTAGGTGACAAGTTGATATTCCTAAGTGATTATTTACTTGTGTTATTTTGGAAGTGTGTGTGTGTGTGTGTGTGTGTGTGTGTGTGTGTGTGTGTGTGTGTGTGTGTGTGTCATTATGTGTGTTTCCGTGTGAGTGGGAGATAAAGTGAGTATTTTTGTGTAGTGTTTAAGTGTAGTGATTTTGTAAGATAGGTGATATTTTTAAGTGACACTTGAGTTGTGTGTGTGTATGCGTATCTGTAGACGTGTTTTTAAAAGGGTGTTTTTGCGAGAGATTGAGCGAGTGTCTGTGTGTAGTTTACTGATTTCATATATAAATATGCAAGGAAGTGACGTTCTTAATTGAGTACATATATGTTATTCTATATATACTTAATATTTTAAATGAAAAACTGTTTATTTATATAAAAGCTGAAGATGTTATACTTTAAGTATATACTTAGGAGGGAAAACTTAATTCATTTTTGTATTTGTAATAGATTATTATTTTCAAGTATTACTGTAACTGTTTGTATCCAATATAAATAAATATAAAATGAATTTATGATATTATATCGCTTCAGTTTTAGGTCAATCGTAGTTCTACGCTTAAATCCAACAGAGTGGCAAGTGGCGATGTAATGCTTTCACAAATAATCGAAATCTAAGCTCGTTTACGTATTATATTAGTTTAATTAATCAAAGTGATATGTAATTTAAATACGTAAAACAGCTCTTATGACGTGGCACATAATATGGTAAATAGATACTTTTAATGACGGCTTTAACGTCTCTTTATGTATTTTTTTATTGATTGTTCTGATATTATCGTAAGAGATCTGATATTTTACTTCTGAGACTTTCTTTATAGCATAGTACCCGTAAATTCATTGCTTGGGGATTCTTTGCTGGTAGGGTGGCGACTAGCTAGACCAGACTTAGATAAATTAGGAAATACAACTTCCTATATTAAAACAAAGTAAAGATTATTTTCTGTCGAATAATCGGTACTTAATACAACATTACGTGACATGGATCGGTTAATTAGAGAATATATCAATGTATGAATACTTTAATAAGTTCCTTTGAATTGTAAACAGTGAGTTTGTAATGAAAAAGTTATTTTACAGAATTCTATCGCTGAAAACCCGGTAGTTACAATTTCTATTTGTATTTTCTGTTTGTTAAAAATAGTTAAAAATTAGGATATTTTCCTTATTTTTTGTCAGAAGTGTATATCAATTGAATCATCTGTACAATTCGATGTATTCAGGATATTTTTTTCCTTCTTTAAAGGTGAATAGCATCAATGGAATAGTTAGGTAGATCAGTTTTACGTATTTAAATAAATATATCACTTGTTAAGGGTTGATAAAGCCTAAAGACGTTAAAATTATTTTTATCATCAAAGGGTACTTTACCGATTGATTCTATATCTGTTTAATTATGCTATTGCCTGATATAATGTACCTCAAATTTTTTTTTTTTTTTTATTGCTGACAGATTAGCGCTTGACTGTGATCTCACCTGATGGTAAGTGATGATACAGTCTAAGATGGAAGCGCGCTAATCTGTTAAGAGGCGATATACCCCTTACGGTTTCTACACAGCATCGTACCGGAACACAAATCTCTTTGTTTGGCGGTACGTTTTTGCTGGTAGGGTGGTAACTAGCCACGGCCGAAGCCTCCCACCAGTCCAGACTCAGACAAATTAGAAAATACAATTTCCTAAACTCGTCCTACCGGGGATCGAACCCGGGACCTCCGCTAGCAAAGCGAATACTCGCACCACTGCGCCAGCGAGGCCGTCAAAAATATAACTTTATTGATTGTATACTGCAATGAACTACTTCATTGTTTGCGTCTTTAATGTAAACGTATCTTTAAACAGTAAAGATCCATTTAGTAAGATTTGTTGATTATATTAAATACAAATTGCGGATAATTTTAATTCCTACCGAAAGATCTATGACTTTCATTGGGAACAAAATATCCCCTTCTGGGCCCTTACACAACGTAACTTTCGAAGATTATTAACGCTTAAAGTTGTATGTGAATGACGTTTCACATTTCGATGTTTCGATATAAAAAATCATTCCCATACGTATTTTAAGCGTTAGCAATCTTTGGAAGTTACGTTGTCAAAGGGCCCTGTAATAAAATTTACAATACAACGTCATCTGAATGCAGCTTTATCTGATTTTAGTTAGATGATCTATATTTCCGCTGTTATAATGAAAAGCACTATATTGATATTAAAATGCGCCATCCCTGTTTTAGACTAAATATTCTTAAAAATACGTGTAAAGGGGACTGATTAAATATTTTAATTGTGACTTTATATCTAATTGGGGTATCATCTACGTATAAAAATGTATTAAGGATAAACTAGGAGCAACTGGTTAGCTCGTAACTACTGGTTAAGGCCGAGCTCAGATATCAGGTTTAAGGCGCAATAAATTAATCCTTATTAAATTGTGTTTACGTGTAATTCGTGTTCACTATGGGCTTTATATATCTCAGTTGATTAGAGAGAAAGCAAAGTTTTAAATTTCTCTAAATGATTCAATGATAAGTCCATAGCATTGAACAGCAGAAAAACCATACTTTATTAATAAGGGTACGTAAAGTTATATGTCATAGGATCTTCTTACATTGTCTTGATATTCGTGTACGCCTTCAACCTCATATTTATGCTTGGTTTAGAAATAAGAAGGAAAGTCGCCTGATTTTAAATTTAGGTATTATAAAACACATTCACATATATTAGTTTAAATACAACTAAGCAATAATTGAACATGAGGGGTCATTAACCAATATACTTACGTACAAAATGAAATACAGAAACTAACTAATAAGTATATGAAAGATAAACACAAGTCGGGAAACTGTTTGCGTACAAATGAAGTGATATGTCAATAACAAATTAAAAAGCTACGTTCAAAGAGTCTTCAATATATGGAAAGTAAACTGGCATAACGAAATGTAAAGATGAAACGTTAGATGAAAGGAACTATTAAACGATGCAATATTTGTTATTTGAACATTCGTTGACTATTTTAGATGGTTCTTTGCAAATTGAGTACTTTAAGTAATTATAATTTACTTTATAAACATCGTTATCAGAGAACGCTGAAGCTGAACTTATAGCTTTAAGGAAAATGTCCTTACCTTTATGTAGGAAAATGACACCGTAACTTTTAATATTAATTACTAATAAGATTGTTTTTATCTTTTCATTCAATGTTAATAGTAAATGTCATCTAACAATATTGCTGTTTTAACATCAAGTCCGGACGAAGTATATGTAATTTTTTATTTTGGTCATATTATTAATTTTGTATAATACCAATCAGCGATCTTAGTTACTCGATATGCAATAAATATATTTTGAATTTGAATACTTAATGTGTAAATTACTTGTATGAATACATAACTTCTTGTCCAGACTTGCATAAAAAAATATATATTTAATAAATCAGGCGACGAAAAAGGTGACAGTGAAGAGTTATGGCTTACATACAGATGAAATTTATCAGAGCTATCTAACTACATAGGTAATTGAAAAAAACCATGATCTACTCAAGAGTCCACAACATTTAAGAAGTAAGTGAAATACCTATACCTAACATTGATAATATGATTAAATATATGAAAATGTTCTGAATTGAATTCAGATATGATAATTCTGAGAATTATCAGTAAACTGCCCTCATAAGATAGCATGTAATCAGCAAATATTATTGCGAGTTAGGCAGTACATATAGATTTAATGAAAAATCTAAGAACGACACTGCATCTTATGATGATAGTTGTATAGCCATACTGTTAGCTTTTGTGTTGTTAGATCAAAAGAAAGGTAAAACTTAAAAAAATGTTAATGTAGAAGTATAAGTTAACTCAACAGATCAAATAAAAACGAAAACTTAATAGTAGAATTGACAAAATAACATGATCAATGATCGTAATACATTATTAAAGAAAAAAAAGAAACTGGTGAAACAGAAATAGACTGTGAATTACGTGTAATCATAAAACTGGATTTATGGAAATAACCAAAATGATTGAATCGAGTATGCTATACGATAGTCAAGTTTATTTTGTTTTATATGTGAATAATGTGGTCGCGATCGTGTGTAGTGTCAAGTCCGTGATGAGACAAATCCGTGTAATAAGTCATATCCAATGCGTTGAAAATTGTTACACATAACATCGTATAGTGACAATAACGAATCAACTAGTTTGACTCTTAAGGGATTTATTTGTATCGTCTCCTTAAACGGTATTACTTTTCTTCATTAAACGCATTCTCAATTGTCAGCACATTAGTTTTAAAATTAACCTCAAAACATGCATAATCCGTGATGCTTCTTTAAACCGTGTTACTACCATTCTTCAATTCAAGCATTTTCACTTTCTATTTTTCAATTTAGTCCCTTAGAGTATTTCCGTCGAAGTATTTCAAATATGTGTTGTTAAGCAGCTTCCTTTTACGATGTAATATGTAACAGTTTAACACCAAATGAGGTTGTTTTCTTACAGTTGGTAGAGTTCGTAGGAATCGGACAGGCGACGGACTCGACGACTAGTCGATGGGCCTTCGCCTGTGTCCGCGAATCAGACTTTTAAGAACCTCGAACGGCGGTTGCGGTCAATGTCGGTTTCCTCCTCAACTTCTTGAGGTTCCTCTGAATAGCACTGCAGAAAACATAAAAGGTTAAATCAAATTCAAATTAAAAATCACTTTTGAATCATCAGTAGACTGAACAGAACTATTATTTCTTAATTTATTGAAGTTAATTTGAATTACCTGCGGTAATGGTGGGGGATGCCATTCGATTTCAACTTGCTCCTCCTGTTGTTCAGGATAGCGCAGGGTTCGAGGCCGTGGAGTCATCTCAATCTCAATGTTGGTGCTCACTGAATTACTACGTTCAGCGTTTATAGCCAATTCCTCTAAACGTGCAGCCTCCAATCGTTTCCTTGATGCGAACTCGTATAAACCCACACAAAATGCTAGGAGCAATCCTCCAGCTAGCACGAAGAACAATCCTCCCATTTGGTTAAATGATAACTCCTTTGGTACAATCTGAAAAGGTATTTAAGTCAAAAGATTGCTCTAACAGGCCTAGTGGTGAGATGTGTGGATTCATGTTTAAAGAAGGGTTTGACCCACCAGGGTTTCAATTCAATTCTTTTCTTTGTGATTTTCGGTAAAGAAACAAACAGTGAGAAAACCTACCCGAAAACAAGTCTAGGGTATGTGTAGCCTACAAATTTGCATCGGATCATCAGGGTCTATGCTTAAAAACCCTCTTTCTTATGTGTGAGAATGCATGCGCCCCGGAATGAAACGTTAACTACATAGGTGTTGTTGTACCTAATTTTATTTTCATGTCATACGAGTTACCTTTTCCTTAAGGTTATCTAAAGGATATCTCAGTTCAAGAGATAATTTACCTTTAAACGGTTTCTTTACTTTTTGCTTCATGGCTGGTAAATAGTCAATATTCTGGGCATCAAGATAGAAACTAATTGGAAAAGAGAACATTTAAAATGACCCTTAAATCGAACTTGGGACCTCTGCTGTTGAAGCGAATAAAACATCTTACATAAAAGATAACATTTCCAAGATTATAAGTGGGAATACAAGATTTTAGAGATAAATATATATTAATATTATTGAACTTAATTTGATGAAAGTTAGTAGACCTATAGATGGGTGGAATCCTGGAGATAAACGAAGGTATCGTCTATTGCTTTAGTAAAATAAATATTGTTTCATGACAAAATGGAAGTGTTTCTTCAATTTTTTTTATTTACATTATGCAAAAGTATTTCAAAGAAATGGTCACTAATTCTACACAAAGTCAAGGGTATTAGCTTGTAACAGCATGAAAGTATACTTACCTTGTCTTCCACTGCGCATTGGTAGTCGATAAACCATCGTCGCATGAGAGACTCTAGTTGTCCATCCTCCCTAAGAGAATCTAGAGCTATATCAACTCTTGCCCTGGAAAACAATGCTTAGAGGTAATAGCTATGTTACGCCTACGAATTTTGCTAAAGAGATAGATGGAAACCTGGAGAGGGTTATGGACCAATCGTTCTTGCGAAAGCTTATAGGGAGTTGGGTGAATGGAGAGGTAATATTACATACAAAACTTCCTTTTTATTATCCGATTCATAGCAATCTTTGCGAAATTATTTTTTGTAATCGATAATTAAAGTATAAAAAATGTTTTCAATAAATTACTCTTATAAAAGAGGCAATTGACCTTGTAAACATCAAGAAGCTAAAATTTGAATCAGAGAGGGGGGGGGGTCCATTTTACATGAGATTTTCATGAGAACGTCGCATTAAAAACTATTTATAAATGCAATGCAACCTTCGCGCGGCAAAATGTTACGACATTAATATAAATTCGCAAATGACATTTCGCTATTGCGATAATTGTTAAATTTGTTTATATGCCTACCGAAGTGGAGAATCTTTTGGGAATGCAATGGCGAACTCTTGAACTCCCGGCCGGACAAAGGAGATAAGAACTTCGCACTGCGTATCATCAGCGTTCATCAAATTGGTCAACGTGTGATCGCCATCCTCTCCAGCAAGAAGTGACGCTGGTATCTTATCCTGTTACAACATAAGTTAATATTAACACAGGATGTTTTCATCAGTGTCACCCGTGTAAGTCATGATACCGTGGAAAAATGCATTACTTCGTTAATCGTTGTTCGCGTCGTCGCTCGCTTCCGTACAAAGTACACATGTCAAAAGTGAAACTTCTTTGAACTCATGTTTAAGTCTTGTTTATATTTATAAAAATGTAAAACTTTAGATTTCTGAGACTCCCTTCTAGGAGGGATAAACGAAGATATATTAGGAATTTAAACGACTAATGGCAAATTAAAATGACACATGTTATTTGTAAATTTAAGCCTACCTAACCTTCAAACGAATTAGCATAACGCTGCACATCTTCGAGACGATAATAACGCAATTCGTCCGTAAAAAAATTATCCTCATGCGCCTTAAGGAATTTCCCTTCAAAAAGTTTTTAGTGAGCTATTGTGACGTGATAGGAGTACGTAAGCCGAATTGAATATTGAGTCAATCCATCGAATCGTTTTTCGCTTATATATCCTAATAAAAGGTATGTAGCAGCCCATTAATGTCCCACGGCTGGGCACAGGCCTCCTCACTCATTTGAGAGAGGGTTATTAGAGCATAGACCCACCACGCTGCTCCACTGCGGATTGGCAGGCATAGTACACGAGTGCACTCTCTATTCCTTCACACTCATAGTCCAATGTGACGGTGATCCGACACGATCGGAGGGAGATCAGGATCTGGACCGACGGCTTAACATCGTCTCCGAGGCACGGGGGTGGATCACACCGCCAAATTTTTCCCAACTTCGGGCAAATATTGAGAAAATCTTAATAGAAACCCGACCCGGGACTCGAACC
Source organism: Elymnias hypermnestra (assembly GCA_015832385.1). Lineage (NCBI taxonomy): Eukaryota > Metazoa > Arthropoda > Insecta > Lepidoptera > Nymphalidae > Elymnias > Elymnias hypermnestra. Next base: position 776,200 of record JACTOM010000069.1, on the reverse strand, counting down.
CAGGACAGCATGTCTCTAGTCGAACATGCTAACCACTAGACCAATGAGACAGTCAGACTAATAAGTCAATCATCAGTTATCAATATCTCAATGCTTTAAACATATATGTGAGTGAGTGAGTGGTTTATCTCTAATGTATATGTATATAAAATAACCAAATGTTTGTCCCTATATCCTATGTCCACATTACAAAGGTAAGAATGAGAGAATGGTTTGATAATACTTAACTCACTAACGCATTGCGAGATCTTCACAACTTTTAAGAGTTACACGTGGGTGAAATTGCAAAGCAATTCATGACAATACATTATAACAGTTTCACGATACAATATAACACTAATGTGTATTATCTACATAGTAATACGGGAAGTAAAAACTTTGCATAGTTTATATACAGTAAATCACTAACCACGGAAGGAGAAAAAAATATACAGTGAATCACTAATTACGCACTCGTTTGTTAATTATTGAAGTCTGCCGTCAAATTGAGGATAGATTATTTTGTTTCTTATACATTTAACAAAGGATGCGAGTTTTTTTATAAAGAACATTGCTAACAAAGAAATTATTTATCATTTATTAATCTTTACATAGGATTTTTGTCTCAATAAAATAATTAGAAAATGACAGGCTTCATTATAAACAGTTTCTGTATTTTTTTATTTGAATTTCATAGAATTAAATGGAAAAAAATAGGCAATGAATTATTGTATAATTTTGATCAAAGAGCGATCACAACTATAATTAAATTAACAAAAGAAAAATCACGCTTATTTTTTATGTTAAAGCACCAGCACCATATCGAGAAATAGTTTTTATGGTATTCAAACCAAAAACCACTTAAAATCTATGTAAGAATGTTAGCCCGCTTACGAAACTGTTGAACAAATATCCCGTGTCAGTTAGCTGAAGTAATAAGGAATAACGAAAACTATTACTTGTTATATAACGTTGTTTAAATTTGCATTTATTTAACGAAAGATAGTTAACCATTTGAGTGTCAGGGCGTGATTTTAGTTAACCCAGTAATTTGTCCGCGCTTGTGAACGAAATGTTGTGATTCTACAATGTTATATTTTGTTTATTAAATTAAGACTCATATCTTAAAAATTAAAACTTACTTCAAGGGTTTTCACTATTATTCACATCACTTATATAATCACAACTACAAATAATTACTAAAAAAGACTTAAAGTTTATAAAATACCACAAAAAACTTAACGAACTTCGACCCGACATACGTATCGTCCTAACGGTGACATTGTAACTGATTTATTTTTGTTTTTTTTCTATTGTCATGTCTTATCTCTACGCATATTGTGTTACAGCAGATACCGAGAATCGAAATAGATAATACACATTATGACTAAAAAGCAAGAGATGTTTATATTTCCGATTGCCTGAGTTGAGGCAGTCAACCAGTGGTTGACTCGATTATGTCTGAGTTTTGCAGTCAACTAAATTGCATAACCATCAAAGGGTTATAAGTATTAGGAATGATAAAATGCGAAACCTTAAATGACTTACCAAAGGGCATTTAGTAAATTTGTTGTATGAAACCAGTGGGATTTCGAAAAGATTGACGGTGAGATATGATCCGAGGCTTGACGCATACAGCACAGTCAAGGCCAATGCGAAGAAGCTCCAAAATATGTTGATGATTTTTCCAGAAACCGACCTAAAATATAAAAAAATGATATATTTAAAAGATAAGATGAGTAGCAGTCTATTAACGTGTCACTGATGAAAACAGATCATTTCTCTCAAAGAAGAGGTCCAACAAGATGCTGTCATGAAAATTGGCAATCCTAAAAAAAAAATTAAAATCCTAGAATTACTACCGGACCATGCAACATTTTCCCTAACGAAAAGCTCAAGAATAGATTTAAAAGCGATATCTATATTAGGTATTTGCTATATATAGTATTTGCATTGAGAGAAACTTAGCGATGTCTATCCAGGATTTGAACGTGCGTCTTCTTTTTGCTAGCCCATCATGACATTTTCAATAATGAAATATATGACCTCTTTGTTACAAACAAGGTCTGATGGTCAAGACTCTAGACCAGCAGAGCTTTTTAGACTCGAGAAGCTCAAGATGAATATTTGCTATCGACTCCGAATATAACAATACGCAGAACACTATAAAAGAATACGCAATTATTTCTTACTTTTTAGAGCATATTAATATATTTGGAAGTTTGTTTTGAAGGCGGTTCTTTTTTTGTAAATTTTTTTTTGTTTAGAGAAGACTCGGTTTGGAATCCTGAGCAGGCAGCACTAAGTTTTTCTTTACAAAAAGCAACTTACGTGCTTGATTGTTCTTTTAAATCCATCACTGTTGTTTTCGGTTAAGAAATATGTTCAATAAATTTACATCTATATTGTGTAAAGTTTTTCTTCGTCTATTGACATATAAGGCAAAAGCAATTACTTTTTTAGTCTGAGTATGAACTAGTGGGAGGTTTCGGACATGTCTAGATGCCACTCCACTTTCGAATCGTCAGCAGTGTCTTTTGATACCAAATCTACCACCGGTTCGGAAAGTTGATTCCGCTGAGATGAATCCAGCAAGAAACTCAACGTTTACTTTTTAAATACATAGTTTTGTATGTTACAATGTGTTTAGCTTTCATATGCCACTAGAATCAAGTCTAAATATCTTTGTCACTTAAATAATCTTCAGCATGATAATACGCCTTTTGTAATAGGACATTTTAAAAGTATGTGGAGGTAAACCCAATAGTGATTCGGGCATCTTATTAAAAATGCGTATGCTCAACCCAACAAACGATTTCTGAACTTTTTTTACCTCTAAAATCTAGTTTGTTTCTATTTCTTGTATTAAAATTGGGTATTTCAACTTTTTTGCTGTATAAGTGAATATTATTAGGGATATATAAAGTGTTATGTAAAGTCGCCGGTAGCCGCTGGAGCCAGGCGGCGCAACGTCGGGCCTTGTGGACATCATTACGTGAGACCTATGTCCAGCAGTGGACGTCCATCGGTTGAAGCGACGACGACGATATAAAGTGTTATTTAATATATATTGTGACGGTACTTGGTATTTAGCTATCGTCAGGTTTTAAATGCTTTAGAGGTAAGGGTATGTACCTTATATAGCATACCAACATTTTATTGGCCCCATCAGGGACTCTAATACGGAACATCTTAACTTTGTTGGAAAAAGAATTTACCACAATTTTAATGATGGTTAGCGATTGACCGTAATCTCATCTTATGAATGATAAAATAGTCTAAGCAGGAAGCGTGTTAACCTTTTAAGAAGTAATTTACTTTTATAGTTTCTACACAGAATCGTACCAAATTACAATAGTTTTAAGTCCTGAACCTCAGCAGGAAAAGAGAGTATACGAACCTGTTGTACCAGTGTGGTCATCAAAGGACGATTAGACCAATGAGGTCTGTAAAGTATCAATATTAAATTGACAAGACACTAACCTTGGTTGATAGTTATTTTGTTGGAATAAGGAGCACAGAGTATGCCAGAAGGAGTTCCAGATACTATAGTTGTCCAAAACAATCATCTGTAACAAAGAATATATTTAATAAAGACATAAAGATAATGTAGTTTTAGAACCGAGGTGAGAGAGTTTTATATATATAGACAAAGAAATAGACAAGTAGATGTTATTAGAAGTTTTTACGCTAAATTTGCTTCTAGAGTTATTATTAAAAAGGAGAATAGAAAACTTCTAAAAATTGTATTCGAAGTTGGATTCTTACTTATATCTTAACAAATTTTCATTATTAATTATATTTCTACAACTACTATTTTCCAAATCCACGCTAAAAATTGTTCATTTCCTTCCTTTCGCATAATTTTAAGTAAAGTTTTAATAGAAAAGTTTGCGAAACACTCCGTTTGGGAAATGTTGATAAAAATTACTTTCTACAAACAATGTAAAAATACTGCTATCATATTTTTGTTTTGCTGTTAGAGTAATCTTTACATTATTAGTGCAGAAATGAACTTAGTGAGGAGGGTAAAGTGCACTTAGTGAATATCACGGGAAAATGTCCAACCTCTCTTCGTTATAGGATGGGTGAAAGCCAACTTTCAGGCTTACTGGCACTTTTTAAGGTTTTCTTGTTGCAATACTGCGAAGATTCTCTTACAAAGATTACAACTTAAATTATAATATATCATTAAAACAAGTAAAAAAACACTAAAGACAATTTCTACGCCATCTAAACTTGATGACAAAGTTGGTGATCATTAAACCCTTAAACTATTTTCGTAAGCTTATTATCTATATGTAAGTTTGTATTTGTACTATTGCAAGATATTCTATGTAATATATGTAAGGCTATTTCTTTATTAACACTGCCCCTTTTCTCTCTTCTGTCTATGACGGTCTCCTTAACCGCAGAGTTGTCTGGAAGAGATCGCTATTAAGCGAATTAGATTACCCAATTGCTCACTAAATCCGTTGTGTATTTATTTATATTTTATGGGTTTCAATAAAATATACATCTATCTAACAATCTAATATTTAAAAATATGTTTTAAGTGCGTGCGTGCAAAGTACATATGTCGGAAGTGAAACTTCTTTGACAAAATAATTTTTAAGTCTTGTTGATATTTATACAAATCTAAAACTATAGATTTCCGAGTCTTGGGATGAGGGAAAAAAGAAGATACGTTAGGAATTTAATAAATCTAATTGACATCAATATTAAATGTCGACGACTAATACAAATAATTTATTGATATCTCAAATGATGAATTGTAAATAAAAATGCCACGTATTTTGTTTTTTTAATTTAAAATCTAGAAAAGAGGAATTATGAAATATTTTTATTTTATATTTTATGAAAAATAGTATAGTGTTAAATGACGAGCAACAAATAACATTCACTTTAATAATTACTTTATTGAACCATTAGTACCAATTCTTGTTCAAGAATATAAATGTTTACTTTTATACTTTATAAATATCTGTCAATCTCTGAAACAACTGGATCGATTGCGGCGAAACTGTCACTGGCAGATGGCTGATGTTATAACGAGTAACATAGACTTTACGAAAACAAAAAGGTTTATTGTATGCAAAATAAAAACAAAATTTGCTTCGGTGCTTGAAGAACGAGGTCGTGGAACAGTGCGAGTTGCCAGTGATGATCTATCGCATCGGGTGAAGGTGAGGGCTATGCTTGGGGTTTTTCTACGCTATCAAATCAGAAATGAGGAGATCCGTAGAAGAACCGAAGTCACTGATATTGCTTTACGAACCGCGATGGACGTTGAGGCCCAAAAGTGTTTGAGAACTAGGCAGGAGAGGAACAGCTAATTATATATAAATCTTACCTTGGTAGTAGCAATTTGGGCAGCGTCATCTTTGTTTGATTCAGTGATCGTGATGTCCTGCGATTCTTTACGAGTGTAACGGGATACGCCCCAAAGGCAGAGGGCGACAGCGATGATGCTAGCGATTATGCAGATCTAGATTCCAAAAAAACTGTTTTATAAAGTAGTCATAAATATTATTAGTCTATGTATAATCAAAATCAAAGTAATCTTTATTAAAGAAGGCTCAAAAGCACCATAGGTTCGGAAAGTCGATTCCGCTGAAAAGAAACCGGCAAAAAACTAAGTTGTTATTCTTTTAAAAACAATTCTGTAGGTTACAATGTGTATTTTTATGCTTCTGTGTGCAATTGGAATGAAGTCCAAACATGTGTATCTCTCAAATAATCTTCCACATTATAATATGAATTTTGTGAAAGGATGTTTCGATATTATATATTTATTAAAATTATGTGGAGGCAAATCTAAAAGTGATACTTTTATGTTAACAAAAATGCGTATCCTTAACCTGACCAAAGATTTCAGAACCTTCTTCACTCAAAAATTGGGCGTTACAAGTTTTTATTTTTATTAAAATTATGTATTTCACTTTTTTTGCTTTATAAGTGAATAATATTACGAATATATAGAACAGAGTCGTGATAGCTATAAACATTTATGTATCAAGAACCGTGGCATCGATTTTACAGACAGCACACGAATCTAGGACAACACTTGTGTTCCAATACGACGTGTAGAAACTACAATAGCTAAATTACGTCTTACCAGACTATGGTCCTCAATTAACATTACAAGATTTAACCTGGCAGTGGTGCCAACATTCTCGTATGGTAGTGAAAGTTGGGTATGGCAGAAGAATCACAAAAGTAAAATAAATGCGGTAGAGATGGGAGCGTTAAGAAGTATGAGTGGATTGAAACTGAGTGACAAAGTAGGAAATAGTGTGATAAGAGAACGGTATGGTATGACAGAAGATATAGTGACTAAAATTGAGAAAGGTATGCTTAGATGGTTTGGTCACGTAGAGAGAATGAATGTAAGGAGAATGACTAAAAAGATTCATGAGTTAAGTGTGAACGGTAAAGTTGGAAGGGGAAGACCAAGGCGAATGTTCCTGGACTAAATCCAGGACATTTTAAATGAGGGCCAGGTCAAGAGTACTCTTAACCGACGAACTTGTAGGAAAGGTTTTATGAGAATGACAGAAGCGAAAGAGATATGCACGGATCATGACAAGTGGACGGACGTGATCTCTGCCTACCCCTATGGGAATGAGGTGTGATGTATGTATGTCAGATACTTACCCATACTGTTGTCGAGAACGGTGTGAGGAAGACAAACATATTAAAAAAATCATTGGTTTTTTCTACAATTTTCTGACGGGCGAATGACAGAAACGGCTTGCTAAAGTCCACAACGTTTCGACGCGCCGGGGTGGCCATCAAAGGTGCCACTACCATATCAGTTTCCTGCAAAATATGCAGCGTAAAGCTAAAACAGCTAGTTTACTCTTGAAATTAAATCTCATCCTGGTTTAACTTCATTCAAGCAACAAAACGGCACTCTTGAATACCATTTCATCGACATGGAAAATAATGGTTATTTTAAAATGTATCTTAGACACATAAGTTATAAGGTTCAATTTAATTTACAATAAAATATATGAAATACTATTGCTATGATTAATTCCCATCTCGGCCATGTTATATTGAAACTAGTTGGCACTGGATTTGTTTTTATGAGGGAGAAAATTTAAAATAAACTTTACAAGTGTGAGATCATAAAATAAATCTATACACAGTGCAACCCTGATACAACGTAACCTTAATATGCATGATTGGTGTTCGTTAGTGAAGTTCACTTCTTTTGCAAGACCATCATATCGCTGAAAGAGGCAAATGGACGTCGGAAGAGGCTGGGTGGCAGAAGTCGTACATATGTATTTCATGCTCTACCCCATTGAATTGTAGATCTTCATGGTCGGTGGTACTAGAGTGGAATGCGGTTGGGAAACCTTGAGTGATCCACTCATGAATGAGGAGGGATCCGCTGGGTTTTATTGGAAATTCTGGATTTCAGCGAGTCCCACAATCCCAATGGGACAAATTAATTCATTAAGGGTGCGTAAAACATTTCGCAGCGAAAAAAAAACCGTAATATTTTTATTAACGAGCCGCACAGTGCATGTCTCATTTTAACGAATATTTCAAAATCACTTAAATCGTAATGCAAAATATATCTGTACTTTACGTTGTATAATTTCTTTATGACGAATTTCTAATTGTTTCAGACTCAATTGTTGGTTTTCATTTAAAGATTTATTTTAATCCATAACTTTTACTTAACGTAAACTATAAAATATTCTCGTCTCATATAACAATTCATGTCTCAATAGATTCAAATATGTTAAATTGTTTTAAAAGACAGTCACTGTTTGATGCTAATTAACTAGTTTATCTAAATTATTATAACGAGTTATAGTCTATATGGTAGAAAAAATATTTTCTAAATCCTTCTAGTTTTATTACACCAGAGTTGTCATGTATAACAAAAGTGAAGGGTCTTCTAAATATTACAGGTTAAATTGGTCTATGGTCAGCTTTAACAGTTAAAAACTTTATTTTAACAGATAATGGTCTTGAACCGAAAATTGCAGGTTTTACGTTACGCTAAATTCGTCTGTGTTAGTTTAAGCCTTCAAACAGTAACACTTAGAAAAATCGCGGAAAACTATCTATTATATATTTAACATATAATATATATTTAACATATAACATGATTTTAAAATAAACTTTTGTTATATAATCTAAAATAACATAAGCCAAAGAAGTTTAATTTCGTTCACGTGTACATAAACGCACACGTTTTTATTTCATTGTATTTTTTTAAAAGGGCGAAATCAAATCTGTTTATATTTTATGATCACTTCACAGTTTATACTGCTCTGCTAAAACTTAAAGTTGGTAATTAACAGGTGTTAGTAATAATAACTTCTATCAACGGGTCAAAACACTCCTTGAAACACGCAAGGAGAATAAGCAAGTAAATTGGATATTGGATTTCAGTTGTGATTAGATTGCATTAATTCGAACTGCATCTAGAATTATTGAAGCTTTTGTTCAAATAATATATAATAAGTCGGTATTATCCGATATGCGTTGCTATGCCACGGTAAAATGTGTCTGTTTGCCACCCTACAAGCAAAGACGTGTCGCCAAGCAAAAAGAAATATTTCCGGTGTGGTGCTATGTGGAAACCATAAATAACGTCTTATCAGGTTAGGTGACTACCATCTTAGACTGTACCATCACTTACCAATAGGTGAGATCACAAATAAGCAGTTAGCAATAAATAAATATAACAGCAACATCTTTAGTAAGTTTTAGCTAAATCGATTAAAACTTTGGGAGCTTTTACGGTTTTTCTGTTGATAGTTTAGCGCTTGACAAAAATTTCTGCTTATGGTAAGTGTGAAGTTACATTCTAAGATGATAGAGAAATAACATGGAATAAGGTGCTTGATGGTTTTACTTTGGTTTCGTACCAGACGCAAACTTTTTGTTTCCCGATACAGTGGATGCTGGTAGGATGGAAACTACTCATAGCCGAAGCGTCTCACCAGTCCATATCTAGACAAATTCGAAAATGTAAATTCCCCAGAAGGGAATTAAACTTAGGGCCTTTGCCAAAGAAGTGAGTACTCGAATCATTACGCCAGCAAAATCGTCGGGTTCAAGTTTACATATAACTGCTTATATCTCTCGTGATCTGTTGAAAATATGGGAATATCCGGAACAAACTGACAGTATAAAACATTCCTGAATCCAACTGAACACACCCAAAAAAAATCATCACAATCAGTTCAGCCATTTGATAGATACATACCTACACGTGGACATATAAAACAAAGAAATTGTTTGTACCAATGTCCATGGTAGATTCTAGATCCAATTAACCCACGTAAGACACCGTATTCTTTATGTAGACGGTCCTTAAATACGAAATTATCTCTATTCCCAAAGGAATACGAGTAAAACTGCGGGGAACAGCTAGTAGTATATAAACTTTTAGCGTTGTTATGCATTGCTTCCAATGATTACAAATACATGCACGGAATTGCTTCAAAGTTCAGTCTAAAGTATATGCAAATAGATTTCTTGTAAAAACTTAAGTTGCTGCCTGTATAGTTTTGCATTTTAAAACTGTAATGCATTGAAAGCTCATTTAATAAGCTTTATTGTAAGATAATGATTTTAGTACTAGCTCTTCGCTGCTGTGTTACCCGCATTATTTCCGATCCTTTGCGTTCATGAGTAAACCCTTCTGTAAAGAAGAAAGCTTCTATGGGAATGGAATACGAATATTTGTGCCAGTTTTCTAATCGGGAATGTGAACGAGTAAGTGTGATGATTTTTCTCCTATGTATTATTTATATCACCCGCGTAGTTTCTCGATTCCGTGGTTATATTAGCAAATCCTGTCTCAACGCTGAATTACTGTTAATTGGACGAGTAATAAATGAGTGAGTGAGATACTAAGATATTTACATAACACTCCGCATAAGAGCTGTAAAGAAGGTCAAAATCTTTGAATGAGGAAGCCTTTGTCCAGTAGTAAGACGTGGAATAGCTGACAGATTTCTCAAATAAAACAACCTACTATAATATTTAATTTTTATACTATATTATACAATGTAAAAATGAGACTAATATTGTCTTAGTGAGTGGCAAAAGGCGGTCTTATCCAGGCGTATTTCTTCTACACACCCTTAATGAAGATGACTCAGTTAAGACTGTAAATGTAGATGGTGTAACAAATACACAATATACATTCCTACATTAATGCATAAAAAATTCGATCTGTTACACCAGCTGAAGATCCAGCAGCAAGTGTTTGTTATTTTACCTTTGAGGTTACAACTCTTACTTTGAGTGCCACATTTATTTATATCAAATCAACAGCCTAAAAAATAAGTTTCAATCTTCTAGCTCCAAAAATGACGAACTTTCCAGCCCTTCCAAGCTTATTTTTGCTTTAAAAAGTAGTCTATGTCCTTTCTGAGGTTCTAGACTTTCATTAGACTCATCAACTAAATGGAAAAACAATGAATTTTAACTAACTTTTTGAATGTATCTAAGCAGCACGTTGAATTTCAATTGGAAAAGCATTCCACAATATTATAATAAATAAATCTGATAAGGTTGGAAACGAAAGAAAACATCCAAATACCTTTTCAGAGGCATTCTATCTTTTTTAGTATGAAAAAATATTCACAACAATATCCTGCATAAAGACGGCACAAGCTTATAATGTTGCTGAGAGCCATTTCGAGGGCACTACATACGAAATGTATTGCTTATAGAAGCGCTGTGTAAAGGAACGTGGAAGATTTAGATGAAAAAGGAAACTATGTTATTGCGATTTTACTTAAAAGCTATATTATTTTTCGCGTGACGTTGCTTAGTTGACGATTCGATGAATGCTTATGCAAATTTTATGCTCTGCTTCAATGTTATATGTTCTTTGTAATTCCAATGACCACATCATGACCACAAAAAACTAAATATGCGCTTCTCGGAACACCCGAGAAAAGTAATAATCTAAACTAATCTAAGTTGAATTGTTTAACATTGTTATTGTTTAACTTGACAAAAGCTGAGGTCATTATTTAAATGTAATGTATATTAAATATTTTTCTTTATTAATTGAGGTTTAGGTTATAGGCTCACTCTCAACGCACTGAGTAGAGAGAGAGGGAAGTGTCTGTATAAAATACGGCTAGCGCAGTTAGCGTAGTGTTAGAGTGAGAGAGGAGGAGCCTGTCTACCGTTATCATATGCGTGAGAGAAAGGGAAGCCAGACTGACACTGTAACGAGTAATGAAGCGGTTTGCCCTCGCATAAGAAGTTATAACTTCAAAAATCACTCATTTCGACGAATTTATTTTTTAATTCACTAAAAGGTCAACAATGGGTATAACGTATAGTAGTATTTAAAATTATATATATCTGTTATAGAAATGGTCGCATCGAAGTAAAATAAAAAGCAATTTGAAGCTTAAATTTCCTAATTTTAGGATCTAAAATTTTAATCTCAGAATAAGATCCTAATATAAGAAACTTCAAGCTACAAATCGCTTCGCAGTTAACTCCGCTGAGATAATTTTTTTAAAAGATACAGTCATTTGAAAATTCGTTAAAACTTTAGATATTATTTTGTATCCTTGAATTTTTTCCTCTCCTATATTTCATTTCTCTCAACTGTGCATCAATATTTAAAAATGAAACTCGAAAATATTTTCCACATTTTCTGATACGCAAAGGAGCTCAACACCTTTTCGTGATAGAAGCGCATCTCTGGAACGTGTGCATTGAATTTATCGTATTGTAAGAATGGGGAAGAAGTTACACTATAGAAATCTTATAAATCCCCATGGCTACACATCTTTGCTTTAAAAGGCGTTACGAATATTTAAATTTTTGTATTTAATATCTTATTTAATACTATCTGACCTACGCAATTTTCTCTATGTACATTGAATGTCGTTTCAGTTAAGTAATTTCAGACTTCTTCGCGGTGAAACGTTGAAACATTGAATTATATATATATATACATATGTGAAAACTTACACCATCCAATAGTTCACCGATAAGTCCATCCCATCCATGAATTCTCCTCGGATTTTCGCTGCCATAATTCATGTCCTTCACAAGCGAAAGTGTATCTAGAACCGAAGAGAACATATTAGCTTGTAAATCTAAACAGACACAGTTAGGTAAAGTAATCACCAGTCTATTAACTTCCCACTTCTTGGCACATGCCTTTTCTCTAATAGAATAGGTAATAGGTAGGTTTTTGGACATAGACCCACCAAACTGCTCCACTGCAGATTAGCAGAATACACATACCTGTTTTCCTCTACTAAAAATTACAAATATGAATTTTAAATAATAATAAGTCACAAAGAGAACTTATTAAGAACTCGCCTGTTTGTCTTAATCAAATCAAATATATTTTATTGTAATATCAAGTGTATAACAGATAATCTACCATACAATGGCGTGCAACATCTATAATAGGTAAGATAATATCATTTTCAAATGATTGCTTCATCCGTAAGGCAGATATTTACATTTCTATAATCACATTCACATTACCAAATATATTACTATTTTGCATGAAACACACGAACAGTATGAGTGAGCTTAAAATGCTTAAATCTTTCATTTAAATAGTCCTTCATATAGTAATAAAGCATTTAGATATTAGCCATTTATTTAGAACAGGCTTATATATGATCGAGTGGTGAGGAATGAGCTGTGATCAACGTTATCTACGTATGGGGTGAGCGGTAATCTAATTCAAGCACTGAAGTCTTTCTATGAGGGTTGTAGTGCTTGTGTCAGAATAAACACGGAGTGGTTTCCTGTCGAAAGAGGTGTTCGACAGGGATGTTTTGCATCACCATGGCTGTTCAACCTATTCATGGATAACTGTTTGACAGATTTATCAAATGTTTATCCTACGCTGATGATCAAGTAATACTTGCATCATCCGCTAATGAGCTACAGGAGATGGGAAATATTATGAATGAAGCTTTGAAACGGAAAGGAATAAAAGTAAATGTACACAAAACGAAAGTTTTGTTTTATGAAAGTGATGAACTTATGATGAATGGCAATATTTTGATAGATAGGGAACAAGTGGAAGAGGTGAGAGAATTTGTATACTTGGGATCTAAATTTACAAAAGATGGAACATGTGAAAGTGATATTGAAAAGAAAGTGAATGCAGGGAGTATGGTAAATGGTGCTCTGCACGCCTTTATGAAAAGCCAGATGGTGTCTCAAAAGGCGAGACTGGTTGTGCATGTTGGAGTGTTTGTGCCAACTCTTGTGTATGGTAGTGAAAGTTGGGTATGGCAGAAGAATCACAAAAGTAAAATAAATGCGGTAGAGATGAGAGCGTTGAGAAGTATGAGTGGATTGAAACTGAATGACAAAGTAGGAAATAGTTTGACAAGAGAACGGTATGGTATAAAAGAAGACGTAGTGACTAAAATTGAGAAAGGTATGCTTAGGTTTGGGGACGTAGAGAGAATGAATGAAAGGAGACTGACGAAAGGGATTTGTGAGTCAAGAGTGAATGCGAAAATTGGAAGAGGAAGACCAAGGCTAACTTTCCTGGACCAAATTCAGGACATTTTAAATAAAGTCCAGGTCAAGAGTACTCTAAACCGACGAACTTGTATGCAAGGTTTAATGAGATTGAAAGAACCGAATAGGATATGCAAGGATCGTGGCAAGTGGTAGAACGTGGTCTGCGCCTACCCCTATGGGAGTGAGGCGTGATGTTATGTATGTATGTAATGTTATTTATTTCTTTTAGAGAATTGGATAATTTATTATAAAATTTAACAGTCATGACATGACATACAGTTAATACGTTTAGTTCTTTAAAAAGTGGTCTACAGGAAGTTATTGGGCTCACATCGCAGATACTCCTTATACATCGTTTTTGAGCCATAAACACCTTGTATATCTATTGGGCCATTATAGCTTTTAGTATATAAAAAATATTTACTAACTACAGTATAGTATATTGAGTTGGCTAGTTTAAATTCGTAAATACGGCCTTTAGTATTAAATATAATTAACTTACATTTCAAATTTAGTCTTTCCATGATGAAACGGGTGAGGTCGACGCAGAAACCCTTCAGTACAGCGGTTAGGTCATTATCCCCTGCATATGTTTTCATCACATATGGATCTTCAAGAATGGTAGAGACCAAGTAGTTCTTATCAAGGTTCAGGCCACCCAGCTTTTCTATGCCAGGGAGTTTGGTGGCATTGGAGATGAAACCAGCATTGTCAAACCATGTGCCAATCTAAAAAAAATACACCTTAAGATCCGAGCAGGGTTTCATACTTGAGTCTTTATACTTAGGAGTCGTTGATATTATTAGAAAAATGTATTTATTTTCACAAGTCGTGTTTGTGACAAAGTTTAGAAAATAATAAGCCCAAGTTACTAACATCTACTGTTTTCTAGTAAAAATCCCGTTAAAATCGTTTTAGGCCTTTCAGAGATTAAGCGGAACAGACAGACTAACAATAAATTTAAATAAACTGTTACTTTTTTGTTTTATACTTTTAGTGAAAGGCTGTTAATTTAAGTAAGAAACCGACACTCTATTTATATTTATTAGTACAGGCTTGTTAAGGATAATACAGAATAGTCTATATTTTAAGTATATATAACTTTTTAAATTGTCTTAAGTAACATTAACATTTTTAAGATATTATTATATTAAATATTTTTATTCGTAAATGTATTTCTTACTCCATTCTGGCTTGACTATTTCACACGATTGTTATGTAATCGTATGATTTAAAAAGGTAACTTGTTATACGTCCTAAGTATATAATCTTTTTAGATACGGACCAATTTTCTTATATCTTGTTAATAAAGCAGAGTTCATCAAACTAGATCAATCTTGAACATTTATTTATACATTTTTGAATACCACAACAGGTCTTTAAACCTTTTTCTAATATCCTATCTATGTAGCAAAATACAAATAGCATCATAGACCAAATATCCGATAGAAATTATTGTAATTACAGCAACATCGCAGTAGATAATAAACAGTCTTCTAGTTTGAAAGTGATTTCTAACAGATAAACGACATATCTCTTAATTTAAGCTTGAATTACACACCTGTTCCAAAAAACCAGTAGGCCTCATTTCCACAACCTGCAGGCTGAAGTTTAGTCGACGGCCAGTTTGGTCGAAAGAGATAGGACCGGTTAAGCCATTCACCTTCGTCTGCGGGAAACAAGAATTCTATCTTCTTTATACGTTATCTGGAATCTCATATACTAATCGGAAGACCCTTTCGTTAATTAACACGTAGACAATTCATAAAAAGATATAAAGCTTTCTGGAAAATTCCGATTTCATTCCTTCAAACAAGTCACCTTTTCCTATATGTACAGAAGTGTTTTACTAACAGATAAATAAAAAAAACAAGTAGTTAATGAAAGTCTAACGACAATTCGTACTTCATCTAACACGGACTTTTTAAACTTACATAGAAGGAAGCTTTTACATCTTTGACGTGAGCTTCCTGTAGATAGTTTTTTACAATTTTTTCTAACAGGGTCGTTAATTAATTATATTTAATTAAGAGATAAATATTTCAATGAAAAATTGGCATCAATTGCAAGTGTCATCTATAAGAAATAAAGCAGATGGATTTGAAGTTGAATAAATGAATAAAATATTGAGGATTGAAATGAATATACAATTTTTTTACAAATTATCTATCACGAGTTATTTCATTATATGGGTACATATATTATCTAAAATGTCTTATTGTGTTAGGTTATAATACAATGAAAATGTTTGAACTCTTGCTATAGAGTTGTGCGATCAAAACTTGGAAAGACTAGTTTTTTTTAAAGAGATTTATTTCTGTTAGTATTTGTACTAAGACGATGTAAAACTTGATGTCACTAGCACTAATTTGAATAAATAGAGAAAATCGGTATATCTATACAAGTGAAATTGATTGGATTTACTTTTTTATTAGATCATATTTACTTTTGTATCAAAATGACTTTTTAATGTATATTTGAATGGAGATAATGATATAAATGAAATGTTATCGGTTTATTTATAGAAATATTCATGTATTTTATATTATTTCAGTTTTCATTTCTATCGGTAATCCTTCTATCACCCTTTTCCTTATTATAAACTAGCAATGCCCCGCGGTTTCATCCGCGTAGATACCGATCTTGTGGAAAGTGTCCTAAATCGGAGTATAGACTTATTTTTGGTATCATAAAAGTTTTATTTCACTTAGTTTTTAATTACTTAATTTCAGATTTTTAGATACGAATCTAATGTATATACAGATTTTGCATTACAACGAATATATGTCTTATTAATACATGTTTCAATTCGTAACATCATTTACGTATAATGACATTAGTCAATTTTAAAATACTCTACGGATATTGAAAGGGTTTTTTAATCGGTCTATTAATTTTTAGCTTGATTATTATAAATTGTGAAAAATATAAACAACAATTCAAAATGCAAAACTTTCTTCTTTTATATTAGAGAAGAGATTTATTTGTAAAACTTTATTGTCTCAGAACTTCCCATATACAACATTTGACATTATAGAGTTCGACTAGGGATACATTATTTTCATTAGGTTGAGATTCTTTAATTCGTTATATCTTTTGAATGGAATGTCTGATTTTAATAATTTAAAAAGTGTTTTAAAGTATAGGTATTAAAACGGTCTTTAATACAATTTCATATGATAAGGATTAATACTGAGGTATGAATAATATGGTTTGATTATTGTCGGCATTTTTATTATGTTTAAAATGTAAAAAAGTAGTTTTACCGGGATAACAACAGTAGTTGGATATGTGGTATCGCGGACTTTTTTGTAGATATTAATACGTTCTATAATATTATAGAACATTTTTATGTCCTATCATCAATAGTTCCCGCAGTTACATTAATATATTTTTATTACGGATGCCTATTTTTTGGGAAAGTAATATAGCAGCTTGTATGAAAAAAGTTTTGGTATGAAAACGTTACACACATATTTACATACAGAAACCACAAATGTTTCTACTTTATAATATTAGTTGAGAATATAATGAAACATATCCGATGTCCTAAGTAGGAATAAATCCACCTAAATGAAAATAATCTCAGAGTCAATTGCGCTCAAACACTGTGTCAGGTATTTTTATGTATTTTATATAAATAGATATAATAATAAATAAACAACCTTTTATTTTTACATCACACTTAACTACAGCTAAAATGATTTTGAAGATATGCTAAAATAATACAAGTAGCTGAGAAAAATGTGATGCCGAAAATGTGAACACTACTCAGCGATTGCTGGGATTTCGTCCCAACTCACAAAAATACAAAGAAAACAAAAATAAAGCGATACGTTACGTTACAAAAAATAGTATGTACAGTTATTCATCGTCATTTTCTGGCCCCTAGGTGGAGTCGGCGAAGCATGTTTCCTTTCGCCACTTCACTCTATCGGCTGTCATTTCTTAATACACATATCCTCTTTCACACAGTTCATCCACACTTCGTTTGGTCGCCCTCTCCCGACCCTGCCGCTAACCATCATATTTAGGGCCCTCTTGCATACATGGCTATCCTCCCTTCTCATGACTTCTCGGTCACTGGTGCTACTTTCACACTTCCTCTAACATACTTATTCCTAAGTAATTAAAAGTATTAAGTGGTCTATCGAACAGGCTCAGTTCTGCGGCTTACGCTGTTAAAGGAATTCGTCGTCTGACAGATGTTGATACTGTCAGACTGGTATATTTGAGCTATTTTTAAAGCATCATGTCATATGGTATTCTACTTTGGGGTAATGCTGCTGATATAGATGCCATATTTGGACTGCAGAAAAGGGCCGTTCATGCGATTTACAATATGGGACCAAGAGAGTCGCTAAGAAACATATTCAAGGCAGTTAACATAATGACAATTCAATGCGTATATATATTAGAAAACTTGTTGTAAGTACATAAATACATTGACTCTTTGAATAAAAAGAGTGAATGTACATCATATAACTTACGAAACCAAAACAAACTTGTTATAAATTCTAGTAGGCTGCTTAAGATTAACAACTCATTTAAGGGTAACTGTATACGTTTCTATAATAAACTCCCACAAGACGTTCTAAAGATATCAATTAATAAATTCAAAGACTTTGTTAAAAGAAAAATCGTATATTACCTAGACGATAGAAACGCGTGGGAGTGAACGAATTGCTCTAATTTGAATTAAAATATATTAAACTAATATGATAATTGATGAGGGTAAAAAAAATACCCAATTGAGTTTGTTGTGGGTTCTTCTCGGACCAGGGCGCGAAGGAACCCTCGTAACTTAGATTTTAAGCCGTTTTTGAGTACCATCATCAGACGTATATTAGAATCAGAGTGTGGAAAAAATAATATTATTTGACGATTCAAAAGTGCTGTAATATGCCCACTTGAATAAAGATATTTTTGATTTTGATTAACTAAAATAAATACTAAATGAATAGATCATAAATAAATAATAAATACGTCAGTGACAACTTAACAACCTATTCGCCATTCTAGACATGTATAGAATGTTTGATTCGACTTGATTGAATACTAATTTTGAATACATGCAGTTGTTGCTCTCGCCTCAATTAATCGTGCTGCGATATAAAATAAATAATTTTCGATTTCATATAAAAATACGCTACCATATTTCGCACCTGTGTACGGTTCTATAATTCGTTTAATTTGAAACCGAGCCTATCCTGCCCCGGAGGCTTGACGGGTCGAAATCGATTCGGAAAAGTACTCTCCAAATTAAATTCGGTCCATTTAACGTAATACTAGTTGAATCACCGGCTCCGTTTACTTAGCGATTATATATAGGGCTATTAGTATTGGAACTGAATCTTCGAACTTCAAAACGTCCGATTTACTTTCAAATCTACACACGTTCGAAGGACTAATAACATCCTAGTATCCTGAACAGAATTAACAGGATATATTATAATTATAATAAAATATTATTGTTTTTCAACGTAGTTTTCACCAACTAGAATACTGTATACTACTTAATTTGTTACAAGTATTAATGCTAGATAATGAAATAAAAAGAATCATTAGGATGTTCATGTATTCATTTTATACGTCTCAAATTGAAATTCAATTTTTTGTACTTGCAGTAGATGGTACTTAATGTTATCGCAATATTTTTAAAGTTTACTCATTAATTAAATTTGTTTTGCGAAAATTGTTACAGCGAAATCATATTCGAGGTAAACTTTATTATCTATTGATATTACGGGTAAAAAATTGTAAAGTATCTTATATTTAATGAGTTTAAGAAGTTAGGCATAGGAATCCATTTTTTATATTACTTGTTCTTCTACAATATATACGAAATATAATGCTAACAAGTTTAAGATTGATGGATAGTTGCTATACCTTTAGATATGCGTCATTTAGTAAACGTTTGAGATATTTGCATTTCCCTTTGCTTCTATTTCTCTGTATTTTGTATATGATATCCTAAAGCGACATTATTTCATTAAATTTTCATAAAATGCAAGCTGAGCTATATTTTAATGCAATGAACAAAGAATTTCATATCCGAGTCTAGTGCAATAAACCTGTAATAAAGACGTCCCTTCACCTCATGTAGTACAAAGGATAAAAGGAATCACTCATAAGTCTTGGGATCTTATACTTCCAGGTGAAGTGTTAATAATGCTTCTTTACAGTTAGATCAAGTTCTTAAAAGACTTTACAGACAAACGACGTGAATTGCAGGGCGTGAAGTCCAATATCTTTTGACAACAATGCCATCTAAGTTAGTATTGTTTTAATAGAAATTGCAAACAAACTTTTAGACGGGTGACTTGGTGTTAAGTGCATTTCATAGCATCTAATATCTACTGAAATTTCATTATAAGACTATATTCCCCTCGCAGAATATCAGATGAACACTGTGAATTGTTCAAACTCTTTAGGAGCTTGAAAAAATCTAATATATCAAGATAAAATACAGCCGTTTTTATTGCCAATAACATTAATAAAACTACAACAATTTTATATAGTATAAAACTTGATATGTGTTATTCACAAATTTTCCTTTTTTTCTATGTTTATAAAGTGATAAAATATATCATCTATATATATATAAGCAACTTTTTTTTTTCTTTGTTATCGATAAACTTGAGAACTACTCGACCGATCGGCGTGAGACCATGACCATTCGACGCGGAATTAATTGTAGAAGGTTTTAGACTATTCATTTTTTGAATTCCATCAACCCTTTACCATTTTTTACCAAATTTATGTAGATAGTCATTTATAATATAAAAATGAATCGCAAAATGTGTTGGTAAGCGCATAACTCAACAACGCCTGGGTCAATTTTGACAATTCTTTTTTTAAATGTTTTTTGAAGTCTAAGGATGGTTTTACGGCGAGACAGGTTCGAATAATTGCAGGGGAAAACCCTAAAAACAGCCCTTTCCCGTTTCCTATACATACGTTTTCTATTTTAATTAAATAAAGTCAATTTAACCTTTATTGCTATTCATTGAAGTACATAATAAATTACAAAAACTTACGGTCAATTTGCACTTTATTATCGCTGCAGGGAGTTCAAAATCAATTGAATAGTTACAATCCGACCAAATTAAATAGACACAATAATGTAAGAGCTATAATAGATCATTAGTACTGCTGTAATTACATTTCGAAAATCATTCGTAAAACTGAAATCTGCCACATTCCAAATCATTTTGACAGAACGAAGTCTGTCGGGTCTGCTAGTATTATATACAATTATGACTCTTTATAAATTATTGTCAGTAACGAATTAAACGTATAGCAGTCATATTTTTTACTATAACTCTCTCGTTGTCTTACTCAATCAGACAGACTTTAACGAGCGTTACATATACGATTCAATATCATTATAGCAAAGTGCAAAGCGTGTCTTAACATATACAAGACATGTATTTTGTATCTAATAAGAAAAGAATATGTGGGAAATATTAAAAGCTATTCGCTGCAGACTTACTCGCATATTTCTGGATCACCTGATCGTCTACGTAGCGAAAGTATACAAGGATATACAGATGTACAATTACATTTAACAACTGTGCTTTTATAAATGTTATTTCAATCAATATACAGTTTATTAGGAATCAGGTGTGTGAAACGGGAAAAGATGATGACGCCACCAACGTCGCTTGGGATGGAGGAGATGCGAAGAAAATGTAGCGTAAATAACAATTGTAATATCCAATAGCAGGTAACTTCAAAATACTGCTGTAAGATATCGTTATAGGGTTTCCACCATTTCCGTAAAATATTTCACTGCGAAAATTTGTGTTATTTTGATTATTGTTTGTTAATCTTTTACTTTGGAGAAACGTCACTGAACCGATTTCAATGGCCTCTAATTTTCAAATAAAAATCTAGTGATAACAAAATTGGGGGTTAACACTTTGATGTTGTACCTACGTGTCTATAATCTCCATTCAAAATACAATTACACCTCTGGTATAGGTAAAGGATCAAAGAATTTATTATGCTAAATAACATATATTTTATATGGAAACTATTACACGTTACGAGACGTATAAACGGCCGTATCTATAATACAGCCATACCTCATTTTTCTTACATTCATCTACGCCACAAATAACAGAATAAATATCCAAAACTATTGGTCCGATTGACTTGAAACATGGCGTACAAATTTCTTTCGCTATGTAGACCTCCACTGATAACGGACTTCCCCATATTCAGACAGGATTGGGATATATGATGAACAATTGGCTGTTTGTAAAGTCGGTTTACGGACGGTAATTTTACGTAATAACATTGAAAATTGTTGTTGTAATAAACAATGGAATTAGGCCGATCTTGCCTCTCTATCGTTTATACGCTCGCCTCAGGAGCAACGTGATGATAAGTAATGCTTTGCAGTGCCTATATAAATCATTATAACGTTAAAAACATTAACTTCTAAACTACTCTACTACTACTAAAATCTCCTAAACTATTCAATTGATTGACTTCAATTTCAGCACTCAGGATATCCAAATATTTCCACGGGATCGCAAACTATGCTTTAGCTAGTATATATATCTATATATACAAAAATGAGTTCCTATTTCCCTTTGACACAGCAATAAGCGTGAACGGCTGGGCCAATTTTGCTATTTCTTTTATTTCCGGTTTTTTTATAGTCAGGAGATGGTTCTTATGAAAGGAAAAATTTTGAAAGTTGCAAATGACATCAAAAATTATAATAAAACATTAGTAACTTATGTAATGTAACCTTGTAAGTGCTTTTGACAATATATATCACAATTATAAATATACTATAAGGGTCGGTAGCCCTGTATCGGTATCAACTCGGTATGTTTCTACATTTTCTTTTGTATTGTGTATAGTTGGCCTGACTGGCCTTGGCAGGGCAACTGGGTATATATGCCACGACATTGATGTGGAATTTGGTAAATTGCAAAAAGACCCTTTGTCTGTCTCTTACCTGTATACTTGCTTTGAAATTGTGAAGAATTCTTTTTCAATGCTATTTAGGAAAAGATACATTTCTTCTGTAATTATCATAAATAGTGGTAGCACACTGGTAGAAATTCGACCATAATTATTTTAATTTACAATTTTGAACATTATCAAATATCTATTGACATTGACTATTCTTCTATAGTCAAAGATTTTGCCAAGGCTACGTTGTTAATTTGCGTATCTTTTTGTAACAAAATCAAATTTAATTTAAATAAAAACAATTCAAAAAATATCTTTTTAATTTTTTTTGCATTTAAATAAAAAACCATGCGAATAGAAAACTGTCCATTGAATTTGATATATTTATTTCGATAATTTAATTAATGATGCAAAACTTGTCAGTAAACGATTTTTTTTGTAAAATCTCTTTCATCGTTTGCAATTTTTTTTGTCCTGTGCTTAATCAGGAGAAAGTTCGTATGAAAGAAAAAAATTAATAAAGTTACGTAGATTATCACAAATTTTAGGAAAATTTAACCACCATAGTAACTTTTCTAATGTAACCTCCTTAGTGCTTTTGATAATATAAACTTTTTTATGCAACCTTATGGCGTTTGACATAACTGTCAGCGATTGACAAATACGCATATATACTCTATATGCGTGTGTATGCTAGTCTGTGTATTGTAATTTAATGTATCTTTTATGCATAATAAAAAAAATATTAGTACTGTTGACACCTTCTCTTAAAGTGTGGGCAAATTGATACTATTCCGTCCGTGCAATTTTCCTGAAAACTTATATGAAAGTTTAGCTTCACGTATTATTATTATATATAAATTTGTAAATAACAAATCCATTTACTCAGTGTTTGAGCGCAATGAATTCCGAAACAACTCAATTTTGATCATTTAATTTATC
Organism: Elymnias hypermnestra; assembly: GCA_015832385.1. Lineage (NCBI taxonomy): Eukaryota > Metazoa > Arthropoda > Insecta > Lepidoptera > Nymphalidae > Elymnias > Elymnias hypermnestra. Next base: position 752,833 of record JACTOM010000069.1, on the reverse strand, counting down.
ATTTTTTTGGATTTATTTCGGCTTCTGCCTATGAAGGCAGGTTTCATTTTAATTTATTATAAAACTATATTCCAAATATTTCACTATTAAGTGCTCGTAAAGCCTGTCTTCTGTTGTCAACTAAGTATCTCATATAGATGGTGTCCTACTTTAAGTATTACATGTAAGTGTAAGTACAGTTAGTATACATATATGTACAACTATATCATGATCTCCCTTCGTTATTCTATTGCTCGATACAATCCTTGATAAACTTTGGATATATCCAAATATATTCATTAAACATTTGTTTAAACTTGTTTATTTTTGTCACAATATTTGTTTATGTTAAGCTCTAAAATGTAAATCGGAATTTTGTAAAGGTATTTGTTTACTACTGGATCTTACTGATTATATTGTTTTAAATATTGACAAGTTAGCACTTGACTGTAATCTCACCTGATGGTACAGTCTAAAATGACAGTGCGTTTGCTTGGTAATTCTCTTTAATTTGCATTCCGGTATGGTGCTCTGTTGTGACCAAGTAATCACGGCCGAAGCCTTTTGATTTACTGAGCATCCAATTTACGGGATTTTACGAGATCTAGATAATTTAGAGAAATCATTTTCTTACAATTACAAAGAGATGTTCTTGCAATTCAAAATAGTTTTTGAATAGTTTTTTGTCTCTTTTGTCAATGATTGATTTTGGTTTATAAACATAAGTTGATGGCACTTTTCTATAGCAAGAAAGAAGACGATACTCAAATAATACATTTCGTCTGATTAATACACAATTTCGATGTTTCATTAAAAAATCCAACGAGGGACTTTGTAATGAAGAGGTATATCGAAAATATTGAAGTACGTCGAGCGTAAATAACTCAATAATAGAATAACTCGTCCTATCAACATATTTTTACATGTTCTTGCACACATCGGTTGAATTTAATGAAGCAGTCGCTGGCAATCGTTGAATATATGAATTGGCATCAATCATTCGCATAAGCTATACAGAATTTTAAATAACTCCCGGGGATATAATATTATGCTGGAATCAAATCGAATCACTTCGCTGTGTAAAATCAATACGCCATTATGACACACGTTGAAATTGTTTCCATTATATAGTCTTCATATTTTTGTTAGCAACAGGATATTTTATCGCTGCTTTGAAAGAATAGTAAGACAGTATATAAAAACGCTAATTTAAAAATAAAACCATTAGTTGGAAAGGTGTGTAACATTATGTATTTCCACAGCGTCATTATTGCCAATTCAAATATGATTTTTTGATATATAGAATAAATGGAATTTTACTGTGTTTTTAACTGAAATTTAGAGAAAATTATATTTTGTTTAAATTATGACCAAAAAACGTTAACATATTGAAACAGAAAGGAATATTTAAAATAAGTTGACAATTATCTTTAGTCACGGAAATGTCGCAATTAAATTCATATTCATTGTGTTTAATTGAAGTATATTAGCTTTAAAGTGGCGAAATAGCTCAGTCTGAATGTGACTTCGTCTTCGTTTGAAGATAGCATCTATCCTTTTAGACCTATCCGTGTATCTAATTATTCTTACAGTTAATATGAGGTTTTGTTAAAATGTTATTGAACAATTTATGCGGGCCTTTTAATTTCTTTTTCTATCGATTCAAATTTTTCCGTCCATCTGTCACGTGGCACATTACAGCCGGCAGCAGATTGTAGGTAAAGTGAAAGGCGCTTGATAGAGCAGCCAAGGCACCCATGGCTCGCATCAGCTAATCGTGTAGCATTTATATTTCCACTTATTCGTATAAATTAAAACAAAAGTTGCATTTGGATTGTGATTTCATAAAACGACAATTTTTTTTACTAAATCGGTAATGATTTACCTTATATGGTTGTCTAAGCTTTCTCAATTGTTGTAAATTGAATAATCTTGATAAACAAATGGCGAAGTGATCTAGTTGAATTGTAATACGTTGCAAAAGTATCACTGTTACCTATCATATTACTTATATCTAATTTCATTTAAACATGCAGCAAAAACCTAGATTATTTACTATTGTAATAAGACATTACAATGGTAAATATTGTATAAGTATTCTTTAAATTTAAGTTTATAACTGTTTTTATTAATCTTTTATTTTAATGCAAGAAAAAATGTATGAGAACTGTAATTCAGTGTTGTTTTTATCGTAATAACTATTATATTTAGGAGTTTTTAATTAAGATTTCAACGCATATCTGGTAAAGGTTGGTTATTAAAATTTGGTCTATCAGAAGCACATTTATATCAATTTGTATAGTCTTACAATAAACAAACACTATATGACAGTCATCTCTGTATAATTCGCTTTTTTTTTATATAAATGGGAAAAACAGTATAAGTAGTAAATATTTAAACTATTAATCATATCGACGGCCTCTACGTATAGAAACTGAAGTTTACCTTATTTTGTAAGACAGTGTTTTAAAGATAAACTATTCATAACTGTATTAATGATATGTTTTTTAAGTATTATGCTTTCATAGCTATATGATATTCATCGAAATTATAAAGGACGTTAAATTGTCTAGAACGCAAGGTTTATACGTAGAGGCATTCGATATAAGAGTTGTCGGAAGCCAATCGCTTTAAGCAGGGAATCGTATATTTTGGAAAACATTGGAGGAGGCCAGGACGTTCATCTTTTGAATTGATTATTTGCTGCAAAAATAAAAACAAAGAAAATGTACAAACCCTTAAGATTTGAGCCGAAAGGTTGTGGCCGAACGGAGATGGTTGAGGGTCCGCCGTGAGATCGCAAAAACTCATATTGCCATGGGGAAGAATGAGTTGTTTGAACTCCTCCAGCAGTTGGGGATACGTTTGTAGCAAATTCACCAGCGCGTCCATCAAAACGTGAACACTGTCAAACATGAGAGCTACTGCCGCCTGTTGGAGGAATACATTGTGTTATTTTCGGAAACTTAGCACACTTTCCCTTACCTTAAAACAGAAGACAAATAAAAACAATTTTGAAAATGATTTTAAAGAATCCCTACAATATCTACCATTACAATTATAATGTTAGAACATTAGATTCTGGTTATTAAGACTTTTTTTTTAAATCATTGTTGTAATATTATACAATATTAGATTAATTTTAACCAGTGTGTATCCGTTAGACAACATGCGTTGCAAAATTCACTGAGCTAAGTAACTTGAAATGAAAACAGATTCGAATATTGTAATTTGGTTACACGTATTATTTAAAAAATGTGCTGGTATCAATGTGTACACGTGGGAAAAGTGAAACTTCTTTGGCTTATATCATATTAAATTCTTTAATACAATTTTATTTCAAATTCATCTTCTTTTGGTGGACCCACACGTATACATACATATTTATACATAATTACCTCTTTTAACAGAAAAATAACCATACCTCATACATATGTACCTCGCTTAACTTTTACATAACTACACATACGTCTCTCACGTAATACAACAGACACACATAACTACCAAAAATGTACCTCACTTAATCCACAACACGCTTACATAATTACACCTATGTTCCTCATTTAACCCAACAAACATGCATAACTACATTTTTTATGCTGAGAAATGCATTTATGCACCCAACTAGCAAAAGGAGTGTGGGTCTCAGCAAACCCAGCGGAACCCTGTTCAACCATTAGTGGGACATCAGAGAAGCACTTGCACATTCCTCTATGATGTCCTGGATGAGTTCAGCCGAGTTCACGAAGGCGGCATCACGAGAGAGAGCTTTGACTGCGTTTTCCCTCTCTCGCTTGTGGGCCTCTTTCGGCGTGATGACTGTCTCATAGAAGAGGGCCACTCCCGCTCAGCATCTCTCACTGGACATCATCGCGCCTACAACGCTCTCCAGTGAAAGATCCGCGCCAATCAGCGCTACCAGAAGGTGACGCTGAGGTGCCCAGGCTGCATATTCTGCTAAAGTGTAGTGCGCTGAGTCAACAACGGTATCACACTCATGGTAACTCATCACGGCTAAATTCGATGCAAGAACTTTCCGAAACAAATATGTCCGATTAGAACCTGTTTTTTTTAGGTTATCTATCATTTACTGCCGATATTTAATCTTCGGCATCTTTTTGAACTATTCTATTTAAACCTATTTATACATTTACAACCTACTATCTACTTATTCAACAAAATCTATCATTATTTTATATTTACAATCTATCGATATCTAAACTTATATTACATTTCTGCTTATTCTATTAAATCTAAGCTTATTATACTCGTATATGTTAACTGGGTCTTAATCTGCGCGTATGTTCTATGATGGCTTATTTTAATAAAGTCTTTTCTTATTGTGTATGTACAATTGATTATACCCCTGTATTTTACTTAGCGTATTTCATTTCGTTAGTCTTCCCCGCTATTTTAGTGATAGTAGTAATATATTCTATTAGCGTGTCTCTGGTGTTATCATCGCTGATCGCTAAACTTAAACCATTTTTATCGATCTCATAACCGAGCCTGCTCTCATAGTCATTACGTAAAACGCAGAAACGTGGGTATTAAAATATGCTGGGCAGTCTCGGGCGTTTCGTCGTCGCAAGAGCAGACTGGGCTATTTGATAATTTAAATTTATGTAGGTATGCTCGGAAACCACCGTGACCTGTTTTATATGCTTGGTTTGAGTTGGGAGAAAATTATTTGCGTTGTCGCTCCTGGTGTTGATGTAGAGTATCTTTCTTGCCATATTACGCGCGTGGAGTCCCTAGGGAACCTATTGGCGAAAGATATGGGGAACAAGTCGTATGCTGGCGCGATCTTGCTTTTTAGGGCTGCTTCTTTGGCAAGTTGATAAGCGCGCTCATTTCCATGAATCCCTACATGTGCTTTTATTCACATGAGTTTGACTTCGATTCCCTCTGCGTGTAACTTCTCTATTTGGACCTTGTTTAGAATCTGTACCAGTCTAAAAGACAGCAACCGATACCTCCTGGTAAGCCATTGTTCCAGGTAAGTGTGGATCGCTTCCACAGTGGTCACGCCCCGTACAGATACTATATAAACCGACCTCAATTAAACCAACTCACACTTATACATAACTACACAAACATACCTCGCATAACACAATGGACACTTATATATAGTCAGATGAGTAAAGAGTAACGCGTTACACAATTTTTTCCCTACTGCGCCGTAGGAAGTTTCACTTTAACAAGACTGTATTAAACGGTACCTATTTACAAAGATCGCCAGCTGAATGTATAATTATTTCATAATGATTCAGGCGCGTGCCTCCAAGGAATTGCTTTCTCTTTGTATTGCTATCACGTAAATATGTAATGGTAACCTACACCCTGTTTTCAGTGACCCTTGCCTTTGAGACGAATCGCAATGAGGGCTTCTTCATGGCTCTTAATTGTATCCTTGGGTTATATCCAATGTATTGATTTCGACTATTCCATAAACTGTATAGGTGTTTCTGCCTGTTATAAGAGCACAAGCTGGATTCACGCTACTTTGTATATATAATGGAAAACACTTATTGACTTATTTATATGTATATTTGCCTACCAGATTTAAAAAAGGAGGAGTTGGATGTCAAAAACTGTGACTACATTTATGGGCACAGAAATCAATTCCTTGGAATTTTCAAATCAATATCGAATCGTTTTGAAGATATAATTTAATGGCATTATGAATATAAGGGAAGCCTATTGAATAATAAATTAACTGTCAAAGAAAATGATGATTAACATCTTTGTGTAATTTCTAACCCATAAGGTTTTCTTAATTAAAAAATAAATAAAATGTGTCTATATTTTCATTCCAATTCATCATAATAGTTTCGTTTAAGGAAAACTTTGCTAGGTATCTTCTTTTCTCTCCCTCCTTTCAACGAGAAAGGGACCCTGTGCCCAGCAGTGGGAATATAATAGGCTGCTACTTACCTTACCTTTGTTATATAGCTATGTACATAGTTTTACAATTGACTTATTCCGTATTTAATATCTTTGTCAAATAAGAACGATTTAAAACAAAATAACATAAAAAAATATATGTGAGTGAAAAATTGTTGCGTATTGCAATAATGCTTACCGTAATTGGATACGGGAACATTTGTCTTACTTCCTGGACCGCCGGCCTGGCATGGTCCACAAGTCTAAAGCCGGTAACGTTAATTGTTCTAAATTCGGTTACATTAGTTTCCCATGGCTCGTCAAATATCTGAAATTTTGCTTAAATTTATCCAGCAACATATAAAGTTGTTTATTCTCCTGATCCACCTAAGGCTGCCAGTCTCATGGAATGATTAGACATTTTCGTAGGAGATATTATAAAAGGTTTATGCCCAAACGCAGGTGTACTCTCTATTCATTCGCTATCATAATACTGATGGGGCGGTTAATCTGACACGAAGAGACTAGACCAGACCAAGCGCAGTACTGACAGCTTAACGTTCTCTTCGGCACAGTGGTGTGTATACTATCAACTTAACAAGTTCGGAAAAAAGCTAAAAATATCATCATCAAAAATATAATAGCAAATTTTAATTGAGTCAATCTGGGACTTGAACCCAGGCCTCATAAACTGTAGCCGAACCGAATGATCTAATCACATTATCTCATCCGCATCCCTATTATCTTCTTACGCGGCATCCATTAAATTAAGTGATTTACTATAAGGATATTTCAGATATAGAGGTTCAAATATACTTACCAAGCTAGTAAACAGATAATGGTAGTTGCGACGTCCAAGAATCGGCGAAGCCACGTGTCTTTTCAATATATCTTTAGCCAAATTAACATTGCAGTCGCATAAAACGTGTTTTAAGCTGTAACGGTCGTTCATTTCAACGTGAGTGAGGAAGTCGATGACTTCAGTAGCATTGGTAACACGCAGTGCGTGAATAATTTTAAATAAGAATTTTCCACTTGCCAAAGCTTGAAACAATTCCTGCATACGAAGGAGCCCTGAGGAAGAAAAATAGAATTATTTAGTCAACATATCTAATTAACATGTTAAGGAGCTATAATTAGGACTATAATTAATCTATAGCAAGCTGGACACGGTGGAGAATCTAAAAGGCAGTCAATAAAAGTACATGTATGACGAATTTAGTATGGAGATTCAGGTATTTTTTATGTCTATTCTATAATTCATTTCGAGTCCAAAGTTACCGTAAATAACAAAGTTATATAACCCAATAAATATCTTGTTAACTTAGACAGATAAAGTCATAACCAATTTTTTTTTATTGCTGACAGATTAGCGCTTGACTGTGATCTCACCTGATGGTAAGTGATGATACAGTCTAAGATGGAAGCGCGCTAATCTGTTAAGAGGCGATATACCCCTTACGGTTTCTACACAGCATCGTACCGGAACACAAATCTCTTTGTTTGGCGGTACGTTTTTGCTGGTAGGGTGGTAACTAGCCACGGCCGAAGCCTCCCACTAGTCCAAACTCAGACAAATTAGAAAATACAATTTCCTAAATCCGTCCTACCGGGGATTGAACCCGGGACCTCCGCTAGCAAAGCGAATACTCGCACCACTGCGCCAACGAGGCCGTCAAATACCTTAAAACCAAGACAATACCTTAAAACCAGACACATTTTAAAATTAAATATAACAAAAAAAGAACTGTACGTGTATCAGTGTTTTTGTGAGGGACGTGAAACTTATTTATTAAATGCTATAAAAAGATATTATTTTAAAATCATTTTATACATAAGTATTATTACATATTTTTTTCTATGTAAAGTGTGATTGAGTAAAGACGCAACAGACACTTCTGCCACGCCATAAGAAGTTTCATTTCGAAAATAATGATAACACCTTAATTATGTTTACTCCATTATTTCTTCTAAGTCCATTTGATTAAGTGATGAAACAATTTACAGAAATAAAGGCCGGCAGTAATTTATTCCAAATGATAAAAGAAGCCGGAGTAATTAATGTTGTTGAAAAAGCAACAGTTTTATAGACATACTAACGGACTCAAAACCTCGCTGTATACTTAAATACGACATTAGTTATTTGAATAACGTTGAAAGCAGAACTCATATTTAATGATCTCTCGGTTTAATAAATAAAAAAGGTAAGTGGCAGGCCATTGACGTCCCACTGCTGGGCTTCCTCACTCATAAGAGAAAGGGTTTTTAGAGAATTTCTAAATAGAAAACTTAAAATTGATTTGTGAATTCGTCCGAACCCAGGATCTCATGTTTGTAGCCGAATAAGCTGAACACTAAACTGATGAAGCAGTTTAATATATGCGTTTTTTTAATAATTTGAATTACACAAAGCATACAAAATTTCATCGATCAAGTAATTTCGATATTTCCAAAGGCCTCGCTTGCGTAATGATTCTAGTACTGGCTTCATAGGTCCTAGATTCGATTCCCGGCAAGGCAAATTTAAGAAACTGCGTTTTTTAATCATCTAGGTATACTATCTTAGGCTGAGGCTAGTTACCAGCAAAGACGTTTTTTTTTTCGCTAGGAAATGCTTTTACGCAGTTACCCCAACCCGAATGGGGCGAGAGTGTGGGTCTCAACGAGAGAAAAGACTTCGAAATATCCAATTAAGCATTGATTTTAACTGTCTCGTTCCCCTAGTGGACAAGAGGTTTCTTAACTCAAACGAGTTACATAGCTGAGGATGACGACTCAGTCTCATTCAATATCCAAAAAGTACACTTGCACAGCGTGCCTTTACAAAGTTTTCTAGGACATACTCGTACTGAAAAATGTAAAAAGTCTAGCTAATACTTGATATTGACAAGGCTGATGTCAACTCTAGACTTCACCGCTGGTAGTAATATAGGTGAACCTTATCCTTTGATATCACAACCAAAGCTTAACTTTGCGTCAATTACCTTTATGCAACAGATACTAATATCAAAGTTTAATTGGAAAGAGAAAATCCTATGGGGATAGTGCAAAATTGGACCACAGCTTGTTTATGCCAAGCATCGACTATCATCGTTTAAACCAGGTTTAATATTGCTGTTGTTTTAGGAAATTAACAGAACACGCCCAGAATCTATCTAATTTTCAAAGTAAATAAAAGAAAATCAATACTAACTTATTACCATTACTAGGCACTCTTAAAAAAGTATATCTTTTATCTTTTAAGTAAAAACCAATTCAGGAAAATCCTTAAAAAACGATCACTTGCTATGGCTTAAATGCTGTGTAATTAATCAAAAGTAATTGCGAGTATATTAACTATTTCAACAATGTATGAATAAAGTTTTCATTTTTTTTTCTTTCTAAAAAGAAACATCAAAATCAGTTGAGTACTTTTTCGCAATTCTAGACTGCGACAAGATTTCTCCACATTCAATACAAAGATAAGAATAAATAACATAACAATATATTGTACTAGCATAACTACAAGTGCACCCGGTAGCGTTGAATCTATCGACAACCAGGTGCGAAGGATCAGGGCTCTCGCGGACAGAGCACTGATTGAAATATGGAGCCAAGACCTCGGATCTCCAACTGCACGTGTGAACACAGTGGCAACGATCCGTCCTCATCTGGAGAATTGGATCATTAGACGGCATGGATCCCTATTCTACCGTCTGACGCAGATGCTGACCGGGCTTCGGCAAGTATTTGCAACAGATAGCTCGTGAGGAAACGCCCGTCTGTCATGAGTGTGGTGCCACTGTATATACAGTGCACCATACGTTGGCAGAGTGCCCGGCGTGGGCGCCCCAGCGGCGTATCTTATTGTCGCTGGTCGGAGAGGAACTCTCTTTGGAGAGTATAGTCGATGTGATGCTCACCAGTGAGTCCGGATGGAGGGCGGTTGCCTTCTTTGGCGAGACCGTCATCTGGCACCGCTGAAGGAGGGAAATGAAAGGCAAAGGGAGGATGCGACTGATGCCCTCCCTCTCCGTCGAAGGAGGCTGGGTGGCAATAGGCGCAGGTATGCGCTCCACTATTCCTCTCAGTAAACTGAAGACTTATAGTCGGCATCATCCGAGTCACTAGAGTGGAATACAAAACGGGACCCACTAGTGATCCCATCCAAGGATGACGACGGATCCGCTGGGTTTTAGTTGGTATTCTGCTTTCAGCAAGTCCCACTTTGCCGGTTGGAAGAATTTCTTCTTCGTCCAGGGTGCGTAAAAGCATTTCCCAGCGACAAAAATAAATGCCTCGCGGTTTCACCCGCGTAGTTACAGATCTCATGGCAGTGGAAAGTCTACTAAGTCGGACTATAGTTTTATTTTTGTTAAAATCAGCATAATCTATTAAACACATCAAAATCGCTGATTTTTTTATGTACATAATTTTTTAATTTGAGACAGATGACCTCATAAAATTGCTTAAGCTACTGTTTATTCAAAATTCTCGAAGGAAATTGAATGTTTGAGTCATATAATGAAGCATAAACAAATAGGCCCGGGCTTAATAATAGTGTAATTATCAATTGAAATTATAACTTGGTTCTATTTTAGTCTATTTTCCTTTATTCAGGGAAGTCAGAAGTTTCAATTGTTAGTTTAGCTCCGTGCTGGCAACTGGCTACCCTAACGTCTTTTCACGTCTGCCGAACTCGAACCGGGAAGATTCGCTTTATATTTGCGACTAGTTCGAACTTTTATGAGTATCCACTTGAGTTAAGCCCTACCTAACAAGGTTTTTAAAACCTTTGGATTTTTTCGTAACAAATGCAGGACAAATACAACGCTGACTTCTTACCAGATAAACGCGTCATCATCTTAAGACTGTTATTTATTTATTATTTGGGAAACAAACATTTAATATATAGTTTAAAAACTACATTACAACCAACTCAAAAATCAGTCAAGTTTCCACTACTTACGAAGCACAGCTATAATATACTTGAAGTTTATATTAGAGTTATACATAGCATACATAGCATCACGCCTCATTCCCATAGGGGTAGGCAGAGACCACGTCCTTGCACTTGCCACGATCCTTGCATGTCTCCTACGCTTCTTTCATTTTCATTAAACCTTTCATACAAGTTCGTCGGTTTAAAGTACTCTTGATTTGGCTCTTATTAGAGTTATTTTATGTAAAATATAATGTACATAAAAAGCATTTCAATTGTACACTAAACATTGATATAGATCATCATTTCATCCATTTTATCGTGGATATTAACATAAATTGTTAATGTGATAAATATTCATTGTAAATGTGACAAGTTCGATAAATGAATATATTTTTGGCGTAGTTGGTCAAATGTGTAGTTCCAAAAGCAATGATTGGTGCCTTACACTAGTGAAATTTGAAATAAATATTGCTCAAGAGGAATTTAGAATTAACTTATGAAGAATTTTAAATAAAAACATTTGGTATCCGATTTTTTTTCTGCTTTTCAAAAGATTTAATTGAGCATTGTTAGTGTTATTGCCAGAATAACGTTTTTCTATAGTGTAAGATTCTCAGGAATTGATTTTGTATTTTCTCAATTTTTTTTTAATAAATCTGGTATTGATTCCAAACTGTCGAGCAGTATTCCAAAAGCGACCTAACAAAAGAGTTATATTAAAATGAATAGACATTTTAAAATACAAAAAAGAGCAATACGTGCCATATATCAATTAAGATCTTGTGCTTCTTTAAGAGATAAATTTAAACAAACATCAATTCTCACAATACGTCGCAAAATATATTAAATAATATCTTATATATCCGAGATATTATTCACTTATACAGCAAAAAAAGTGAAATACTCAATTTTATTACCCGAAATAAAAACAAACTAGTAATCCTATAATTTAGAGTTAAGAAGGTTCAGAAATCATTTTTCGGGTTGAGCATACGCATTTTTAATAAGATACCGCAATCAGTTATAAACTTGCCGCCGTAAAGTTTTAAGAAATATTTCAAAAACATAATGTTGAAGATTATTTGAGCGATAAAAATGTTTGGGCTTGATTCCAGTTGCACACAGAAGCAAAATATTAGTCATCGTAACATACACAGCTGTCTCTAAAAGAGTAACCTTTAAGTTTCTTGCCGGTTTCTTCTCAGCGGATTCAACTTTCCGAACCGCTGGTAGGTTTGTTACCAACGGACGGACTACTGACGATTTAAAGTACTTTTTGAGCCTTCTTGAATAAATAATACTTTGATTTTAAATAAGAACACAATCAAGCTCTAACCTTTACGTTAAACTTTAAATAGATGTCAGTAACCATTTTTATTCTTTCAAAAAATCATTGAGTTCCAATATAAGAAGACTCGTTATTCCCATTTTAATAATGTCGTATAACAAAAGCGATTTCGGAACGGATTTCATGAAAGTGTCAATGGGAGATGAAACACGTCATTCATCACCAGTAGACTCATTATGCAGCAGTGGGTGTCGTCATAATTTTGGGGGTAATATCCGCGAAAAGATTGAACTGAAGACGGCTAGAAGAGGGTTGACGTGTGGGTAATGGAGGCGTTATCGTAAGATTCGTTCCGGCATCTTGAGGTGAATTTATGCCGCAAAGAATTAATGCCAATTTTTTTCTCTTATAAACAATGTCGCACTTTATTATTACCTCATAATACACCCAAACTATACTTTGATTTAATAAATTCCGAGGAATTTACGGCTTCTACTCATATAATAGTAGCAAAGATAGAACAACGTTAACCCTGTGGAATATTAAAGGCAATTCCTACGTTTACTGGATAAAAAAATCAGAGAACTTTGTGAAACTAATACGTCTAAACTAATATTATGAAGAGGAAACATTTGTGTTTTTGCATGTATGTATGTTGGTTGCGTTTTCACGCAAAAACTACTAGAATGATTTGGAAAATTTTGTCACCATCAGAAAGCTGTATTTTTACTGAGAGACATAGTCGATACTACTTTCACAAAGAAATAGGGTTTCCTAAGAAAAATGCATCATTGTAACCCACAGTGTGAAACAAAATCTGTTATCACGTACGCTGCGAAAGCTATTGAAGAAAGAACAAAATAATTTTTTACACTATTTTAAAACGTATTATTATCTACAAAAAAGTCCGGCATACCATATGTTCAACTATTGTAGTTATGCCACTATAACTATTTTTTAACATTTTAAAAGTAAATAAAAGTGCCGACAATAGTCAAACCATATTATTCATATCTCTGAATTAATCCTCATTCAATTTTATTGATATTTTATTGAAGCACGTGTCAATACCTATAAAATGCTTTTTAAGGTATTAAAATTGGATATTCAATTCAAAAGATATGACGAGTTTAAAAATCGCAATCCAAAGAGAAGAATGTATTCTGAGTGGAACTCCAGAGTGCCAAAAGGTCTGACACAATAAAGTATTAGAAATAAACCTCTCTTCCTAAAAATGAACATGGGTAAGACGAAAGTTATGTCCAATATTCATGTTCTGCTCCACCCAATCATCGTTGAGAACTCAGCACTCAAAATTGTAGACGAATACACATACCTGGGACACTTAGTCCAGCTAGGTAGGTCCAATTTCGAGAAGGAGGTCAACCGTCGAATCCAACTCGGTTGGGCAGCGTTCGGGAAACTACAGCAGATATTATCGTCCGATATACCTAAGTGCCTCAAGACAACGCTCTTCGAACAGTGCGTGTCGCCAGTGATGACCTACGGTTCTGATATGTGGTCGCTGACTATGGGCCTCATACGAAAGTTCAGAGTCACTCAGCGTGCGATGAAGAGTCTCTACGCGATCAAATCAGGAATGAGAAGATCCATAGCAGAAGCAAAGTCACCGACATAGCCCTACAAATCGCCGACCTGAAGTGGCAATAAGCGGGGCAAATAGTCCGATGGACCGATGAACGTTAGGGCCTGAAGGTGTTGGAATGACGACTTCGACGTCGTCTTGTGGACATCATTAGGTGAGACCTATGTCTAGCAGTGAACGTTTATCGGTTGAAGCGACAACGACAACGACGATGAATCATTGGGAATTCTTCTTTTTTCGTTCATTGCAGTCTTATACTTTGTGTTTCTTTTATTTTGTGGTTTGTGTTTCGCCTATTTAGTTTATAATTTTAATATGACTGTTTGTTTCCCAAATTCAATTAAAGTAATCAAAGTAGTAACAACACATTGGTAATCATATTTATTCATCTACTTGTTGCCTGATTTGTACTCTTTGAGAAATTAGAAACAATCAAAACTAGGTAATACACGGAATCCGCAAAACAAGCTAAATCTTAGATTGTGAAGTAAGTAAAGCATTGTAAACAAAGGCAGGAAGGCGATAAAGTCAAAGCAATCAGCGCTATATCACAGCCAAGTGTCGCACTCCGCTTTTAAATTCAATTTGGTCCAGATATTTGTTTTGTCGCTACACTATTATGACGATAAATAAGGTAACATAAAGGAAGGCTACGTGATCAATATTAACTGTACGGTTGTACGAGACTAGTTGCTCTCCGCGGTTTTGACGGTGTAGTTCTTGAACTCGTGCAAATTTTAGATCACACACAGTCAAGTACTAGGGTAGAAGCTACTTAATTTACTTTGTGTAATATGTTATTTATTTTTTATTGTCTAGTACAACAAAATAGAGATACCCTATTTATTACACAGTTATTGGCATAGTATTCGATAACCTAGATGCGTGAATGGTAAAAAAATCCCATAAATATAACTGTGCTTTTCAATTCGCGTTAGACATAATTCTGTATTTATTTTTTTAAACGGATTTAAGTTCTTATTGTCACTCGTCATTTAATAATTTAATACATTATTTTTCATAAAATTATTATATACCTTAAATATACAATTAACTGAAATATAAATGAGACTATAAATGAGATTTCTTTCAAAAAGGTTTTAGCCTCAGGACCCCACGGTCCCAATGTCTCCACGCCACAAATATGTATTCTAAAGCAAGACTCTCATATTTGGGCCTCTTGGCGTTTTCATCTAATGACGCCGCCGCTCCCGCTGATTTGGAGGTAGCGTCAATGTGAGACGGTGCAAGCGTATCAACACATGTAGCATACCACACCAACGACCTTCCTTTTTTGCAAGGCATCAACGACATACCATCAGGTCTCTTACCATCATCACGTGCAATTCCATTCGGCTCGAGAATAGCCGGCACGTTAATGGTGACAAGGGTCCTTCTGATGATGTCGTTGATGCCGGCGTGTCTCGGAAGACGACCAGCACTACGAATACAAGACAGACCGTGCTGACCGAGTTGATTTACCCACTCACCACATTTAACAAAGAATTTACTTTGTTAAATCGCATATAATTAAAACTTTGATCGCAGCAATACCCGTTACATTGAAATCCTTTTAATGTCATCTAATTTAACAAATCTTGGTGTTTCTTTCACCTCCGGGACTCAACATAATCCACTATATTTATATTATGTTGATAAAAGTTTGTCGTCATCATTTGCGGATTTGCCAATAATCACCACGCTTGGCAGGTGGGTTGGTGATCGCAGTGCTGACCCTCTCTCACCGATAACGCTGCTGCCCGTTATCGGTCTGTGACATTTAGGTCAGCGAGGAATGGATATACCGCCATTTATCGGTATGGGAGTTGTGTAGGAAAGATTTGGTATGTGGGATAAAGGAAGTTTTGGGGAGCATTAGGGTTAGGTATAGGATATTACTGCCGCGGAGATGAAAGTGGAGAGCGGTAGTAACAGCTCGAGGCACGTGGGGTCGCTTTCCCGCATGCTTAGTTAGTAACCGGATAGGTTATCTGCCTAAGCACCCTTTGGGTACGAATTGCGAACCTGAAGTGGCAATGGGTGGGGCACGTAGTCCGACGAACCGATGGACGTTGGGGTCGGAAGGTGCTGGAATGGCCACCCTGCACCGGACGACGCAGTGTAGGAAGACCCCCCACAAGGTGGACCGACGATATAAGGAGGGTCGCCGGTAGCCGCTGGAGCCAGGCGGCGCAAGATCGGGCCATGTGGGCATCATTTTGTGAGACCTATATCCAGCAGTGGACGTCCATCGAAGCGTCCATCCGTTGAAGCGACGACGACGATAAAAGTTTTCTTTATACAATATTTCTCGGGCGTAGCAAACGTTTATGGTTTCTAGCGTCGATATACTCTACAAAAACTGCGTGTTCATATAGAAGTTTAACTTCTTAAAGAACCATTTCACTCTTAGACACCACAGAGATCCGTTGTCATTATAAACAAAATAAAACTTGGCAGAGAACAAGAGAAAATTGCCTTGGCACGCATACGGAATGAAGTAAAGATTTAGTTTATTCCGTATGCATTTACTTGTAAGATACGCTTTGAGTCTTAGAGTTATGAGAGGCGGCACTTACACTTAGAACAATGTTATTCAGATATAATTTCGGTTACAGCGAGTATCTTTATTATGTATACGTATATTGTTCGTTTACGAATTTCCGCCTGCTTTTTTTCATTGTTGACAGGTTAGTGTTTGACTGTTATTACATAGGTCGGAGTAGGTAGATTGATTTAAGGTCATTCACGTCAAACGTAGAGGATAATATGGATATGCCTTCAAAATACAGTGATATTTATTCCGGAATTTTGAAATTAGCATGAATCAGTGTTTAAAGTGAAAAACGTATTAATAATAACAATTTGTGCTGGCAGTGTTAGCTAATAGTGAAAGAAATTAGTATATTTTACAAAAACACTTTGCAATAGTTACAACATATTTTCTTGAATTAGAAATGACAATTGTCAATATGAGACTTAACTTATACAGAGCCATTTGTTACTTTATCTCATGTTCGTCTATGTAACAGTATTGAAAAAAACGTAGCAGATGATCAGATATCTTATTTTAAATTTGCTCCATTAACGTCTACAGACGTTGAACCATCAGTTTCCACATATAAAGGGATATTAGACGTCAAAAGGAATATTGTAAAATTAGAAAATATAGAAAAAAATATGATTATTTATTTTAATTGTATTAATGTTGATAGTCAAAATATAGACATTTTATCCAATGAGGATTAAAAATAATTTGTATATTTTATATTGTATATTAACAATAAAGGATTTTGTTAGCCTATTTGTATGTTTTTTTTATTTAATTTTATTCTATAGTTCAAATCCGGGTACATTTTCCGGTACTTCCTGCACATTATGGATAAAATGGCATGTCCATATTATAATATCTTCACGCAAGTATATGAAATCAATCTACCAACTCCGATCTATGATTATCACACCCGATGGTGAGGGATGATAAAGTCCCAAATAGAAACACGCTAAACTGGTAAGAGACAATTTACCACTTAGATTGTAATTATTTATTTTTACAGTTTCTTTGAAATAAGTTCGTAGTTGTTATACATTATTGAAGAGCTTGATAAGGAAAACAGTTATGTTTCTAAAATAATCTATCCTATTAGCTTTATTTTAATTTTTAAGGCAGTGGAAAGTAATTGAAATCATATGGTTTTTCGTCTTATAATTTTACCTTTCAACAAATAATTGTTGGTTTTGAAGTGAAACTTCTTTAGGTGCATGAGGATAACATTTTTACGGCTGAAACGCGTGATAGCGTCACGAACATGTGTAGCGTTTTTATGTTAATTCGTTTGAAGGCTAGGTAGTTTTAATATTTACAAGTAACAAGTGGCATTTTAATTTGCCACTCGTCATTTAATAATTTAATATACTATTTTTCATAAAATATACAATGAAAATATTTCATAAAATGGCTTTTCAAATTTTAATTGATAATTTTCAAAATCATTTGAGATTTCAATAAATTTTTAATATTCATTTTAGAAATTTTTAATATTTTAATAACAATTAAATTCATTAAATTCCTAACAGGTCTTCTCTTTTCTCTCCCTCTAAGTTTCGGAGTCTAAAGTTAATACTTGTATAAATATAAACAAGACTTAAAAATTTGTTGCCAAAGAAGTTTCACTCCTGACATGTGTACTTTGTACACACGCAATTATATTATTTTTGATAAATGAACAATGTTTAATCGTTTTTAGAAATATGAAGGAAAATCGTCATTTAAATTGATGCATTTTCCGTATTAAATTATTGAATCCACAATTTCGATTTATCATTAAAAAAAGCTAAAAAACCCGAGTACTCACACATTCTTAATTTTTTCATAATGCATATGGAGGTTAGAATGAAAGAAAATTATCAATTCAATTACCAATAACCCTCTTTATATAAACATAAGAACCTTGAACCGTGGACGGCTGTAATACGACATCCAATAGATGAACGAAATAATATTTGAGAGGGAGGAAAGAATATTGGAAAAAAAGCGATGGGAGAAATAGGAACATGTTATCGCGAGCCAAATGTAATATTTGAGAACACTTAAGTACATTCTACGAAGAACTACCCACAACGATAACACGCAAAACAAACTATGGGTCCCAAATTACCTCTAATAAAACGAAGGTTATCAAAATCATTATATAAATGTGCGATCTCCGTAAAGCTGGCCCATTCCCAATAATTGCCGGTCCTTTTATAAAAAGTGACATTTATATCGGCCCATAGCTTATATGTTTTTATGTCAAAAGAGCTTTTGATATATGCGCTGCACTCAGTTATCTATCGCAGCCGTATTGTCAAATAAAAATAAATTATTTTACGCTCACCAAAGCTTAAAAACATACCTGGGACACATAGTCCAGCTATGTAGGTCCAATTTCAAGAAGGAGATCAACCAACGAATCCAACTCGGTTGGGCAGCTTGTTGCCAATGATGACCTACCGTTCTGAGACGTGGTCGCTGACTATGGGCCTCATGCGAAATCACTTAGCGTGCAATGGAGAGGGCTATGCTCGGAGTTTCTCTACTTGACCGAATCAGTAATGAAGAGACTCATAGTAGTATCAAAATCACCAACATAGTCCTACGAATCGCGAATCTGAAGTGGCAATGGGCGGGGCACATAGTCCGAAAGACCGATGGACGTTGGGGGCCGAAGTTGCTGGAGTGGCGACCCCGCACCGGACGACGTAGTGTACGCAGACCCCTCACAGGGTGGACCGATGATATAAAGAGGGTCGCCGGTAGCCGCTGAAGCCAGGCGGCGCAAGATCGGTCCTTGTCGACGTCAAGACGTGAGACCTATGTCCAACAATGGACGTCCATCGGTAAAAGCGACGACAACGACGATGAAAACTTAAAAAATCATTTGGCGGCCTAAGCATATCTATTCATTTATTCCATCAATTTAGCTTGTATCAATTCCTCGGAAAGCATGCAAAAGAAGTAGTATTATTTATTATGCCTATTTCTGTCTGGGGATTAGTAGGAGTCTTGGCTAATTATGAAAGTAAAAGTTTATTATCCAAGGTAGCTGTAACTGGTCACTTTGTTGAGTATATTCTCCGCCGCGCCAGTATATCTGTTGACGATAACCTAAAATAATTGCTGAACCGATTTTTATGCTATTCTCACCAATATATAGAGCTGTTCATTGAGAATATTAAGCTATATAATTTGTCATCTTTTCCTGTCAATCGGTTGAAAGATGACGTTAATTGTTGGAAGTGTCGGAAATAATCGATTAACAACTGACTTTATCTGACACACGCCACAGAAGTCGTTATATTTCAAGCAATGTACACGAAAACTGAATATATTATGTAAATCAACCGTCCTTCAGAATCGTTCTACATATTAATGAAAACGGCATGAAAATCAGCAGGTTTTGAGCTTATCCCGAATAGAAGCGACTTTATATTACAATACTGAAGGACACACAATGGTTGGATAGCAACTAAAAACTGTCCAAACATAACACCATTCTCTCCGAATCTCATCGAAAAATATGTGTCTCTAATGGGTATCTAAAATAAACAATGTTATTTAAGCTAAACATTTAATTTTACCACAAAACAAAATTTAACGAGTGTACATTATTGCAATATTCGTGAACCTTTAATAAAGCAGCTGGAATGAATTAAGGTATATTTTTACGGCCCCATTTAATTTCCATGAAATGGAATGGATTTCAAGAGTAAGCCAGCAGGTGTCTCAGCACGTTATATATATTTATTTCCTAATGTATTTTCTTTATCTTCTATTAATGTTAACATAAAAATCGAATGCACAAAAACAATACGGAAATCGAGACTGTTCTAAAACAAAGCAACTTCAGTTCATAAAGTTTGTCTTAGAATTATCTCAAAGTTACTTCCTTTTTTAGAGCATACGTAGCTTTTGTTTCAAGGGGAAGCTCGTTGTGTGAAGTTTGGCTCCTTCAAATATCTCTTGAATTGTTCAAAACTATAGCACTTTAAAAGAATAGCAATTTTACTTACTCTCGTTAACAGGAAAGATGAACTGGCGTACTAGTACTCGGTTTGTTAACAAAGAGCATGGCTTCGATTCTCGCCATGATAAATTTAAAAAATTATAATAACTACTGTATTTATCTGGATTGATGAAAGAGTTCGGCCGTGGTTAGCTATTGTTCAAACAAAACAGACGTGCAAGCAATTTGATGATAAGAAGATTGTGATGGCTTCGCTGGTGCAATTAGATGGATTCGATTCTCGGCAGAGCAAATTTCAGAAAGTATATTTTCTAACGCTTTTAAGACTGAATTCGTAGAGATCTTGGCGATCCGCCATGGGAGCTGCGGGCGGAGGTCCTTGCGGCCACCTACCAGTACAGAGCGGCTGCGAGAACAAATAGAGAATGTTCGGAGGGTGACGGGATTCGTAGGACCAGGGTTCTAGCCGACAGAGCCTTGATCCAGAGATGGAAGGACAACCTTGGTGCTCCAGTATCTGGCGGGGCTATAGTGGGAGCAATCCGTTTTCACCTAGAGGAATGGCTATGCAGGAGACATGGGCCGCTCTCTTACAGGTTGGTGCAGGTGTTTACCAGCCACGGTTGCTTTAGTAAATAATTGCACCAAATTGTTGGGTGTGAAGAAACAGCGTAGTTCTGCAGTCGATACGGTTTCCCACACGGTAGCAGTATGCCCGGCCTGGTTAGTGGAATGACAGCATTTGGTGACACTGACAGGTGGGGATATCGCCAACGATACAAACTGGCGAATAATTGCCTCCTTCTGCGAGTAGATCAGTTTGCGGAAGGAGATATTAAACAGGGAAAGGGAGGACGCCGCGGATCCCTCTTCTCGCGCGCCGAAGAAGGCCTGGAGGACGAAGACAGGTTTCGGCTCGCCTCCTCCCTCCATTTTAAAAAAATACTTTGTGAATAATAATCGGGAAGGCAAACGAATCCGGGGTGCCAGAGTAGAATATTTTCTCGGTGCGTCTCTGGCCCCTCACTAAATGAACAAGAGGGATTCGGTGGGTTTTAGTGGATATTCTGATTTTGTCCCACAATCCCAACCGATGACTGCTCGGGTGGGGTGCGTAAAAGCATTTCCCAGCGTAAAAAGAGACCCTATCCAAGAACATGGCGCAGAAATAATCATGGCACGGTTCAAAGAAATTACTTGCATATAAATTAAAGTTTAGGACATTACCATTTTAGACTGTATCACTATGTAAATTATGTTATATAAACACATTAAATGAAATATTACATACAACACCATGTATTCGACACACACACACTTCTGTATATCTTCTGTACACGACATAAGGTTGTATTAAAAAAGTTTATATTGTCAAAAGCACTAAGGAGGTTATACGTGGTTACTATGGTGATTGACTTTAAGAAGATTGATGTTCCGCTGATTTGTGTGTAATATTTTTTCTTTCATAAGAACCTTCTCTTGACTATGACAAACAGAAGTACGAAAGAATTATCGAAATTGTTTTAGCCGTGCGTGATGTCGTGAAACAAGGAAATAGGGACTAATTATTATATAAATAGATTATTGCAACAATTTATTTGAGTATAATCTTTGACAATAAAACCTTAATGATGTTTAAGCTTATAATTTAAATTAATCATGGTCAAATTTCGCCCACTGGCGATACAAAAAAATATCTCTTGCCTTTGATAAAACATTTCCTGATGCCATTCTTGGTTTCAGGGCTTCAATTTAAACGCCTTTGCATTCAAATAAATGGTTCGCAAGTTGTCCTCGCAGTCACGAACTTGTCCTTGCAAGTCATAACTCGGCCTATCTCCATTCGCAGTACAATTTAAGAAAAGACGTAATGATGTCTAGAGAAATCACGTCCACCGAGCGACAACGCCGGAATTCCGTCTGACCCGACTCAGTCTTCACGGATAATTTTCTTTACAAAGAGAAATAGGTTTCATCTTCGGCAATCATGAATTTACTGCCTCTTTTATTTATTATATTTAGGTATAAATTAAACCTAGATATTTCTTTTTTCCACTGAGGTATTGCGATTTCAACAATAAGACGACTTTTATTATGGATTGGTAATAACATTTATTTAGTTTATAGTTCAATATGCAACAGAAGTAATTATTTTGAGTGATTTAATATTATGTCCTAGTTCTTCCCCGACGGGAATTGAATCCAGGATCTTTACTATTACGTCAGCTGTATATTATTTTACATTCTATCAAATATAACTACGTTTTTTTTGTCATATAATCGTCGAGTTTTAGAATAAAATTTTCTTAATTTTGCATCACTAAATGTACCGCTAAAACTAGTTAAAGTGTTGCCTATTTAATTGATTAAGCCTTACTTATAAGAAATGTTATAATGCCTATTTAGGGATATCCAAATAATGCTAACTTTACTGAGTACAAGTATTTCTTCCTTTCATAATTGCAGAGTTATTCCTGTGTGAAGATTAAGCCTTCATCTAGATATCTATTAGACAATCCTCAAGAGACCGACGAATAATTGTAAGAAATGTTTTAATCATATCACGTAAGAATTGCTTCTCCTTAGCTATATAAGGGTTGCCTGGAAGATATTGCTTAAAAATATAAGGCCTCCATTTTATAAGTTTTAGCATAAGTTTTTGTATAAGCATATCTATCTATCTATATATTCATAATAGGCCTTCGGACTTTACTGCATAGAATTAATTTCTCTAGTAGGTATATACTTATTTACATATATAGACAGATGCTTATTAGTAGATAGTGAGAACAGTTTATATAATTACAATAGAACCCGCGGCTTCGTCTGCGTGGAATGTTTTTTTAGTAGCACTTTAGACTGACGCAGTGGTGCGTGTATTCGCTTTGCTAGCAGAGGTCTCGGGTTCGGTCCCGGTAGAGTGAATTTAGGAAATTGTATTTTCTAATTTGTCTGAGTCTGGACTGGTGGGACGCTTCGGCCTTAGCAGATTAGCGCGCTTCAATCTTAGACTTTATCACCACATACTATCAGGTGAGATTACAGTTAAGCGCTAAACTGTCAGCAATAGAAAAAGACCCGCACTACTATATGAGGGTGGAATTTCCTCAAAATTTACTTTTGCTAGTTTTCATTATGTAAAAAAAAATCTGACCAAGTATTAAATATAGTTTGTAAATGTGTTTGAATTTTCACTTTAAAAAATAATGTGAAAATTTGATTTTTTTTTATTTAACAACCCCGAAATCCCCTTGCGGGTGGAATTTCACGAAATTCGTTCTTAGCTGACCTTTTATGAATAATCCTACTAAATTTCAAGTCTCTACGCCTTATAGTTCCAGAGATATCGTGATGAGTCAATAGATACTTCGATATCTCTTATATATATGCTAGCTGAACCCGCGACTTCGATTGCGTGGTATTTTGTTTGGACGGCATTTTCATTAATTTAGGCAAATTGTTTTACAAATAAGAAATCCGCAACCCCCCTTGCTGGTAGAATTTCGTAAAATTCGTTTTTAGCTGACCTCTACTTGGCAAAAGAAAAATACCTACCAACCTTCAAGAGTCTACGTCTTATGATTCCTGAGATATCGTGATGAGTCAATAGATACCTGGATATGTCTTATAAATAGATTATAAACCAACTTGTTCTGTGCTTAATACTATACGTCAGAGTTGTAAATCTCATCAAGAGGAGGTTAAAACTACAGTTTGTGACGGACACGTCCTTACATAAATATATATACAATTTATATACAGACATACATAATGTATGTATAAAAATAATTAAATGCATTATATGTATTCAGAAATATAATTTATATATATCCTTTTTTAATCAATAATATATAAGTGATACTGGCAACCTACACAAGCCTTGTTATTTTGAAAAAAGAAAAAAAAAGGAAAGAAAACGAGAGGGCCATGGAATTTGCGCGGNGATAGGCAGGCCTCAAAGGTCCTGGCATATTGTAAAGTGGTTGAGGGAAAGAAACTGGTCGCGAGGGTGGTAAATTAAATGATTTAAAAGTAGGGTCGAATGAAAGTGAAGACTGTACTCGTCGCTCTGGCAGTTGGTCATTACGCTGCTGTAAATACAAGGTGTTACATTCTTCGTGAACATATTCTAATGCCTTCTCTATTGTTTCCGGTCGCATGCACCTAATACGCGAACCTAGGGGCTCTTTTAGGCCTCGAACAAAAGCTTGTAAAGTCAACTTTTTGTATAATGAACGTTTAGCCTCTACTGTAGTAAGTATAGTCTCGTGTAACGTTATGTATGTCATTATGGTGCTAAAAAGGCTTTGACACTTTTCATAAAATTCTTGAGGGGTTAAATTCTTTTGGGTTAAAAGAGCTAAATCGTTATATAAAGCGGTCTCATCTCTCTGATCAGCAAAATTATTTATTAAGGCTTTCCTTATTCCTTGCCAAGTTTCAGGGATGCCATTTGAATTAATAGTACGAGCGGCATGTCCTGTAACTTTGTTGAGAATACCATTTATTAAAGCTAAATTACTCAAATCGTATTGCGAGTCAGCCCTAATAAACTGCGCTACTAGCTGATCGCACAAATGCACGAACCGCGTGAGAACGTTCGGGTTACCGTCGAACTCAGGTAACAGGCGTAAGGCCTTATATACCTGATCTATTAAATCTGCACTCATGTTACCCCTTATGTCACTATTAATACTAAATATTTCACTATCACTATTTTCTAGAATATTACCTAGGTTTCTATTTGCATCGATTTGCGATATTCTATTAATATTAATTGACCCAGAGGTCCGGGATTCACGTGGGTGAAAAATTTTGATATAAGTAATATTACGAAATATATAAAAAAAATATATAACCTAGTCTAAGAGCTAGTCCACGATTGACGTAGGGAAAATAATTAGGAAAAACTAAAATTAGGAAAGGCGAGCAACTCTAGTAAGATCTAGGTACTTACCAAGTCATTTGTAATTATCTGCTGTATCGATTTCCAGATACTCCTCCTAGCCGCGACTGCCGTAGGTTCTTGAAATAGTCGTTTTCTAAAACGACTTATCCTCTAGACTGCGCCAATTACGTTCGGGGGCAGCTAGGGGGTGCAAACAACTACAAACTATTGCTTAAAAAAAAAGATTTATTAATTAAAAAAAAAGAATACAAAAAAACTATATCTAATTAAAACTACGTCCTAAACGATCGATGTAAGATCTCTAAGTGCCGTGAGCTCGCGGGGGCTCGCGGGCTAGGCGACCTGGATTTGCGTCACCGGCGTAAACTGCTGCGTTTGCGCCTCGTGCCGACGCGCTCTGTCACTAGGCGCGGACCGCGGTAGCAGGGGCTTGCGTAACATGCCTATGATAGGAGTTTACTTCATCGGCATTGGTTATATTCATCATTGGATAAATACTTAATGTGTTCCAGAAAATTATATTTCTTATACTTTACAGATATTATATTATATATGAATATAATAATGGGAACGTCATGTCATGCCATCTCTTTACCTCTGACGCTCTAAAAGGATTTGGATTGCTATGGAAACAACATATTTAGGGGTTCTAACTAGCTAGACCATTACACTTGGCCAAATATATATACTTTATTATACTTCAACATTGCCTTTAAACTATGTCAGATGCGCGACTTTGTAAATATGTATTTTATAATGTATTTCGTACATCGTTTCGGTGAGACGAGGTCGATACAGTTACAAGTTATACAACTATTTATTTGTTATCCTTTATGTTTAATTTTTTTATTTATAAATAACCTTTCCTTAGATGAACCTTTTAATATACATGAAATATAAATAATGACGTAAGCTTTTCTCAAGCCAAACAATTTCAATATTAAATAGTTCAAATCAAATTATCCCGAGAAGCACAAGTATTTCAATTAATTATAAATTCAGTAAATTGATTCATTCAATTCATTCATCGCATTACAACTTTTCGCGGTAAATGTGAAAGCCAAGGCCAATATGGTGAAGCCCTTGACTCGCTTCAGTTGACCGTGTGGCATTTATAATCTCAATCATTCGTGTTGTATGGTTTATGCCGAATATCAAAAAGGATTGGCTTAGAATTAATACAGCGTAAGTTTTAGAATAATTTGAAAATCACTAACAATAACCGTTATTAAATAAATCAGTTCTCACCGCATACGAACATAAGTTTCGGAAGTTTTATAAGAATTTTTATGATGTTCCAAGGATTTAAATTTTTACCTATAAAGTTGGGAATGTTTCAAAAACCCAATATCACCGATAGAGTACGGTGATAAAACAATGGCATTGTAGTAATATATTAAAATGTGGATTCGAAATTTAATAACGGAGTGGTCTAATATATTTGGACGTCGGAAACAGTTTCCACGAATCTGCATTAAACCAAATCGGGTGTGCATAACTATATTCGGCGGATATAATGTGAAAGTAATAAAATTCATTACGGTTTGAGAAATGAATCCAACCCTGAACGGCTCCGAGGAAAATCCGGGGTTTTATACATTAAACTCGTCGAATAAATTGGAAGTCGATAAAACCGCTCCTATACAGGATCCGAAACTGGAGGCTCCGCTTAAATGGCGTCGTTTAAATTTTTATTTATATAGCGAAATTATCAACGGCTATTTCCAAAGTACAAGCAATTTTGTTGTTATCGAATTTTTTTCTTGTTTATTCGTTTTATAAGTTTTCACGTTTCTCATTCTGAGCATAAGTTATTGCTGTCTTGTCTTGTATTCTGTCTTTTGATATTGATACTAGAACTGTTAATCTGCTGTTGGTCAAAACTGCTATGAGTGAAGCCTCACCGCCTCATTGATCTGGTAATCAGTTTATGCAAGAACAAATCATGAGATACTTGATTCGAAACTCAAGTCGGGACTAAAATTGATCTTGGGTTTTCTGTTAACAATTTCTCATTACCTGCAAGGAACTGGCGGTAAGTTTCACATTAAGCCGTCAGTCCTGCTTCTAATCTCTCTCTGGTCATGTTGGATTTGCCGTCCTATCCTATGAGAGTTGAAGAATAGACAGTGCACGTATATACTCTAGCGATAAGCTATAATACCTCCTGCGATAAGCTGCATAATAAGGTACAGGTTGAAATTTAGCCTCCCTTAAAGGTACTATGTTGAGTCACTCAGCCAAGTTCTCCTTCTTGAAGTTCTATCTCCAAATTAATACAGCTGCGGATATTTGGCTTTGTATTTTACCCCTGTATTAATACCTGGAGCAGATTGTACTTTTTATTGCTCCTTAAATGACCCAGGCATTGAAGCTTGCTTTATGATTATTAAGAGTTCCATTCACGATCTGCAGAATCCTTTCATTGGATACTCTCTCTGATTTAGATATTGAAATATGAAGCCAAGTCTATATATATATATATATATATATGTGTATATATCTAAAAATTAATACCACTTTTGGATTTAATTTTATAACTCAAGAACGGGCTAACCTATCCAAACCAAATGTTTAGGCATTATTTGAACTATTTAGTAGATGATTTATGTGAAGTTTGCACAAAATCGGTCAAGCAGTTCTTCATTTATCGCATTTTTTGTACCATTAGAATTCAATAAATGGCGGATCATTTTGTTAATGGTGATTTTGCTTCCAAAATTTTTTTCTTACTTATAAACTTTTTTTTACTTTTTTGAACTTTATATGTACCAGGCCACTAATCCTTAATATATTTACATAATATTTATCAATAATTAATATGCCAGTTGTACCGGTATTAATTTGAAAGGACATTTAGGTATTAAATTTCCTTTTAAAATGCAATATTTTTGCGCTTTTTCTACCTGATGATAAGATAATTTCGAATAATAAATATATAAAATTTGAAAATTAAAACTCTTTCTTACAAATACATTAATATGCCCCAAAAAGTAATTGCGTATATTGTTTTTAGAGTTCTTCTCATTCCTATTTTTGGAGTCTGCGTTACCCAAGCTAGGCGAAGTCCGAAGAATTCTAAAAATTAATTCTCAGTTTTTACTTTTTAGAGCATATTAATATATTTGGAAGAGTTTGTTTTGAAGTCGATTATGTTTTGTTAAAATTTTTATTTACTTTGAATTATTAGTGAAATTGAAGTAAACTGACAAATTTGTCCGAATATGGGTCTTTTATACGGTAATCGAGCTCATCACTAATACGCAAAAATCCCCCCCCCCCACTCGGCTACCAGTGTTTCACACATAATGCACCTAAAATAATTATTGCAATGCTGCAACAAAAATAAGCTCATTACAATTTGATTACAGATAGATAGCTAGTCTGCCACATATCACGCTCGTACTATAAGTCGTTGGGGAGTTCCATTGATCACCACATTTAACTACGACAATTACCTGATCATACCGACGTTACGGTAGGTGATACAAAAATCGGGATAGCATATAAAAGAAATATCTTTAATATGCTCCTAAGAATTGAAGAGTTCTGTAACTTTCTCATGGGTCCCATGATCAAAGCCTAAGCAAAATATCATCAAACAACCGTTGAACTATATCCAATAAATAACAAGCATCACCTTTACAATAAAAAAATATATCTAAAAAATCGGTTTACCCAGTCGAAAGTGATGAGGTAACAAACATAAACAGACGAATTTATAAACTCTGGTGACGCCACCTTTTTACTCCATATAATCGCTTTCTATCGAAAGAGTGAGCCGCTGGCTGTGTAGTTGAATGAAAGTGTTTCCGCCGCCGCACCCGCGCCCGTGCACAACCCTACTTCGAGAAGTAGCAGGAGAGCCCGATACTCCACATGAACGCGATAACTTTCTCTCTTCATCACCTCTTACGCGGACACCCCAATAAATTCTTTCTTCTTCTTACTTCTAACCGCTATACAGTCCACATTCTATTCAACCTCCCCAACATAGACGGTGGCATCTTCTGCGTCACTGCTCCAACCTCCTTTTTTGAAGTTGGTTCAAAAGAACTTCAACAAAAACGTACAGCTCTAAAACAACGCGTTCTCTTACAAGTTCACAAACGAATTCTGTTATATTTAAGAATCACATAATAAGGATTTATGAGGAAATACAAATGTAGCACCGCGTCGCGGTTTGGAAGTTTCTTTCGCGCTTGGCCCAAAGCCGTGATTACAAAGGCATTTACTTGCAAAGTCGAGGCGTCTGCTTGTTTTATTCAGAGTCTTAGTAAATCCTTTCCATTCTGTAGCGACAATGCGGGATCAAGCCATTGTTGGCTATATCGAGTGGATGATTAGGTGTTTCAATAACAATTCGCGCTGTTGTCTGTTCCCTCGTAAGACGTGGATTGTTGACTCCTTGTGCCGCTACTTACACCGTTGTCGTGTTATTTATGGTTTCCTTTGTCGTAATTCTACTATTTTACACGAAATACGACATGTGGAAAGATTTCAACAAAATGGCTTACATTTTTATATATAGCAATAGGTTTGTCACATCTAAAGCTAGTAACATTTCAATTACAAGAGATATCTGTGGGATTTTATAATATAAATATACAAAGTTTGACGTGACAATTTGGAAAACAATAAAAGTTATACAATTAGTTTAAGACGTTCGTAAATAATAAATTTTCAGGCTGTATAGTGCAAGATGTAATGCCTATATTTTACTCTTATATGTAAATAAATAAAATATATTTACACAAATATTGATGGGACTTTCACTGACATATAGATGACGTTGTAAGGAATGATTTAAGAGCCCCTTTTTCAAAGTCTTTACTCAGGTAGGTATTCACAGCAATTTAGAATCGTATTGGAAGAAATTAAAGTATCAAAAACAAAAATATTTACATTTTTAACGATTTTTCAAATTAGAAGCAAGTTGAAGCTTCTACGTTTAGGATCCAAGTAACACGTATCGCGCAGTGGTATTTAATAAGTAAGTAAAAAAAAAGTAAGTAGCAGCCCATTATCGTCCCACTGCTGGGCACAGGCCTCCTCACTTCGAGGAGCGAGGGTTTTTAGAGCATAGACCCAGCACGCTGCTCCTCTGCGGGTTGCTTCACTCTCATACTCCGATGTGACAGGAATCCGATACGACCGGAGAGATGAGGCGCAAGACCGACGGCTTAACGTGCTCTCGGAGGCACGGGGGTGGATCACACCGCCAACTTCCCAACTTCGGGCAAATATTGAGAAAATGTTAATAGAAAACTCAATATTGATTTTTGAATTGGCCCGACCCGGGACTCGAACCCAGGACCTCATGTCTGTAGTCGAACATGCTAACCACTAGACCAATAAGGCAGTCATGGTATTGAATATGATGAGAAAATAAAACGAAATTAATATCTCATCTATATTCGAAGCTTCATGCTTCAAATTGCTTCTTATTTAACTCCGATATGACCATTTTTATCAAAGATACAGAGCGAAAATGAAAAATCGTTAAACATTTCGAAATTTTTTTGATACATTAATTTTTTCCGCTAGTGCAGTTTCTTTCATATATTATTTCAATTTCGTATTATAATTTAAAGTTACAAGGGTTCCATCGCGCCTTGTTCCGAGAAGAACCCATAATAAACTCAGTTTGATTTGCGTTTTATTTTTGAATAATGCCACCCGAAACTACGCGTGTAAAATTGATCAGCCAGGGTATGTGTAAGTTAAAATATTTATTTATATTTTTGGAGAACTGGTGGACTATGAACAAGTGAATATAAATTTACTGGACATTATTATATTAAAGTAAAGTGTCCCAACTAAATTCAGCCATGTAGTCGATCACGTCCGCATTAATGCGGCGAGGTAATATTCAATTTTGGCACACAGGTATCGTTGCCAATGTGATCGAATACGAAATTGATTTGGTATTGTTTTGAGATTGTATACGGTAATGTGAAACTGGTATTTCGTAATGAACAGGATTATGCATCTATGCAATGTGCAATCCAATATTGCATTGAATATGACCATTTTAATCAAAATTTCTTGCAATATTTCCTGGTATAGGTGACTGTATAAGTAGGAAAAGATTTTGATACATACATACATAGTATCACGCTTCACTCCCATAGGGGTAGGAAGAGGCCACGTCCTTCCACTTGCCACGATCTTTACATATCTCCTTCGCTTCTTTCATTCTCATTAAACCTTTCATACAAGTTCGTCGGTTTAGAGCACTCTTGACCTGGCCCTTGTTTAAAATATCCTGGATTTGGTCCAGAAACGTTCGCCTTGGTCTTCCCTTTCCAACTATAAGCATACCTTTCTCAATTTTAGTCATTACATCTTCTATACCACAACGTTCTCTTATCACACTATTTCTTACTTTGTCACTCAGTTTCAATCCACTCATACTTCTCAATCGCTACGTGTTTATACAGAAGAAACCTGTTATAGTGTAACAATAATACAACAAGCTCCAATGGAAATTCTGGATTTAATTAATTTTCAACAAAAAAAATGGTCTAGGATAATAATGTAAAATATACCTTTATATTTAGGAATAAATTTGTCAATAGCTTCTTTTAAACAAATTTTTAATACTTGCAGTTTCTATTTTTGGTCTTTATTCAAAGATTTCAAACGTACATAACCTCTCTAGAAGTTTAACATAACATGTATTGTACCAATTACTCTCGCTCAGTTCTATAATTATATTCCATATTTTCGTAGCGAATTATGTCTCAATGTTGATGATAGTTAACGAGCTTATTGCAGAAATTATAAAACATCCTTAACTTTATATAAAACTAGCAATGCCCCGCGGTTTTACTCACGTAAATACCGATCTCGTGGCATTAGAAAGTCTACTAAGTCGAACTTCTTTTCTTAGATTCACATTTTTATATTCGTTATATCTTTTCAATGGAATGTTCTCTTTTAATAATTTTAAAAGTATTTTACAGGTATTGAAACGTTTTTTAATTTAACATTAATAGAGGTATGAATAATATGGTTTATAATCTTTCCTCTTTATAATATTAGCTCAGCAAAATTTTATAAAACAAAGCACTTACACTCTTGTAATATCGAGCTTGCACTATTTAATAAAACTGAAGGGATTTAAAAATATTAGAAGTTAAGTTTTGTCTATGATTCATGCGATAAAAAATTGTTTTAACAGGTATTTATTATGAAGAGAAACTTCAAGGTAGCGGAAAACATTACATATATGTGTATATGTGTAAGTGCCTACCTATTTTTTCCGAGATTTCGTGGTGAGGTGTTACTTTTCCACCCGGTGTTACCTGCGTAGGCCTCGATCCCAATGGACTATAGGGTAACCTGATCCTAATAAGCGTCAACGTTGCAACAGGAGTATCCAGGTAAAATTTCAAGTTCATCGGACTTATAGTTTTGGAGAATTCGTGATTTGATGAGTGAGTGGTATTTCACCTATAGCTGTTCCCCTATAGTGTAACCAACGTTGTTCACTGTTTCATCGAAATATAGGAAAAGACATGTGAATCGATAGGCTTTGTTACCAATATAAAGAAGTACCATAATTTTCCTTATATCTATATGGAATGGTGCAGACCAATAGATTTGATGTTTGTTATCATTTGTATGTTATACTTCAGTATTTCCTTCGCCGATTTTATCGTCTTATAATAATTATTCTGCTATTTGTGGCGGAGAGGAAACCAACAAATGACATATCATTTTATATTAATTATTTTACATATATTTTAACATGTAGAACTGACAGAGTGAATAAATATAGAATGCAAGTGTCTGATGGATACAACGGCTAATTTCTATAAAGGATTGGCCAGAGTGGCTGAAATTTAGTCATGAGGATTGTGAGTTAAGTAAAAAGAATGCCTTTGCAGTATAAGAAAAGTAGGATTTCCGTAGC
This sequence comes from Elymnias hypermnestra, assembly GCA_015832385.1. Lineage (NCBI taxonomy): Eukaryota > Metazoa > Arthropoda > Insecta > Lepidoptera > Nymphalidae > Elymnias > Elymnias hypermnestra. The sequence goes on along the minus strand of JACTOM010000069.1, from coordinate 719,814 downwards.
TATTAAGTCCTCGAGAAATAGAAGGAATATATTATATAATAAAACATAGGCAAGGCTGCTGTGAAACAACGGGGGCTCGTTATTACCTTTTGAAAGCTTTGTTGAACAGCTATTTATGTCAAGCTTACATCCTATTATGATTTATATATTTAGAAATAACGAAATTAGACTTTGCTGTAGCTTAATCTTATGTCAAATATAGGAATTTTGCCTTATCATCGAAAATTTATTATATAAAACAAAGGAAACGTAAAATACGTGGTTATATCGCAAAGACCTAAGAATATACAATTTAGTCTAAAATTGTAGTCAATTTATTTTTATTAGAAGGTAATTAGTTTTTAATCACTTCCTCTTAGATTACTTGATTAACACTTACATTTATAATCTAATCAGTATACAGATTCTACTTTACAACAAATATATATGTAACTAATGCATTTTTAAATTCGTAACACCATTTGTCCAACATTAGTCAATTTAAAAATACTTTTCAGGTATTGAAAAGGTTTTTTAAAATCGATCCAGTGATTTTTAGGCTTATCATAATAAATTATAAAAAAAATCAAAATGTATAACTTTTTTCTATGACATTAGAGAGTAGTTTTGACATTTGAGACTCTGGAGTTCGACTCGGGATACATTATTCTCTTTATTTATACGATTTTAATAATTTGAAAAGAATTTTATAGGTATTGAAACGATCTTCAATAAAATTAAATAGGATAAGAATTAATACGGAGGTAAGAATAATATAGTTTGACTATTATTGTCGGCACTTTAATTAACTTTTAAAATGTAAAAAAGTAGTTATAGTGGCATAACTATAGTAATTAGACATATTGTATCGCATACTTTTTTGTAAATATTAATACATTCTATAATAGTGTGGAACATTACATTGTTCTATCTTTAATAATTTTAGCAGCGCACGCAAAAACAGATTTTTTGTTTCATCGTGGGTTACATTAATGCATTTTTTTCCTCTGTATAATATTAGTTTAGATAATAGATAACAGTTTCATACTTGTGATTCGTCGTCGCTTCAACCGATGGACGTCCACTGCTGGACATAGGTCTCACGTACTGACCTTCACAAGGCTCGGTCTTGCGCCCTGGCTTCCCTCTTTATATCATCGGTATACCTTGTGGAGGGTCTGCCTACATTGCGCCGTCAGGTGCGGGGTCGCCACTCCAACAACTTCTTCCCCCTACTTACTTGAAGGCGGGTGGAAAACCGATACTCAAAGTCTTTCAGCGAGTGTTCAATTCCGTCATCCAGGATGGCACAGTGCCGGAGACATGGCATAGGAGCGCGGTAGTGTTGTTCTTCAAGAAAGGCGACCACACCATATTGAATAACTACAGACCTATCGCGCTGCTAAGTCATGTCTGCAAACTGTTCTCCAGCCCCCCGAACAAGCCGGTTTCCGAAAAGGCTTTAGTACCATAGACCACATCTTTACGCTGCGGCGGATAATACCGAAGACCGAAGAGTATAATCGGCCACTTTGCTTAGCGTTCGTGGACTATGAGAAAGCCTTCGATTCGGTGGAAAGATGGGCCGTGTTGAGATCTTTACAGAGAATTGTGATAATTTAACACTAAATAGAGTTGATATAATTTTTATTACGAATTACACGATTTCAGAATGTGAACCAAGACTTCTAGTCTTCTATGCAAATGGGATGCCATACGAAGTGCTTTTCTGCTTTGAGACAAGGATATATTATCCTATACTAATTAATTTACTTCTATGTCCATCATTCTAAACTTGCTCTGTCGGAAATCGAGGCCAGCATCTCTGCGCCATTGCGCCCGCGAGCAAAAAGTTTTTATTTTTAGAAAATGTTATCTTCAATTTGTTGGAAGACCTTCAGTTGGATAGCCGAAGAAGCTCATTTCTATGTTTGTTGTCTCATTTTATTAAACGCGCGGCTGGACCGCACAGGCAAGGTACAAAGGACGTCAAGAAATGTCTTTTCATATAATAAATGCTCATCTGTACCGACCCGTACCAAAATTAGGGACGTAATATTTCAATTATATTTTACCGTCCAAATTCCACGAGACAAAGTTTTCTACTTATTACAGAAACAAGTTTCAATTTCTCAACAAAAATGTATATTATTAATTTTATAAAGTAAGTTTTACCATACGCGATAGGACAATAAATGTTAATCTCATCAATCAATCTCAGTGCCTATTATTAATTCATACTCTTTACATATGAACTTAATTTAAATTATAATTTTGAACATTATTAAAGTGCTATTGTCAAAGATTATATTTCTATAATCACAGATTTCGCAAAGGTAACACTGTTAATGATAAAATTGAAATAAAACAAATATACTTTTTTCTTTTATGGTTGAAACAAAATCCTATACGAAAAAATGCTGTCCATAGAACTTAAGGTAAATATTTTAATAATTTAATTAATGATGCAAAAGTTCTCAGTAAACGATGTTTTTTTTTTAAACTCTTTCATCGTTCAGGAGAAAGTTCGTATGAAAGAATAAAATTAACAAAAATGCGCAGGAAATCTGAACTTTAACCACCCTAGTAACTTGTCTAATGTAACCTCCTTAGTGCTTTTGACAATATAAACTTTTTTTATGTAACCTTATGGCGTTTGACATAATTGTCAGATATGTATATATATTCTTTATGGTTGTGTGTGTAATGTAATTGAACGTATTTAAAAAATATATATATTATTATTGTGCATTCCTTCTCTATACGAGTATCTCTAATATATAAAGTTCTCGTGTCACAATGTTCGTTCCTATATTGCTCTGAAACGGCTTGACCGATTCTTATGCAATTCTTTATGCATATTCATCAAATCTGGGAATCGGCTACTATCTATTTTTCAAATCTCTACGTGTTAAGGGTGATCCACTTTAATTTTTTGACTAAAATTTTGTTTGTATTTTTTTGTAATACAGCATACAAAAATACATGCAATCCAAAACTTTCACCTTTTTATCACCAACCCCTATTTTTTAATAGCGATAATAGTACTTATATGGCAAAACAACGTTACCTGGGTCAGCTAGTAAACTATAAGTGTGAGAAACTTCATACTCCTCTTTCCGCACAATTTTCGTAAAAATCTGTATAAAGTTTTTGCTTTACGTATTAATATATTTATATATCCTCTCCTTCACATATTAAATTATATATACTAGCTGAACCCGCGACTTCGTCTGCGTTTTACAAATAAGATACATACCCGCATTGCCCTTTGAGGGTAGAATTTCCTAAAATTTACTTTTGATAGATTTCACTATGTCAAAAAAAAATCCGGCAAAGTTTTATATACCATAAAAGATATAGTTTGTAACATTTAATTTTTATTAAATTAATACCCCCGTTGCGGTTGGAATTTCGTAAAATCCGTTCTTAGCTGACCTCTACTCGGCAAAAGGAATATTCCTACCAAATTTCAAGTCTCTACGCCTTATGGTTCCAGGGATATCGTGATGAGTAATGGTTAACACCCACGCAAACCCCTTGCGGGTGGAATTTCGCAAAATCCGTTCTTGGCTGACCTCTACTTGGCAAAAGTAATATTCCTACCAAATTTCAAGTCTCTACTCCTTATGGTTCCAGAGATATCGTGGTTAGTCGATAGTTACCTGGATATCTATTATATATATATTGTAATTATATATAGCGCTGTCTGTCTGAAAACTCACGTTAATGGTTTTATATAAAATTAATAAATTTCGAGCTATTTGACGACAATAGTAATTGTAAAGATTTGCCTTATATTTTATTTTTAAATCACTTGATTTTTTTCTTTTTAGTTTTACTGATTCTGACTAATATGGCTAATTACTTATTGTATCGCAAAGCTTAATACGTTAATAGGTAAATTACCTCTTTACCCGTTACCATATGATACTGAATTATCACTCGTCATCAGATAAACTTTAATATCAACTATTAGGAATAAAATAAACTGACATTTAAACTACCATTTTCACTACAAAATCATACGTTCTATATAATAAGTATTAATACCTCGGATAGTTTAAAACTTTTCGGAAATTGAAGTAAGTTACTGATCAGGTTAATTCGCTTTAATCTTAGACTGTATCATTACTTAAGTTTTGGTTAAAGCATAGTCTAACCTCTTAGCAACTTATAATTGAAATAAAATCTGAGCTTTGCGACGGGCCGACTAGAGGGAAGTTAATAATTTTTATCCAAGTTTTCTCGACCGTCTACCACTTACACCGTAAATCTAATCGGATTTGCGAAGTCCCGTCAAACGAGGAGAACTGGTTGCCCTAGTCGTTGCTCAGCTTTAGAACCTGATCTCAGCTTTATTTCCGTTACGAAGATATCGCAATCTCAGCGTCTTATTAACTTCCGCTTAAATGCAAAACTTGACCGCGATCGTCTATATTAATTGAGCAATCGGCTCTACACCGCTGATAAAGATTATCAAAACAAGCTGTTGCCTGCGACTTCCAAATCAAAATATTCTTTATTCATATTTTATTTATTTAACACACTTATGTTCGCTTCCCATATATATAGTAACCGGACTCTAGGAAGTCGATTTTAGAGCATTTAGAAATCTCGTATATTTTTTAAATATTGTACACTTATCAAGAACCAATGACAATATATAACAATGACCAAATTTTTTTCAAATGTTAATTGATATTTAAGGAATACCTCCTTTCGACAAAAATGGGTAATTTTTTCAACTACTCCTCGGATATGATTGGCATGTTTTTAGATAAACCTTTTCGTTTTAAATGGAACATGTGAAAGTGATATTGAAAGGAGAGAGAATGCAGGGAATATGGTAAATGATGCTCTGCATACCTTTATGAATAGCCAGACGGTGTCTCAAAGGGCTAGACTGGCAGAGCAAGCAGGAGTGTTGGTGCCAACACTTGTATATGGTAGTGAAACTAGGATATGGCAGAAGAATCACATAAGTAAAATAAATCCGGTAGAGGTGAGAGCGTTGAGAAGTAGTAGTGGTTTAAAACTGAGTAACTGAGTAACTGCCCCATTGCTCTAGTGGTTAGTATGTTCGACTACAGACATGAGGTCCTGGGTTCGAGTCCCAGGTCGGGCCAATTCAAAAATCAATATTGAGTTTTCTATTAAGATTTTCTCAATATTTGCCCGGAGTTGGGAAGTTGGCGATGTGATCCACCCCCGTGCCTCGGAGAGCACGTTAAGCCGTCGGTCCTGCGCCTGATGTCTCTCCGGTCGTGTCGGATTCCTGTCACTATGAGAGTGAAGGAATAAAGAGTGCACTTGTGTAATATGCCTGCCAATCCGCAGTGGCGCAGCGTGGTGGGTCTATGCTCTAAAAACCCTCTCTAAAATGAGTGAGGAGGCCTGTGTCCAGCAGCGGGACGTTAATGATCGTGGCAATTGGAAGGACGTTATCTCTGCCTACCCCTATGGGAATAAAGCGTGATGCTATGTATGTATGTATTATAGTAAATATATAATAGTAATAAAAGACTAAAACAACACGCTTTAATACAAGACCAAAGTATATAATATAAAATAAATATTAATATGTTTAAGTAGTGAGTAGAGATAGATACTTATTTCTTTGTTAACGATCCTTTTCTAATATTAAATATGTTAATACTTATTTTATACTCCTGTGAAAGTGTTTTTATTTCTCTTCGATATGGTGCTTGAAGATTCTTCTTGCTTGAAATTTACATGCATTAGCTGATGTTTTTACAGTTTGATATAGTGTAAAAAAACTATAGCGACAAATTATGTATATAGTAGAGCTACAATAATAGTTGATTTACAAAATAGTCGTTTTAAAATGGAGACAATGTCTCTCTAAACGAAATACGAACTTTTCATCAGGGTTTAATACAAATAAACAATTTATGGCATTTTTTTAAACCGACAGATGATGTAGGTATATATATATTTGTCATTATTATTCTATACTATTAGTGTTTCCTGCCTGCCTGACTGCCTTATTGGTCTAGTGGTTAGCATGTGAGACTACAGACACGAGGTCCTGGGTTCGAATCCCGGGCCGGGCCAATTCGAAATCAATATTGAGTTTTCTATTAAGATTTTCTCAATATTTGCACGAAGTTGGGTAGTTGGCGGTGTGATCCACCACCGTGCCTCGTCCTGCGCCTGATCTCTATCCGTTCCTCTCGGATTCCCGTTACATCGGACTATGAGAGTGAAGGAATAGAGAGTGCACTTGTGTCCTACTATGCCTGCCAATCCGCAGTGGAGCAGCGTGGTGGGTCTATGTTCTAAAAACCCTCTCTCATATGTGTGAGGAGGCCTGTGCCCAGCAGTGGGACGTTAATGGGCCGCTACTTAACCAAGTATAAATATCGTCAAATCGAAATATGTTGACATATTGAAATTGAAAAGCGCGAAACATTTATATAAATACAAAAATTTACATAAAAGTTCTCCAAAGACAAAAGAGATATAGAATAATGAAGGTAGAACACGAATTGTCGGCGAATCATCCGGATTTACAGTTTCGTTGCAAAAGTCGAAAGAAGCACTTAGCTTGTCTTATCCATTGTTACAATAGGGAGCTGATCTAAGCTTTACTCTCAATTGCAGTGTTTTTATAGTCTCTTTTATATAAGAGTAGATAAAATACTTTATTGTCCTGATAAATAATAAAATAGTAAGAAACACACATAAAGCGTAATCAATTGAAAAATATTTTACTGCTTGGACATAGGAGCATTTGACAAACATGTCAAACGCCATAAGTTTACGTTAGGAAAGTTACTAGGGAGTTCTACGTAACTTTGTAAATTTCTTTCTTTCATACGAACCGTCTTCCGGTTAAGCACATCACAAAAAAAATCCCAATCAATGTAAGAGTTTTTACAAAAGACATCGTTTACCAAGAAGTATTGCGTTATTCATTAATTTATCGAATATGTATATCAAGTTATATTTTTATTTCAATTTTAATATTATTAGTATATACTGCCCCATTGGTCTAGTGGTTAGCATCTTCGACTACAGACATGAGGTCCTGGGTTCGAGTCCCGGGTCGGGCCAATTCAAAAATTAATAATGAGTTTTCTATTAAGATTTCCTCAATATTTGCCCGAAGTTGGGAAGTTGACGGTGCGATCTACCCCCGTGCCTCGGAGAGCACGTTAAGCCGTCGGTCCTGTGCCCGATCTCTCTCCGGTCGTCTCGGATTCTCGTCACGTCGGACTATGAGAGTGAAGGAATAGAGAGTGCACTTGTGTACTATGCCTGCCAATCCGCAGTGGAGCAGCGTGGTGGGTCTATGCTCTAAAAACCCTCGCTCCTCGGAGCGAGGAGGCCTGTGCCCAGCAGTGGAACGTTAATGAGCTGCTACTTACTTTTATTTTTTTTTAATATAATTTGTTTGAAAAAAGGCAAAGCAACAATAACTTAGTGACATATGCGATTATAAAAGTATAGTCTTCGATAAAAGAATCTTAGTAATGTTCAAACTTACAATTGAAATTTATTATAGTCGACCCCTGGGCGACCATAAGTATTAATGAAATGCTGAATTTCGGATGACCATCTTTAATTATAACAGGTTGCAAGCAAAGTAAGCTAACTGGGTAAGAGCTGATTTACCTCTAGTGGTTTTTACATAGCATCGTAGCAGAATAAAAATTTTTGCTTAAGGGAAAGACTTTGTTGGTAAAGTGATAACTAGTCCCGGAAACTTCTAATTTCTAAGTCTCTCATAATACCTGAGACCTTTGCAAGCGAATTGATTGTTTATAAGAACCATCAATATATTTGTGAACAGGAAACAGCTGGTAGTATATAATGGTGATATTTATGGCACCACCACCGTAAAGGGAATCCATCAACGGTAACAACCGCCGAATTGAAATCACACAATGATTTATGGCGGTTATAAATTTTTATCGACCTAAAAATGATAAATATTGCTTAAAAATATCGCCGTGCCAAACAATAAAATGGAACAATTTGTTTTTATTAATGTCAATGATAAATTGATTTTTTTTTGCTGTGTGAATAATTCGTATTATTCTTGTAATTAAAATATGTGTATCAGTGTGTCCATTTCACGTGAAACTTCTTTGTCTATATTACATTCTATAAATATAATTTTATTTCAAACACATCATAAATATAAGTAATACAATTATTTTGCTACGCTTAAGGCAATAGACACTTATACATACTGATATATTTTTATTTTCGCTGAGAAATGCTTATATGCATAAACTCCGAACTATGGGTCAGAAGTATGGGCCTCGGTGAGCAAGAAGGCTTCGCAATACCCACTAAAACCCAGCAGAACCCTCTTCATCCATTATAGAGTCATCAGGGGTTTAGTCTTTCATATTCGTCCCTGGTGTCCCGGAAAAATTCGACCGAGGCTTAACGGTGGCGGGAGGACTTACGCGAATAGGCGCTGCCTTGTAACTCGCTTCCTCCGGGGGTGTGAGGGATGATCTACTGGAATCTCACTCTCTTATTCCTGGACTTCCTTCAGTGTGATGATCGTGTTACAGAAAAGGGCCACTACCGCCCAACATCTCTCACTATAGAGCATCGCGCCTACAACGCCCCCAGTGAGAGGTTCGCACCGATCAGCGCAACCAAGGGGTGACGCTGAGGTCCCTAGGCTGCACAATCAGCCATAGTATGCTGTGCTGAGTCAAAATCATAACCAAATTTTCTTTATTCAAGTAGGCTCAAAATGCACTTGAATTGTCAGTAGTTTGTCCGTTGGTAACGAATCTACCACCGGGTCGGAAAGTTTTTGTATGTTACAATGAGCAATATTTGCTTCTGTGTCCAAATCTAAAATTGATTGCGGTATCTTATTAATAATGCGTATGCGTAAAACCCGAAAAATAATTTCTGAACCTTCTTCACTCTAAAATATGGGACTACAAGTTTACAGTATTTCACTTTTTTTTGCTGTATAAGTTAATATTGTCATGAATATATAAGATATTATTTTGATATATATTGCGACGGTACTGCGAGTTGAGGTCTCTTTAAATTTTCTCTTAGAGAAGCAAGAGATCTTAATTGATGGCATCATAGACGAGGGAAGGCCGGTGACTCTTCTCGACCAATTCAGTACTGGAAGTTTCCGATTATTCCGTGTCCGATCAGAACCTGCATCAATCTGTAGATGAGCGATCCCTGGAAAGCCAAGGTCCACGCCCACTACTAGAGATGTGAGATCCTCTGTCCATCTTTAGATCAGAATGTGGTTGGCTTGAGCCCTGATCCTCCGGAACTCATACTCAACCATACGAATCTCGCATAACGCAATAGACACTTATTTGTTGAATTTTTTTGTGTGTTTTCACGAGGATTTGAGAATAATTTAGAATGACAATTCAATCTGATAAGTAACGAGTGTTATGCTTGTATGATTTCACCTGGAGTACCAAGAAAGATTGTCTCTATCGTTTAACTGGTGCTCCACCTGAGAACTGGTATCGCTGGGTTTTAGTAGGTATCCTGGCATTTATTGAACTTTTGGTCTGTTCAGCAATGTAAGTGTCGTCGGTGTCCAATAAAGAGTATTCTTCCATCTGTCTTCTTAATTTTCAACAAAGTCGCCTGATGCCATAATAAATTCTACGAAAAATTGAACATAAAGTCATAACAACGGGCGCTTTAACAGTTCGCATTACGAATAAAGTGCAATAAAAATGAAAAAGGCATAAAAAGAAAGTGCGGATGTCATAGCAGGCGGTCCGGACTGCGACCCGGATATGATGCAGATGTTACGAGGTAGATATAAAAGCAGAAACTTAGGTCAAATATCCATTGCAGAGCAATGAAGGGTGAGGGTAAATCTCTTTAGCAATATTCTAAAAGCTTTCCATTTATAAATTCATCGAATTCATTTGTGTAATAAAAGCTTTTGCGGTGTATGTCGTCAAAGTATTCTATTCATGTGAATGGTTTTCTGAATTTGCCAGCTACACAAGTCAATTAAAAAAAAATAGATTTATATGTTACTTAAAATGTTAGGCAAATAACAGCTTATTAAAGTCTCCAGGCTTGAAATAGATCATCTTCCTCATAAGGATTTTTGAAGCTATAACCCACTTTGCTGATCCAACGGTTTGGTTTCTTTAGGAGGTTTTTTCCTTTACCTTTTATCTTTATAACAATTTTTAACTCTTAAATTCTCCAAATACTATGAGTATGTATTGAATATTCATGTTTTTTTTTTTATTGCTTTATTGCTGACAGATTAGCGCTTGACTGTGATCTCACCTGATGGTAAGTGATGATACAGTCTAAGATGGAAGCGCGCTAATCTGTTAAGAGGCGATATACCCCTTACGGTTTCTACACAGCATCGTACCGGAACACAAATCTCTTTGTTTGGCGGTACGTTTTTGCTGGTAGGGTGGTAACTAGCCACGGCCGAAGCCTCCCACCAGTCCAGACTCAGACAAATTAGAAAATACAATTTCCTAAATTCATCCTACCGGGGATCGAACCCGGGACCTCCGCTAGCAAAGCGAATACTCGCACCACTGCGCCAGCGAGGCCGTCAAAAAAAAAATGTATTGAGACATTAAATTAACCTTTATTTTTTTTAAAAGACACTTTAATTTTTTTTTAAAAACATACCTGTGACAGTATTTACTTTTTTAATATACGCCAAATAAACGTTGGCAAGGGATATATTAGGAATAGAATTTAAATTAATAAACAACCGATGGACACGTGCTGGATTCCCAGGTAGACACCACGAAGTTTTCAATTCTACCCGCAACCCGACTTACCAAAAGTAAAAAAATACTCGCGGTTGAATGGGTGCTCTGGGTTGCAAGCAGTGAGATTAGGGGATTTTCACTGCCACAAGCAATCCTGGGAAGCCCTTCTTTTTTTTGTGTCACTGCGACAGTGGATTCACGGTAGGGAATTAAATCCTACCGGGATAAGTCTTATGGGCCTTTGCACGAGGGTAGCTTTAACGAATTTCGTCAGAGAACCCGGAGCTATCCCACATGTGCAGAGGCAGATAGTCGAGGGGGTTTTAGTGGGCACAACCTGTGACGGACACGTCCTTACATAAATATATATACAATTTATATACAGACATACATAAATGTATATATAAAAATAATTAAATGCATTATATGTAATCAGAAATACAATTATATACATCCTTTTTTAATTAATAATATATAAGTGATACTGGCAACCTACACAAGCCTTGTTATTTTGAAAAAAGAAAAAAAGAGGAAAAACGAGAGGGCCATGGAATTTGCGCGGGGGGAAAAAAAAAAGATGACGTACGGTTTTTTTATTCTTGTGTTAGTTTTTACAAATAATATTTTATCTTTTAAAATAGGGTTTTGTGTAAATTAATAAAGTGGTGAGGTGTTGAAGTACATAAAGGGATTGGAGTAAGATGCATTAAAATATATTTAAATATACATGGAATGGATGTCACACGAATATACGAGTATATATTGTCATTTAAGTTATTTTCAATATTATCATTATTGCTTTTATATCATATTCAATTATTAGATTAGATGTCTTTTAATTAATATATATTATTATTATTATTTATATAATATATACACATATACTGTAGTGATATATGGATATATATAAATATGTATATTATTGAAGTATATATTTCGAACGAGCGTGCTTCGGCATGCCTGCAGTTGGTGTTGCGATCCTACCTTTCACTAGGAGAGGTTGGGGTTCGATTCCAGCTCATTATGGTGTCTTAAATGATACTTTATCGGTTATCGTTAATCGGTAGTGCTAGAGCCATGACCGAATGTTGCTAGGCGTTGCGATAGCTTCTGCGTAGCAGTGATGGACAAATGAACACTGATCTCGTGGGCTTGCTCACATGTGAAGTGTTCGCCTGTTAGGGACAATCTCTTAGCTTACTATTAAATGTAATAAAAATGACATTGTAGCATGTCATAGAAATAGGGCCGCTGGTCGGGCCTTTATTATCAAGGCTGCGGACTAGCTTATAGACAGTGTGGCCTGCTGAACCCTATTGCTTTCCGTGGCTTGCCACGCATATATAATGAACTAATGCTTTTGTTGGATTGAGAGCTCAGCGACTGGACACTCTGTGTGGGTGTGTGGCCCCGCATATGTGGATCAACGACATATTATATTATTCTACAACATTCCCACCGAGGTGGTGACATATTATACATCTACGCAGTCGATCACAAGACTTAAAATATGTGAATATTATTATACCACGAATCCCACCGAGGTGGGGATACATACATCGATCTAGTCTAACACTGGACTTAAAACGTGTGTAATATATGCGGTGTGGTCCGCCTACCAGATACTCCTGATCTGTGTAATTGATTTGACGAAATGCATTGGTGATTTATATATCCCATTTAAAATAACACTGCGCTTTGCGCTTTATAACCATGGCTATTGCCTCATCACAGCTTCGGCTGACAATGTATATGGATTTCGATCCTCGTTTGAAATACCTTAGAGACCCGTCTCTACATGTTTATGAAACATATCCGGGCTTTAGTCCCGATGACACAACCTTCGAATGATCATACGCCGCAGGCGCACTATAAACAGGAATACTCTAATTATGGGGAGGGGGTTCAGAGCACGAGTCGGAACTCATCGTCGCCTGGCGGGTGTGGCGCCAGTTGACCACTTCGGTGCCCTAATAATAATAATAATAATAACATAAATAATAATAGAAGGTACCGGAGTGCCTATGATAGGAGTTTACTTCATCGGCATTGGTTATATTCATCATTGGATAAATACTTAATGTTTTCCAGAAAATTATATTTCTTATGCTTTACAGATATTATATTATATATGAATATAATAATGGGAACGTCATGTCACGCCATCTCTTTACCTCTGACGCTCTAAAAGGATTTGGATTGCTATGGAAACAACATGTTTAGGGGTTCTAACTAGCTAGACGATTACACTTGGCCAAATATATATTTTATTATACTTTAAAGGCAATGCCTTTAAACTATGTCAGATGCGCGACTCTGTATATGTATTTTATAATGTATTTCGTACATCGTTTCGGTGAGACGAGGTCGATACAGTTACAAACCCCACATAACCCGATAGCCTGACTCAAGTTATCTTAATTAAGATTTCCACCGCGATAAAAGAAATACACCACTAAGTTATATTGGTAAAACATACGTGTCTATTTATTGTTTAAAATTCATCATTGTGCTTATTGGTGAAAGCCTGCATATTCCTGGACGAATTCAGGGGGTTGTGTAACTTGCCATTCTCCCTCTTATGGGTGTGAAGGTTACGTCTTCCAGTAATGGGGCGTTAAAAGATTTCTTCTAACTTACTATTTTACTTATGAATTAAATCCTGATAAACAGACTAGCTTAATAACAATGCTGTGTATGTAGAATATGTATTTTTGCCATAAATATTCACTTCCCGATGACAATTTACAGATGTACAAATATTGAAAACATATATTTCAGTTATGATTATCGTGTAAATATTTTTAAAATATACATTTGTATAGTATTTCTAAAAGCAGTTTGTTTTGAGATAGTTATCATTTACCAAAACCGTAGTGGATGGGGTGTAAATTTCTGAAAATCCAATTAGCAAATTGCAATGTACAGACAACGAATAACATACTCATTCCGTAGTCGAAATAATCTGAATAAACACGTAGCGTCATTAGCTCGGGTAAATTCGCGATTGCATTAACAATTTCTACTAATGCGTGACGAGTTATGGTAGATATTCAAGGTATAACGCGAAAATTACGCCAATCGATTTAATGAACACTAATACAGTGCAATACTCATATATAAAAACCTGTGGAGAGTAAGAATACGTTGGTCATACAACGTAATTCTTTACGTATCACTACCATTTGTTTTAACAGGTCTAACACTTTTAGACAGACTGGTGCAGGTGTAAACCGGACACGGTTATTTTGGTAAATACCTGCATCAGATTGTCGGCTGTGAGGAATCGGCCGCCTGCCACGAGTGGTGGTGCTTCCACAGATTCGGCGCATCACACAATGGCAGAGTGTTCCGCGTGGGGACTTCAGCGACACGTCTTGGTGTCTCTGATTGGAGGGAACCTCTCGTTGGTGAGCATAGTTGGCGCAATGCTTGCTAACGAGACGGGCTGGAGGGCAGTCGCTATCTTCTGTGTATCCGTAATGTCGCTGAAGGAGGCATCGGAGAGGGCGAGACAGAATCTCATCGGGCGCTCCACATATCCGACGGAGGACGCGGAGAAGCAGGATGCCTAGATTTGCGCATCTTCTTCCCCCTTTATAAACTATTGATATGAGGCGGCTACATCCGGGGTACCAGAGTGGATTGTGTACTCGTACCTCTGGTTCTCCACTCAGGGACGTCGAAGGTTCCGTTGGGTTTTAGTGGGTGCGTAAATGTATTTCCCAGCGTCAAAAAAAAAGGTCTAACACTTCGTTGCTTATCATAAAACAACAACTACAGTATTGTGAAGAATTTAACATGTTGACAGAGATAAAATTATTGGATTAAATTGAAGAAATTGATAGGGATACATTATGTAAAGGTTAGAATTAAAAATACGTTATAAAAAAGTGTGTGCGTACAAAGTGCACATTTCAGAAGTGAAACTTCTTTGATAATCTAATTTTTAAGGCTTGCTTACATTTATACAAATCTAAAACTTTAGATTCCGAGACTTAGAGGAAGGGGAAAAGATATGTTAGAAATTTAATCAAAAGATGAATTGTAAATAAAAACGTCACCTGCTTTTTGTTAATATTAGAAATTATTGATTAAACTTCGTTTTTGAATATAAAATTTAGAAAAGAGAATTTATGGTATACTTTTATTTTATATTTAATGGAAAATATAGTATATTAAATTATTAAATGACGAGTGGTAAATTAAAATGCCACACGTTTCATACCTAAAAATTTACCCTCATGCGCCTAAAGAAGTTTCACATCCAAAGGATTTTGATAAATGTATTCGTAACGTAAAGCTAAGTTTTTTATTAGCTAGCAGATTTTGAAAAATTCATTTAATCGATACGTTCCGCTATTTTAAAGTTATACTGACTTAAAGACGACTTCGTTAATTCCTCTCCGCCAATCGAGCTTTTCCCGAGTTCAGTGGTTTGTCTTTAATAAGCTACAGACATATATTTATAATTTTATTATCGTTCTTTAAATTCCAACTACATCTTTTAAATTTGATGTGGATGACACTTGGAATTAAGAAATCGTTTCAAATTTCAATTCATTAATTAAATTAATTTTAGCGAAAAAGTGTACAGTGTCATCTATTAAAGGCTCTCATAAAAAGTTTACAAGTTTTTCCTTATGTAATGAAATTTTTTGCGATAAAATTGTATAGCGCCATCTATTGAAAGCTCACGTGAAAGGTTGAAAAGTTGAAAACATTTAAACTTTTTGAGAGAAAATTATACAGCGTCATCTATGGAAAGCTCGCGTAAAAGCTCTAAAAGTTTCTTCGCATGTAATGATCTTTTTTGCAATAAAATTGTATAGTGCCATATATTGAAAGCTCATGTGAAAGGTTGAAAAGTTTGTATGTAAAAATAAAATAAATTGAGAGAAAATTATTCAGCGTCATCTATTGAAAGCTCTCGTTAAAGGTCTAAAAGTTTCTTTCTATGTAATAATTAAATTTTTAGCGAGAAAATTATACAGTGCCATGTATTAAAAGTTTACTTAAAAAGTTAAAAAGTTCCTTTTTATGAAATAATAACAATTTTGTGCAAGGAAATTGATATGGCGACACCTATAGAAAGCTCAAGTAAATGGTGAAAATTTTCTTTCTTTGTAAATTAAAGTAAAGTTTATAAGGTCCCAATTAGAATTCCTACGAATTGACTTGACTGTAAACCTGATAAAGGCTTAACTGTGAAATCACCTAATGTTAAGCAATGATACAGTCTAAGATAGGAGCGCGTTAACCTGGTTAGAGGTAATTTACATTTTATAGTTTCGAAATAGCATCGTACCAGAATCTAAGTAACTAGCCCCCTAAAAGGACAGACCCAGGCAAATTTGGAAATGCCATTTTCTGAATTACTATTACGCTTATTAATTTACTTTCTAGATTAGTACTAGTTACTTTTATTAATCTGTTTAAAAAATATAAAGTCTTGAAACTTATTATCTTTGATCTCGTCTGTTTATTTGCCCTTTCAATTGTCAAATTCAGATGGTATAGCAAGTTAATAATTTGTAGCTCGTCAAATTTGTCTCAGTTTTGCAAGTTGTTTAATAAGCAGATGTCGATTGTTTGGAATATTCCAACTCAATGACGAAGAGAACAAAGTTTCAATATTAACTAAAATGTAACTGAAATTGGGTTTTTAGTCAAATACTTAAAGTAAGGTATATAAAGACATTATGCTGTAATAATAATGTCCATAAAATCTTTTGATTTCTTTCTGGAAAAGACGGCTTTACTATGATTTTCAGTGTAACATTTGACAATACAATCACATACTCCTATGTAAAATGTATTGAAGTTAATAAGTAAACAATAACCCTTACTAAGTGATAATATCACTATTCTTGCCGCGACTTAGTCCGTATAGTATTTTTAGTGGCCTTTCACGAATAAGACACATACGTATAAATATTTTAATGAACTACTAACAGTATTTAACTGCAAAGTGCTTATTGTCCTTTATCAGACTATTTCTTCTAAATTGGTATAGTAGTTAGTTAGTGGCCAAATATATTTATTTTATTATACTCTAGCTATGCTTTTAAACTATGCCAGATGCGAGACGATGTTTTTATATGTATATTATAAATAAAAACAAATATATATTAAGTATTGATGAGTGTGGTCGATACAGTTGCAGTAGCGAATCTTATTTTACACGTTTGAGGGTAAAACTCTTTCAAACTTTGAATATCATATTAATTTATATCGGATCAACAGCCTAAAAAAATACTTTCAAGGCTCTTAAGATGCAGTACTCCTAGCCCTTACAACCTTTTACTTGCATGAAAAAGTAACCTATATTCTTTTTTAGGCTCTAGATTTTCCGTGTATGAAATTTCATTGAAATCGGTTCAGTTCACTGAAAATGCGACAGATAGACAAAGTTACTTTCCCATTTATAATATGAGTATCAAAAGACTTTGCCTTAAAGTTTTTGCCTTCCTGCAAGTTTTTTACTTAAGTAGGTTTTGCTCACGTGATTTTACGTTATAATAGCAATGCCCCCCGGTGTCACCCGTGTAGACATAGATCTCGCGGCTACTAAGTCGGGCTATATACTTATTTTGTTAGAAGTTAGATAAGTTTATAACAACACACTTACATTCATAATCTAATCAATGTACAGATTTTACTTTACAACTAATATATATCTAACTAATACATATTTAAATCCGCAACATCATTTATGTCCGACATTAGCAATTTTAAAGTACTCTACAGCTATTGAAAGAATTTTCTAAATCGGTCCAGTAATTTTTAGTTTGATTATAATAAATTGTTAAAAATAAACATTAAAAATTCAAAATACAAAACTTTCTACAATATTAGACAAGAGATTTAGTTGTAATACTTTATTGTCTCTGAACTTCCCTTTACACAACATTTGACGTAGTTTTGTTTCATACTGGAGATCGATTCGGGATACATTATTCTCTTTAGATTGAGATTTAAAAATTCGTTATAACTTTTGAATGGAATGCCCAATTTTAATAATCTAAATACTATCTTACTGGTATTGAAACGGTCTTTAATTAATAATCATTTAATAGGATAAGGATTATTGGTATAAATAATATGGTTTGATTATTGTCGGCATTTTTATTATCTTAAAAATGTAAAAAAGTAGTTATAGTGGCATAAATACAGTAGTTGCACGAATGGTATCTTGAACTTTTTAATAGATATTAATACGTTTTATAATTTTGTACGACATTTTTTTGCCATCTTCCATAGTTTTCGCAGCGCATGAGATAACAGGTTTTTTGTTTCACACCTTGGGTTACATTAATGCAATTTTTTTGAGAAAGTTATATAACTTTTGTAGCTTAGTTAAATTTTTTTTTAAATCAGTTCAGTTACATACATTCAAAAACACCAATGTTTCCTCCTTTTAATATTAGTTTAGATGGACAAAAGAGGAAACAATAATTACTTTTTCATAATAAGATTTAAATAAGCAATATTATGTCATCTATTTTTAACTATACTTAAACTCTGAGATTTACCTTTTTGAAAACGTGAAAGTGGCTAATGTGATTATTATATTTAAAATCGAAATACAGTCGATAACCGTTGGGGCAATTAATAAATCGCGGTCAGATTTTCCTTTTAAGTGGAAAGGAAGTTTATATAACGCTGAGACTGCGATATCCGCGGAACGGAAATAAAGCTGAGATCAGGTTCTCAATCTGAGCTATGGCTGGGGTGACCAGCGGCCGCCTCCCTACGGGACTCAGTAAATCCTACAGGATTTGTGAGCTATCTGATAAGTCACTCGCATTCAATATTATGGCTGTAAAACGCTTCTTTATTCGTAGATACAGCAAAATTCACCGTAATTTACATAGACAACCGTTCTTGCAGTATTAAGCGTAGATAACACATAAACTGCCTCATTGGTCTAGTGTTTAGCATGTTCGACTATAGACATGTGGTCTTGGGTTCGAGTCCCCGGGTCGAGCCATTTCAAAAATCAATATTGAGTTTTCTATTAAGGTTTCTCAATATTTGCCCCAAGTTGAGAAATTGGCGGTGTTCTTCACCCCCGTGCTTCGGAGAGCACGTAAAGCCGTCGGTCGTGCGCCTGATCTCTCTTCGGTCGTGTCGGATTTCCGTCACATCGGAGTATGAGAATGAAGGAATAGAGAGTGCACTTGTGTACTGTGCCTGCTAATCCGCAGTGGAGCATCGTGGTGGTTCTATGCTCTAAAAACCCTCTCACCAAGGAGTGAGGAGGCCTGTGCCCAGCGGTGGGACGTTAATGGGCTGCTACTTATCTTACTTTTTTTACAGATATAAAAAATGTTTATATCGACATAAGAAATCGTATTTACTTTAAGCTTCAAAATACGAACTATTCAACAGAACAAAAAAGCTTTTCTAAAATTTTACTGATCTCAAGAATGGAGTAATAAACAAAGCTAATAAAATACCAAACTTAATTTAACTATAGGCTAAAAATTATTTGGAAAGCAAAAAAACACACCGCATTTGTTTACTACACTATTCGTAGCTTATTTTTTTTCGGATAAAAATGGTATAAAAGTCTATAGTCAGTATTTTGAGGCTAACAGCAAATACTTTTCCTTATGTCGATATGTAGTGTGCTTTCGCAAATCTTTCTTAGTAAGGATTTTCCACAATAAACTACGAGTTCAAATACTGCGACTTCTTCATATATCAGTACATATGTGTACATGGCAACGTGACACTCAAAATAAGATCAGGTTTACTCATATTTTCCATGGGATTGAGATTTACTCGGGTAAGACTACGGAGAACAGGTTATAAATACAGATGACGCATTAAAAAAGAAAATGCATAGATACATACACATATGTAATATTGTTTTATTAGTACAGAATACCATCAATGTATGTTATCCATTATATAGTACTTCTTTTGAATGTGGGAGTTTGGTTGATTGTAATAGAAGGACCCTATCAGAATACAATCTCATAAATCTTTTTTGTTCAAATTGCTACAAACAAATAAACTTCTAATAATAAAATCTATTACACTTTTCATACAGAAAAGAGTCCAGGTGAACGCAGATTCATGAACTCAAATCAGAAGAACGTAATACACACTTAACACACACACACACACACAGAAAGAGAGAAACAAATAAATAAATACTCGCCGTGTGCTAAAAAGAGAAACGCATATTGTTCATTGAACAGATATGAAATATTTCTATTAATATAAATATTTTTCAGTGTTGTAACTCTAAAGCAACGGCCGATACTGATCGATAAGAAAGCTTTAAGCTTTTACCATAGTGGAATGACTTTTTAATAATACAGGTTGGTCACACAGAGGCTTTGCGATTTAAAACAAATACTTCTGTCAAAGGGATGAAAGTTTTATTAAATTTTCAGGTCGTATGTGGTAAATAAAACCTTTTCGCGAAATGGTATTGACATTGTTTTTTAATCTGGACTATTTAATTTGCTCTGATATTGTGTTTGTTTTGTCAGTTTGATTGTCCACCTTCAATATCAACACCCTGAAATAAGTAATATTCTTTGTGTCACGTTTGTGTATGTACGGTGCACTGCACTTCGCAATATCGCGTTTTTTTATAAAAAAAAGAGAATTATTACTGGTGCGCTGTTTGGGGCTTAAAAAACAAAAATTGCTATATAATGACAAGAAAAATATACAATCATATTCTTCGCAGTTTAAGATAATTGTCGCTAAAATATATTAAACTGAAAATTATAAATTGGTTAGCAGAAGGATAATATTATAATTTGATTTTTTTAAATAACAAAAGCGACCTACGTTGTTATATATTAATAATTTTGAGTTCAATTTGAAAACTTGTTCTATGTCCATAAAAATATTGACACTTTTAAGAAAAAAAGTGATTGCATTTAAAATAACTTAAGAAATAAAAATAAAATCGTTTTAAATAAACTTGACAATTAATTCCAGGGTAACTGTAACCTTTTCTTTAACAAACACTCAAAAGACGTTTTAGAGTTACTTAATAAGTTTAAACCTTTTATTAAAAGAAAATTATGTAAGAATTTGATGGATAACTGAAGCGATAAAAAGCATGGTAGTGAATTAATTGCTCTAATCGATGTAAAAAAATTAAAAATTATATTGTCCATCAATTAATATTTACTTTGTTATTTCAAATATTATAAAGTAATTTGTGTAATCCATAATTGGCCTTCGTCGTCGTCGCTTCAACCGATGGACGTCCACTGCTGGACATAGGTCTCACGTAATGACGTCCACAATGTCTTGCGCCGCCTGGCTCCAGCGGCTACCGGCGACCCTCTTTATATCGTCGGTCCACCTTGTGGAGGGTCTGCCTACACTGCGCCGTCCGGTGCGGGGTCGCCACTCCAGCACCTTCGGCCCCCAACGTCCATCGGTCCTACGGACTATGTGCCCCGCCCATTGCCACTTCAGGTTTATTGAATTGGCCAATTGGCCTTATTTTAAGAATATTAAGTATTCTATATAACAACTTGTTAAAACGATATTGGATTACCAATAAATAAATAAATATGAAAACAATATTCGACGATTAAGAAGTGCTGTGAAAGCCTACTTGAATAAAGAATTTTAAACACATTTGATATAAAATTTCGTTATCATATATGTAAGTGTACTTTCGAGACAGGATACATGATTTCAGCATGTGAAGCATGTGACTGTAACCACGTTTCTATGCAAATGAGATGCTCTGCGAAGTGGTCTTTTCTGCATTGGAACATAGAACTATCTTCGCAATGGCTTGCATTGTAACCCCTATAACTAAATATATCATGCAAATTGGTTTCATGATAATCCTTTATGTAAATAATTAAATTCAAATGAAATCTTCATATTTCCCTGAAGCTACGAAACCTAGTTTAAAATCAATATTATCAATATATACCAATATTAGCAATGCCCCGCGGTTTTACCCAGGTAGATATCGATCTCGTGGCAGTGGAAAGATGTGAATAAAATGGTACACTGCAAACCGCTCAACCCATACGTAGATAACGTTGACCACAGCTCATTCCTCACCACTCCATCATAGGCTTTTTCTAAATCTACGAAAGCGCAATAAACAGATATTGAAACGGTCTTTAATTAAAATATCATTTAATGGGACAATGGGACAAATTAATATAGCGGAGTGAATTTGGTTTGATTATTGTCGGTACTTTTTAAACATTTAAATTTAAAAATTTTATCATAATGGCATAACTACAGTAGTTGGACATATGGCAACGCAGACTATTTATTGATATTAATACGTTCTATAATACTGTAGAACCTTTTCTTGTTCTATCATCAATAGTTTCCGCAGCGCACGCAATGGCAAATTTTTTGCGACAAATTTTTCTCACGATGGGTTACATTAATGCATTTTTATTAAGGATCCCTATTTTTTTAAGAAAGTAATATACCTTATATCGTTCAGGAAACGTGAAATCGGTCTAGCAGTTTTTGTGTGAAATACAAACCTATCGGACGAAAATATCTGGCGTAGATTCCCGAACGCTGCCCAACCGATTTGGATTCGGCGGTTGACCTTCTTCTCGAAATTGGACCTACTTAGCTGGACTATATGTCCCAGGTATGTGTACTCGTCAACAATTTCGAGAGCTGAGGTCTCAACGATGACTGGGTGTGGCGGTACATGGATATTGGACATAATTTTTGTCTTATCTATGTTCATTTTCAGGTCCACCTGTTGAGAAACCCTGATGAGGTCATCGAGCAACGTCGTCTGCAAACCGTAGATAAGTGATGTATTCGCCGTTGATGTTGACGGCGTAGTGTAGGCAGACCTCCCACAAGGTGGACCGATGATATAAAGAGGGTCGCCGGTAGCCGCTGGAGCCAAGCGGCGCAAGATTGGGCCTTGTGGAGTTCATTACGTGAGACCTATGTCCATCAGTGGACGTCCATCGGTTGAAGCGACGACGACAAACATATACAAAAATACAAATGTTTCCTCTTTATATATTTACTTACAAGGGGTTCTCCAGTATTCTCACGGCATCGAGATACAAATAGTCTTTTGTTATTGATAATTTTTAAATCAATACAATCAAATTTTCAATTTATTCTTAACAAAGAAAATATTACACGCCGCAGATGTTTCCAAATTGCAATATTTTAGTAACTATCCACGGTACAGTGTGACAAAGTGTTTATATTTACATCACTATCACCGCAACGTTATCCATCAACGTTAACGACCATGGAATTGATATTGTTTTACGATTTGTTTTTGGTTATAAAATGCTTTTCATAAAAAACCTTTCAAAAATGCTACCACATATATCCAACGCAGACTGCAATAGATTCGATATAATGAAATTCAAATATTCCTTAATCAAGTACGTCATTACAGCACTTTTGAATTATGAAACATAGTTTTCCAAAGAGCAACTGATGATGATATCAAAGAATGACTTACGATCTAAAGTTACGAGGGTTCCTTTGCGCCCTATCCTGAGAAGAACCCACAACAACTCTCTTTCTCATCATCATTACACTATATATTTTTAATTTATCCACCCATGATTAGAGCAATTCATTCACTCCCATTCTTTTTCATTCTCTAGGCAGTCTTTCGAATTATAGAATAATACGTGTTTTTAACCGACTTCAAAAAAAGGAGGAAGTTATCAATTCGTCTGGGTGGACCGATCTTGATGATTTTTTTTCAATGAAAGGTGGTACTCAAAATAGGGTCCCATTTTTTTAAAATCCAGTTCTGATGATGGCATCCATGAGAAAACCGGATAAGTGTTAAATTTGCATTAAGTATGTGCGTGGCAAATGGACGAATAACTCAAGGTTACGCCAACCGATTTCGATGATTCTTTTTTTATTGGCAAGTATATACTTCAAGGGTTGTTTTATGATAGCTTGGTTAGGTTCTGATGATGGATTCCATGATGAAGTGACGGAAATCTTCAATTGTTAGGAACAAATTAACGATACTCGGCAGAATCTTTTATAGGCTATCCGGATATTTGAGTCACCTACCGTAACATCGGTATGGTCAAGTAATTGTCGTAGTTATGTATATGAAGATCAATGGAACTCCTCAACAGCTTACAGTAAGGGTGCGATTTATGGCAAAATATATAACTGTCTGTAATCAAATGACAATGACCTTACGTTTATTGCTGCATTACAATATTAAAAGGTGTATTACGTGCAAGGCGGTGGTAGCAGTGTCGGGGCAGGGGGTGCGGGAGGGGGGAGCAGGAATCTTTTACGTATTAGTGTTGCGCTCGATTACCATATAAAAGACTGGTGATAGCGGGGTGGCAAAATAACTGACCTGTAACGTATAAGGTTGCGGGTTCGATCCCGGGTGTGGCGATATAAATGTAAATTTCACTTTGCAAAGTTGTTTTATTTAAACGTTGCGGTCTCATTTGAGTAACACGTTGTACCCATATTCAGACAAATTTATTAGTGTACTTCAGATTCACTAAAAATCATAAAAGTAATAATTTTTTTATAAAAAAAGACTTTGCTTTTTAGAGCATATTAATATTTGAAATAGTTTGTTTTGAAGGCGGTTCTTTTTTTGTTAAAATTTGTATTCATTATGCTCAAAATACATTTTATATTTACAATAATCATAACATATTAAACCCAGAAATAACACGACTCACCAAAAGAATCATTAGTTTATTATAAGGTTTTGTTTTTCAATTGATTATGCACAAAAATGGAAATAATTTCGTTTTTGTTGATGTAAAGCATGCTTTTAGGATATATATTTACAGTAACTATTCTTTCAAAGGTTTTACCAGATACAAAAACTAACTCTTGTATGACTTAAAATTTTTAATGCATTTCCAAAAGGTATAACGCCTCATAATTTGTTTAAATTAATAATTGCAATAAATTTAACAATTCTGTTAAATCTTTTTATTTTATTCCCTCTGATTTTTGAATATTCTAAACTTTGTGTCATAACAAGATTTTAATTAGAATTCTTTTTTTTTCGATTAAGTTTTGACCAGATTTTTTAGAAAAGTTGAAACATTCTGCAATTAACATTTAGCTTTTATATTTATTGATTCTGAGGCGTTACGAAGTTTGCCGTTAAGATAAGAAGATACGTTTTATCGCACATAATGTCCTGAATAATATTTTCATTCTGTATTTCTTTAATTATAACCATTTCGATACATCAATACAAGGATGACAGTGAAATCTTTAGGCAAGAAAAATACAATTCTTGCCTATGCAAGACAAGTCATTAGCAAAACTCCGAGCCATGACGTGAACGCAGATATAAGCTTCGCAGTACTAAATGCGCTGCCTTAATTACTCGCCTGTCTTGACAATTATTACGCCCACTTGTAATTTGCATTCCATTTCTCGTACTCAAAATTATTTCATTCGTCGTGAAAAATATACTAATACAATTTCACATTGGAAACTTTAAAGGTTCCATTGAATTCGTCGCTTATACCCGAAGTTTTAGTGATTTTTTTGGCTTACAATGTCAAGTTTTGAATAAACGGACCGCTTTTAAAACAAGTTATTGAAGTCCTAGAGGTCTCGGGTTCGGTCTCTGGTAGGGTGAATTGGAGAAAATACATTTTCTAACATGTCTGAGTAATCTTCTAAACTGCTGGAAGGCTTAGGGCGTGGCTCGTTAACACCCTACTAGCAAAGACGTACCACCAAGCAAGAGCTTGTATTCCGGTACGATTCTGTGTAAAAACCATAATAGTTAAATTGCCTCTTATCAGATTAGCGCGCTTTCATCTTAGACTGTATCACCACTTACCATCAGGAATTATCACTGTCATGCGCAATAAATTTTGATTATGATTGCAAGTTTTTACAAATTTAACTATGACAAAGTATTTGCTTGAATGGATTATTATAAATGGCATTATGACAAATTCTTTGATTGTAACATTTTATAAATGTAACTATGACAAAGTATTTGCTTGATGGAATTATTATAAACGTCAGTATGACAAATTCTTTGATTGTTAGGTTTTATAAATGTGGCTTTGACAAAGTATTTGCTTGAATGGATTATTATAAATGGCATTATGACAAATTCTTTGATTGTTACATTTTATAAATATAACTATGACAAAGTATTTGCTTGATTGAATTATTATAAACGTCAGTATGACAAATTCTTTGATTGTTAGGTTTTATAAATGTGGCTTTGACAAAGTATTTGCTTGATTTTATTATTATAAATGTCATGACAAATGTTTTGATTGTTGGATTTTATAATTGTCTAAACTATGACAAAGTATTTGCTTGAATGGATTTTTATAAGTGGCATTATGACAAATTCATTGATTGTTAGATTTTATAAATGTTACTGATACAAAGTTTTTGCTCGAATGGATTATTATTAATGGCATTATGACAAATTCTTTGATTGTTGGATTTTATAAATGTATCTATAACAAAGTATTTGCTTGAATGGATTATTATAAATGGCATTATGACAAAGTCTATGATTTTATAAATGTGACTAATACAAAGTTTTTGCTCGAATGGATTATTAATAATGGCATTATGACAAATTCTTTGATTGTTGGATTTTATAAATGTAACTATGACAAAGTATTTGCTTGAATGCATTATTTTAAATGTCATTATGACAAATTCTTTGATTATTGGATTTTAATTTTAAATGTTATTTTGTCAAAATATTTAATTGATTGCAATTTTATAAATGTCACTGACAAATTACTTGATTGATTGGATTTCAATACACGTCAATGTGACAAATAGTTTGATTTTAATACAAATCAGCAGGTCAAAATTAGAAAATTCTATCAGTATGTTATAAAAACCCAAAGTGGAAGTGTTAATCTATGCAATTATGTCATTGTACAGTGAGAGCAGAATTGTATGACGTAAATGAAGATACGAGGATGTAGTGCTTTATTCTCGGCCTTAATTACTTGCTTGTCTTGTTAATTGTGACACATTTCTGGTTGTTCGAAAAGTTTAATTCTCTAATGAACTACTATTTTATTACGCAACCGGCAAAAAAAGGAGACAATGTTTTAAGTGTGCATAAATATGAGTATGTATTTATATTGCTTCATTTATACACATAACAAATCTTAACTCTTATGTGAGTGTCAGTCACTGAATTTCTCTAAAACTTTTTGTGTATCTTCAGGTAGATTCAAGAATGTTTCAATTTGAAAACAATCGATGCCATAAATAACGAATTCACTCATATCTCATGAACGATGTCTGTGTACACTTAAATGCAGAAACATCTATTGAAACTTAACTGACCGCAGAATTCAAAAACAGCGATTTCTCGGTTTTTTTGTTTACGCTGGGAAATACATTTACGTACGGAGTGTGGGACTCGCGGTTTCCTGAATACCCACTAAAACCCAGCGAAGCCCTCTGCATCTGAAATAGGGGGCCAGAAGATCGCAAAAGCGTTCGACTCCGATGGCACCCCGGATGCTGTCTAAAAAAGGCTCATTCAAGTAAGGGATAGCAGGCGGGCGAACGCACGCCTTCTACTTCCTACCCTCCTATGATTAGGACGAGGGGAATTACGCGCGGCGTCGCGTTCTCTCCCCAGCGCCTCTTTCTGCAAGATGATAGTCTCACAGAAAGAAGCAACCGCCCTCCATCCCGCTTCGCTGCCGATCATTATGTTAATTATTTTCGACCGCGAAAGGTGACTTACAATTATGGACATCTAGAGATGCCGTTGTGGCCCCCAAGCTGGACACTCCGCCACCGTATGGTGTGCCGTATCGACGAGAGCTCCACATTCGAGACAGGCTGGTGCAGGTATTTCCCGAAGCATCCGTGCCCGGTAAGTACCTGCACCAATCTGAAGAATAGCGAAGCATGCCTTCTCGAAAGCCAGCCGTCTAAAACGGGCCTGATCGCAGCCACCGTAACATTGCCCGCGACCGGAGAGTCAAGGTCCTCTCTCCACCTGCGCATTAAGGACCTCTCGGACAGGGACCTTATCCTTTGTAGCCCTTGCATTTATTTATTATAACTTGAAATATAACTTATGCCATGCTTCAAGTTGGACCAAATAACATCAAAATCGGCTAGTTATACGAGTAAGAGTAGATATAAGTTTCAGAAAATATATATATGGCGGCTAGAAGTGGCCAAATAACAAAGGCATCTTATCCTGTATCATCGTTTACCATTTGGTATTATGAATCTAGACTTAAATTATGTCTTTCTTTCTGTAAATCTTTATGACACCCTCTTTGGCGCAAATACTCGCTTTGCTAGCAAAGGTCCCGGGTTCGATCCCCGGTAAGGTGAATTCAGGGAATTGCATGTTCTAATTTATCTAAATCTCGACTGGCTAGTTACCATTCGTGTTTCATAAGAGGTAATTGCCTCTTATCAGATTAGCACGCTTCTGTCTTAGATTATATCATCACTTACTATCAGATGTGAACAGTCAAGCGCTAACCTATCGGCGATAAAAAAAATAATAATAATATGTAATATTTTTTACATAAAACAAAATACAAATCACATTACAATATTTCCGTCTATGAAACATCTTTGTGTATATTCTAATTTAAAAATAATATATATAATTGTTTGGTGTAATTTTATATATTTTTGTAGAAATGAAAAAGGAAATCAACATTTTAAAAGTCTACTGGAGTTTTTGGTATTTGTTGTTGGATGTTTTATTACCACACACTACATAGAAAAAGCTTTTGTTTTCGTCTTTCTGTAAAATTAAGCTTGGGCGCCGCCATATTGGCCTTGGCCACTTTCCCGAGAGTCTCACACTTTACCCCCAATCCACAACCGCTTGTAATGCGACATGTGATAAACAGTCGAGAAAATATGAGACAAAGTAATAAAAGTTACACTTTAAAACATTGTGTCGTTTTATAAAACTACGTTGTAAGTGACACAGCTAATGCGAGCCTTGGTCGCTACTATGTTGATCTTAGCTGCTTTGAGTTACAATACGACATGGGATAGATGGACGAAAAAATATGAGGCAAAATAGCACAAGTTTCGCTGTAAAACATTGTGTGGTGTTATAAATCCACGTTGTAAATGATACAGCGGATGCGAGCCATGATAGCTGCCATTTTGGCCTTAGCTGGTTTGCTGAACACCTATCACTTTGCCCCAGCTCAGTGGCCAGTTGTAACGCGACATAAGATAGGTGGACGAAAAAATATGAGGCAAAGTAGCAAAAGTTTCGCTTTAAAACATTGTTTGGTTTTCTTAAACCACGACGCAAATGAGACATAGCTGATGAGAGCTATGGTCGCTGCTATTTTGGCCTTAGCTGCTTTCCTGAACACCTTTCACTTTACCCCAACTCAGCGACCGTTTGTAACGCGACAGAAGATAAGTGGACGAAAAAATTTAAAGCAAACTAATAAAAGTTTCGCTTTAAAATGTGTTTATTTTAAAAAACCATGATGCAATGAGGAAGCTGATGCTAGCCATTGTCGTGGCCATTTTGGGCGCAGCTGCTTTTCTATACGTCCTTCACT
This sequence comes from Elymnias hypermnestra, assembly GCA_015832385.1. Classification (NCBI taxonomy): domain Eukaryota; kingdom Metazoa; phylum Arthropoda; class Insecta; order Lepidoptera; family Nymphalidae; genus Elymnias; species Elymnias hypermnestra. The sequence continues at coordinate 690,560 of JACTOM010000069.1, read as the reverse complement.
GTATCTCCAGTGGTGTTAGTGCGACATACGATAGACCGATAAAAACAATTACGATGGAATAAAAAGTTTCACTTCAAATGTATTATATATAAGATTAATATATACATATTTAATTCTTTCACTCACCTTCTGTCGAGTCGAAAAAGTAGAGTAGTGTCCTCCAACTATAGTAAATTACCATTTCAATGATGGCACGGTAGTACGGTGGTCTCAAGCTGATTGCATAACCACTGTAATTCGCGAATTCCGATAGGTCCTGCAAATAAACAAATAGGTTAATAAAGAAACATCGAAATTGTTTTCCTAAGACAAAGGTTACGTATATTGTAGTTAACAAAAAATACGTACAAAGTACACATGTTAGAAGTGAAACTTCTTTGGCAAACTAATTTTTAACTCCTTTTTATATTTATACAAATCGAAATCTTTAGCTCTCCGAGACTTAGAGGGAGGTAAAAAGGAGCACATCTTCCTTTATATTTACGAATTTAATGAATTTAATTGTCGTTAAAACATTAAAAGTGTCTAAAATTAATATAAATCGACGTCGTCGCTTCAGCTGATGGACGTCCACTGCTAGACATAGGTCTCTCGCAGTGATGCCCACTAGGCTCGATGTTGCGCCGTCTGGCTCCAGCGGCTACCGGCGACCCTCCTTATGTCGTCGGTCCACCCACAGGGTGCTTAATCAGATAATCTGTCCGGTTACTAACTAAGCATGCGGATAAGCGACCCCGGGTGCCTCGAGCTGTTACTTCCGCTCTCAACTTTCATCTCCGCGGCAGTAATATCCTATACCTAACCCTAATGCTCCCCAAAACTCCCTTTATCCCACATACCAAATCTTTCCTATCCAACTCCCATACCGATAAATGGCGAGAGAGGGTCAGCACTGCGATCACCAACCCGCTTGCCAAACGTGGTGATTATTGGCAAATCCACAAATGATGACGACAAAATTAATATAAATAATTTATTGAAATCATAAATGACGAATTGTAAAAAGAAATGCCACGAGTTTCTTGCCAATATTTAAAATATTAATTATATTTTGTTTTTGAATTTTAAATTTAGAAAAGAGAATATTTATGAAATATATTTAGTTTTGATTTTATAAAAATATTATATTGAATTATTAAATGATAGACTATAAACCCTTTAAAAAAATACATAAAAGGTATGAAGTCAGATAAGGCTGCTAGGTATGACATAGTGTCAGTCGTGACGCTGAAGGCTGGTCCCAGTATTGCGGCACCTCAGCTGAACTGCCTGTTCAATATATGCTGGGAGAAAGGTCAAGTACCAAGAGACTGGAGCAAGGCCGTCATTGTTTCTCTATATAAAGGAAAAGGGTCACAGCTGGAGTGCAAAAATTACCGCGGTATCAGCCTTCTTAGCATCGTCGGCAAATTATATGAAAATATATTGATTGAATGAAACTGATGAGAGAGATCAGGTGTTTTTTTTACGCTGCATACCTGAAAACTGTTTGACTAAACGCTAAAAAGTTTATTGCGCTTTTAGAGACTGACAAAATGGAGTCAAGAGTGAATGGGAAAGTTGGAAGGGGAAGACCAAGGTGAACGTTCCTGGACCAAATCCAGGATATTTCAAACAAGGGCCGGGTTAAAAGTACGCTAAACCGACGAACTTATATGATTGATTGTACTTGTTTAATGAGAATGAAAGAAGCGAAGGAGATATGCAAGGATCCTGGCAAGTGAAAGGACGTGGTCTTTGCCTACCCCTATGGGAATGAGACGTGATGCTATAAATGTATGTATTTTTATTTGTTACCATTTATATTGTACGGCTATAAGGTACAACGGTAATGGTTAAAAAATGTTTTATATAAAAAAGTTGCCGTAAATAAATTTATGATCCTACAGTAATTATTTACATTTCAGGATTTACCGAGTTATTATTGCTTTAACATATAAATTTATGTACGGCAACTTGTTTTGCTATATATTGGTTTTGATAGGAATGCCTATTTTCTATGAGAAAGTTAATATTTTTTTTGATAAAGCTTGTGTCACTGCAAATGTTTCATATTTATCATATTAGGTTAGATAAATTCAGATGAAGGTCATTGTGCATAAAACTAAATAATATGATCTATTCTTATATAAGACGATATGTACTCGTGCTATGTTAACGGCTCCGACTGAGATTATAAAATCATTAACGTTTTAGCAATGTATTAAATATTCAAATATTGATTTCCTAAATGCTTTCTACATCCCCTTTAGTGGTGTGATGTAAATGGGATGACGACGATTTAATGCCATTCCATTAACGTAATCCAACAACACATTACTATGAGCTGGAGTTACATATCCCGTACTTGCTTGTCAAATAATGTACCCAATTTAGTTCAAACTAGTTGTTCCTCGTGGTGTCACATAGGGATAGGGGTCACTTTATTAAATTTTAAGTCGATTACGAATAGTTTATTGATCAAAGAGCATTTTCGCATTATCACCTTCCTAATGAAACCGTTAAGTAGAAATATCTGTATCAGACTTTGCCAGACTTTATTTATTTCGTATATGAAGATAAATAACATTTTAAAAAAAGGTAAGAAGCAGTTAATTAACGTCCCACTTCTGAACAGAAGCATACTCTCTCATAGGAGAGAGGGTTTTAGAGCATAGACCGATCTCGCTGCTCTACTGCGAGTTGGTAGGTATAGTACAAGTGTACTTCTCAATTCCTTCACTAGTGTCCGATGTGACGGCAATCCGACACGATCGAAGAGAGATTTGGCGAGTATTATATTACAATAATAAACTGACCGTATTCTAAATAATAAATAATCACAAAGTATACATGTCAGAAGTAAAACTTCTTTGCTAATTTATGTTTTGTTTATATTTATACAAATCTAAAACTTTAAATTTCCGAGGCTTAAATGGAGGGAAAAAGGAAGATATGTTAGTAATTTAATGAATTTAATTGTCATTAAAACAAAAAAAAAGTAACGAATATTAAAACAAATAGTTTATTGAAATCTCACATAACGAATTGTAAATAAAAATGTCACGGGATTTTTGTCAATATTAAAGATATTTTGTTTTTGAATTAAAAATTGAGAAATATTTATGAAGTAAGAATAGTATAATAAGTTTTTAAATGACGCGTGGCAAATTAAAATGCCACATGTTATTTGTAAATATTAAAACTACTTAACTTTCAAACGAATCAGCACAAAAACATTGCATATCTTCGTGAGTCTAATCACGAGTTTCATCCGTAAGAAAATACCTTAAAGAAGTAAAAAGTAGCAAACTAAAATTAAGCATGATTAAGAGAGCATTCATATTTTTATTATCAAAACCGAGGAGTGCTCGATGATAATTATTGTTTCACAAGCTTTTGAACAATAGAATGAGGTTACAATATTAAAATTCTATAACAATCCAAGTAAATACACTTTATGTAATGTCTGTAAATTTCAACAGGGTCTAATTTCTCATATTACTAAGGCATAGAGGATAACGGAGCTCGCTTAATAGTACAAAGGTGTACCGACGGTACATCGAAATTGGGATACAAATCTTCAGTTGTGTTATACTCTCTTAATATTACTGACTAGTAATGCCTCGCGGTTTCATCCGCGTAGATACCGATCTTGTGGCAGTGAAAAGTCTAGACGGTCTATATATATAGTTGGACTATAGATTTATTTTCGTTAACATAAAAGAGTTATTTCACTTAGTTTTTAATTACTTCCTCTCAGATACATAAACACACATTCATAATCTAATCAATATACAGATTTTACTTTACAACGAATATATATCTAATACATTTTCGTAACGTAGACTTAGCCAATTTAAAAATACTTTATAGGTGTTAAAAGATTTTTTTTAATTTCTCCAGTAATATTTAGCCTGATTATTATATTTTTTGAAAAATAAAAACAATTATTTAAAATGCATAATTTCTATAATATTAGAGAAGAGACTTATTTGCAATAACTTTATTTTGTCTCAGAACTTTCCTATACATTGTTTTCTTTACATTGAGATTTTTAACTTCGTGACATCTTTTGAACGGAATGTCCGATTTTTATAATTTAAAAAGTATTTTACAGGTATTGAAACGGTCTTTAATAAAATATTTATTAGTATAAAGAATAATGTGGAGGTAAGAATAATACGGTTTGATTATTGTCGGCACTTTTATTAGCTTTTAAAATACAAAAAAGTAGTTACTGTGGCAAAACTACAGTAATTGGACATATGTTGTCACGAACTTTTTTATAGATATTAATAATTTCTATTAAATTGTAGAACATTTTTATTGTTCTATTATCAATAGTTTCCGCAGCACTCGCGATCGTAGAATTTATGTGACCAATTTTCTCATAGCTACAAGGTTGTAATAATGCAAATTTATTAGGAATTCCTATTTTTTGAGAAACTTATATAGTCTATGTTGCTCAGTGAAAATACAGCTTTCTATTGGTAAAAATTATTGAAATCAGTACAATAGTTTTTGTGTGAAAACGTCGCAGACATACGTTTAAAAAAACAAATGTATTCTCTTTATAATATTAGTTTAGATATATTGCAATATTCAATGCAAGATCCATATAAACAATAGTTAATATTAAGCTGCTAATATTGCAATCTTGCAAAATACATATGTTATAACAAAATTTTCGTACAAATATATTGAAAATTGTGCCAGATATTTAGGCACTATTCAAATATTGCAACGTTTATAAGCCTACTTTGCTTTGACGGGCTTCGACAGATTGCAACGTGTTTGTTTTTCGAGAAATAATCCTGTAAACGTGTTTTTGGCCGGAAATCGAGTAAATCCTGTCGCTTGTTGACATTTGGATGTCCATTGGAATTGCGAATATGTTGATAATTAGAAATGCTTGTATATTTTCCCACACTAAGCCCTGGGTTTCCAATTGCTTTACTCGTGCAACGTCAACAGATTGTTGTTTCATGGTAGTATTTTTTGAGGACTAGTTTCCTGATCGAGCTTTAATGAGGATTAAATGCAATCCAACCCTTAAACTTCCAGTTATTTCAATTACATAACAACATCCATCAAGAAAATGTTGCTTATGCTCGCTTCCTGAGATGAGTAATGCCCCTGTTGAAGTGCAGACATTTATAGACATTTACACGTACATTTTTACGGAATATTATCAATAGGACCATCTATTAAAAGGCCTTGCATATACTTAATCTATTTAAAGTGGCACGTCTCAAAGGCCTCCTTACTTTTAGGAAAGTTCAAAGTATAACGACCATAATGGGTAACGATATGTCTTCATAAATATTTTCCATAAGTATATATGAAATAGAAAAATAATAGGGCAACCTAGCAGAAATATTGTTAACATATTGTGTAAACTATTTCAAATCTTAGGACAATATAATAAATTGGGTTAAATACATTTACAAGTTTTGAAAGCTACGCTACATTGTAGTATCATAATGAATTTTACAAACTTATTATTCTTAAGAAATTTAACCTCTGATTATAAAGTACCATCTATAATATAAAAATGAATCGAAAAATGTGTTGGTAAGCGCATAACTTAACAACGCCGAGATCAATTTTGACAATTATTTTTTTAAATGTTCGTTGAACTCCAAGGATGGTTTTTACGGCGAGAAAAGTTCGAATAATTGCAGGTGAAAACCCTAATTCAGCCCTTCTCTGTACCCAATACAAACGTTTTCTAACTAAAGTAAGTAAATAGCAGCCCATTAACGTCTCATTTCTGGGCACAGGCCTCCTGACTCCGAGGAGCCAGGGTTTTTAGACCTTAGACCCACCACGCTGCTCCACTGAGGATTGGCAGGCATAGTACATAAGTGCAGTCTCTATTCCTTCACTCTCATAATCCGACGTGACGGGAATCCAACACGACCGGAGAGAGGTCAGTCGCAGGACCGACGGCTCAAAGTGCTCTCCGAGGCACGGGAGTGGATCACGCCGCCAACTTCTCAACTTCGGGCAAATATTGAAAAAATCTTAATAGAAAACTCATCATTGATTTTTGAATTGGCTCCACCCGGGGCTCGAACCCAGGACCTCATGTCTGTAATCGAACATGCTAACCACTAGACCAATGAGGCAGTTCTAACTAAAATGTAGAGTCAAATTGACCTTTATTACTAGTCAATAAAGTTCATAATAAATTACAAGTACTCACTTTTGTCTAAGCAATGTAGGTGTGTTCCTAACGTCAAAGAGTCAATTTACACTTTATTCCCGCTGCACAAAGTTCAACATCAATTGAATAGTCACAACCCGACCTAATTGTGTACTGTTCGACGGCCTCGCTGGCGCAGTGGTACGAGTATTCGCTTTGCTAGCAGTGGTTCTGGGTTCGATTCCCGGTGTGACGAATTTAGGAAGTTCTATTTTCTAATTTGTCTGAGTCTGGACTGGTGGGAGGCTTCGGCCGTGGCTAGTTACCACCCTACCGGCAAAGGCGTACCGCCAAACAAAGAGATTTGTGTTCCGATATGGTGCTGTGTAAAAACCATAACGGGTGTTTCGCCTCTTACCAGTTTAGCGCGCTTCCATATTAGACTGTATCGTCACTTACCATCAGGTGAGATCACACTCAAGTGCTAAAACTGTCATTAATAAAAAAAACTGTTGTAATTTCATTTCGAAAATCATTATAGAACTGAAATCTGCCACATAACAAGTCTTTTTGACAGAACGAAGTCTGGCGGGTCTGCTAGTTACAAAATAAGGAGCTTCCAATGACAGAAAAGCATCGACTAAGCTACACATTATTGTCCTTTCAGAACCAAGGTCAATGCAATATTTGGTAATTCGTACTCAATAAACTCAATTGTAATAATATTTAATTTTATCAGGAACATCTGCGTCCTACCGCAGAGACACTCAACGTAATCGGGCAATGTATAACAGACGTTTAAAAGATCAAAGGCATTTTTATTCTCTTCCTTAAAATGAAATTTCTTTTGGAAGTCAAATCGTGTCAAGGACCCGAAAAAGGCAAGGTGAAATAAAAGATACTTTTTACAAACGTAGTCAGAATTAATTTTGGAAACCGCTGTAATCGTTTTTCTATCTAAAGTAGGACGTACAATTCCATCGACCTAGCGATTTTCATTACTAAAGAGCAGGTTTTTTTAAATCACTCCATGCCATTTTTAAGCTTCAATTTTAATTACATTTTTTTTATTTATTCCTTCTTCTCCTTGCGAAGCTTTACCATTACTCGAAGTTATGTATTTACAGATTGTCAATTCAGTGGTCTTTGACGTGGTCCTTATTTGTTACAGCAGATTAAGCTTTTAGATGTCTTTCTGTTTCATTTGATTCTCAATAAATGGACGTCCACTATTGGAAGTAGGTCTCTCCTAACGATTTTCTTATTAATAATGATGATATGTTTACTTTATCAGTACTTTAACTTATCTTCAAACTAATCCTCTGGATATCTTCTTTTATGGGTTAATTAGGTTTTGCAAACTATGAATTATTTGCTATTCGTTATTAATATAAAAAACAAGGCATGGTTGTATTATCTCTATCAATATAGTGGTAAAGCTATAGAAAAACAGAAACTCTAAAGTTTTCTATATATGGAAGTGGCGACTTAAATTTGATATATTAGTATAGAATTTTGTTTTGAAATTTATGTTAGGATGTTATACGTCCAATTAATAACAAAGAAATTAATGCATCGTTATGTTAAACATAAATATTCAGCGAAATGTTCATAAATTACGCTGCCCACAAATTAGTTTGGCCTTGCAATAGTACGAGACCGCAAACAGTCTGCACGTGCCTTATACCCCCATTAATGAGATACTAGTCATCTTGCCGCGACTCCATTACCCCAATATTAATAAAACTAAAAGTACATGCGTACAAAGTACACATGTCAGAAGAGAAACTTCTATGGCAAACAATTTTTAATTCTTGTTTGTATTTGTATTAGCTGAACCCGCGTCTTCGTCAGCGTGGAATGTTTTTTGGGTAGCATTTTCATTAATTTAGGCAAATTCTTTTACAAATAAGAAACTTACGTATAAATACATCAATAAGCTATTTGCTGTGTATAACTGCAAAGCGCTTATAGTCCTTTTTCAGGCTCTAGATTATCGGTGTACCAAATTTCATTTATATTTGTACCTTTAGCCGTTCTTGGTGGACACCTACTCGGCAAAAGGAATATTCCAGCAAAATTTCAAGTCTCTACGCCTAATGGTTCCACAGATATCGTGATGAGTCAATAGTTAACACACCAGCAACCCCCCTTGCGGGTTGAATTTGGTAAAATCCGTTCTTAGCTGACCTCTACTCGGCAAATGGAATTTCCTACCAAATTTCAAGTCTCTACGCCTAATGGTTCTACAGATATCGTGATGAGTCAATAGTTAACACCCCCGCAACCTCCCTTGCGAGTGGAATTTAGTAAAGTTTGTTCTTAGCTGACCTCTACTCGGCAAAAGGAATTTCCTACCAAATTTCAAGACTCTACACCCAATGGTTCCAGCGATATCGTGATGAGTTACAAGATACCTGGATTTATCTTATATATACATAAATCTAAAACCGATTTAGAGTGTAGGATATGTTAGGAATTCAATGAATGTAATTGTCATTAAAATATCAAAACTGTCGAAAATTAATACAAATAATTTATTGTAACCACAATTCAAGAATAGTAAATAAAAATACTACGTGTTTTTTGTCAATGTTACAAATTATTAATTTGAATTTAAAATTTAGATTAGATTTTTTATGAAATTATTTTTATTTTATGTTCTTTGGAAAAACAGTATGCGAGTATTAAATGACTAGTGAGAGATTAAAATGCCACATGGTATTTCTAAATATTAAAACTACGTAACCTTCAAACGAATTAGCATAAAAAACGCTGCATATATTCGTGACGCTAATCCCGCGTTTCATACATACCCTCATGCGCCTAAAGAATTTTCACATCCATAAAGTCAATTCCTACACCATTAAAGTAGAAGTTCTTAAACTCATAATATAGAAAGATACACTGACAATCTCTGCATTGTCATCCCAAAGGGTAGATGAACCGCACCAGCAAACCAATTCCAACCCATGTTTGAGAAGGTATCTATCTGAACTCCTAATTAATATACTTAGACCGGAAGAGTTTATCACTTCGCTATTTATCTCTATATCTTTTGTCCATATCAGTTTCCAAAACTTAGCATTTGCTAGTCAAAGTGTTAACCATTTCAGATTTACCAATACCATTTATACATTATTAATATGGAAAGAATGTAACACCAGTACTGACTCCTCGTGTTTGTAGGCCTAATTAGTGAGTCCCAGTAAAAAAAAGTAAGTAGCGGACCATTAACGTCCCACTGCTGGGCACAGGCCTCCTCACTCATTTTAGAGAGGGTTTTTAGAGCATAGACCCACCACGCTGCTCCAATTGGCAGGTATAGTACACAAGTATTTTCTCTATTCCTTCACTCTCATAGACCGATGTGACAGCAATCCGACACGACCGGAGAGAGATCAGGCGCAGGACCGACGGCTTAACGTGCTCTCCGAGGCACAGGGGTGTATCACACCGTCAACTTCCCAACTTCGGGCAAATATTGAGAAAATCTTAAATAGAAAATTCAATATTGATTGTTGAATTGGCCCGACCCGGGACTCTAACCCAGGACCTCACGTCTATAGTCGAACATGCTAACCACTAGACCAATGAGGCAGAGTCCCAGAGGGTGGCGTTAATCGTGGGCAAGCCTTAATATCCTCCACTGTCTATGGAGAGGTTACTTTGTAACGTAAAGCTTCAAATAAATTAAAAGTCTATAAAGATGAAGTAAGGATTGTTGCTGGTGATGATGACGAATTAACATATCACAAATTTATTTAAAATAATTGATTCTTAAAAGCTCGGTTTGTAAATACAGAAACTTAAATATGTTACTACATTTATTGTTTACGAATTAAATTACATTAAATAGGAAGGTTCCTATAATAATCATCTAAGATCAAAGTGAAGATATTGCCTGACTTTTGTTTAATATTATTTATATTGTATATTTTTATTAACCTTATCTCATTTCTGACTAAATTAAACTGATTGTTCCACCCGGTGTATACTCTCACGTATTTTATGATCCAGTGGGAATAAAGGCATATCTTAGTAAACGTTTCGTCGCCGTCGCTTCAACCGATGGACGTCCACTGCTGGACATAGGTCTCACGACGTGACGTCCACAAGGCCCGGTCTTGTGCCGCTGGCTCCAGCGGCTACCAGCGATCCTCTTTAAGTCTTCGGTCCACCTTGTGGGGGGTCTCTCTACATTGCGCCGCGCGGTGCGGGTCGCCACTCCAGCACCTTCGGGCCCCAACGTCCATCGGTCCGTCGGACTATGTGCCCCGACCATTGCCACTTCAGGTTCGCGATTCGTAGGGCTATGTCGGTGACTTTGGTTCTGCTACGGATCTCCTCATTTCTGATTTGGTTGCGTAAAGAAACTCCGAGCATAGCCCTCTCCATCGCACGCTGAGTGACTCTGAGCTTTTGAATGAGGCCTATAGTCAGCGACCACGTTTCGGAGCCGTAGGTCATCACTGGCAACACGCACTGTTCGAAGAGCTTCGTCTTCAGGCACTGAGGGATAACGGACGAAAATATCTGGCGTAGTTTCCCGAACGCTGCCCAACCGAGCTGGATTCGGCGGTTGACCTCTTTCTCGAAATTGGACCTACCTAGTTGGACTATGTGTCCCAGGTATGTATATTCGTCTACAATTTCGAGTGCGGAGTTCTCAACGATGACTGGGTGGAGCGGAACATGGATATTGGACATAACTTTCGTCTTATCCATGTTCATTTTTAGGCCCACCTGTCGAGAAGCTCTGCTGAGGTCATCGAGCATTGCATTGAGATCTTCCAGAGTCTCTGCTATAATGACCACGTCGTCGGCAAATCGTAGATGAGTGATGTACTCGCCATTGATGTTGATGCCCAGTCCGTTCCACTCCATAAGCTTAAACAGGTCCTCCAACGCCGCAGTAAAGAGCTTCGGGGAGATAACATCTCCCTGTCGCACTCCACGCTGCAGTTGGATAGACTCTGTGCTTTGGTCCTGTATACGGACTGACATAGTGGCGTTTTCGTACAAACACTTCAACACGTGTATGTACCGGTGGTCAATTCGGCATCTCTGCAAAGATCTCAACACGGCCCATGTTTCCACCGAATCGAAGGCTTTCTCATAGTCCACGAACGCCAAGCAAAGTGGCCGATTATACTCCTCGGTCTTCTGTATAATCTGCCGCAGCGTAAAGATGTGGTCTATGGTACTAAAGCCTTTTCGGAATCCGGCTTGTTCGGGNGTCCAAAATTCTTTTTTGTTCATGAGGGGGAAATCTTCTTTGTATGGAGTTCATGGAAATCTTCTTTGTATAGTGCTACCAAAAGTCTTTGTCTCCCAGAATCTATTTTACCAGGAATACTAAACATTTAGAAATTAGTATTAGCATCGAGATTGTTCTTAGGTTTAAAATCCTTGGCGAGTTCTTTTTCTGTTCTTGGAGGGGAATTTTGCTTTGTATACATCACGAAATCTATTCCCGTTAAGAATTCTACAAATCTAACTTGAAGCGCTGCTCAAAGACTTTGGTCTTCTGGCACCGTGGGATATTGGACGAAAAGATCTTATGAACTTTCCCGAACGCTACTTAATAGAGTTGTATTCGGCGGTTAACCTCCTTCTCGAAATTGTACCTACCTAGGTGGACTGTATGTCCCAGGTATGTGTACACGTTGACAATTTAGCGCTTGACTGTGATCTCACCTGATGGTACGTGATGATACAGTCTACGCGCTTATCTGGTAAGAGGCGTTACACAACCCTTATGATTTCTACATAGCGTCGTAAACAAATTTCTTTGTTTGGCGGTACGTCTTTACTGATAGAGTGTTAACTATCCGTGGCTGAAGCCTTCCATCAGTCCAGACTCCGACAAATTAGCAAATACAATTTCCTAAATTCGTCCTACCGGGGATCGAACCCGGGACCTCCGCTAGCAAAGCGAATACTCGCACCACTGCGCCAGCGAGGCCGCATCACTCGCATGAGAGAGGGGTTTTAGAGCATAGAACCATCACGCTGCTCCAGTGCGGATTGGCAGGCATAGTACACAAGTGTACTCTCTATTCCTTCACTCTCATAGTCCGACGTGACGGGAATCCACGACACGATCGGAAAGAGATCAGGCGCAGGACCGACGGCTTAACGTGCTCTCAAAAGCACGGGGGTGGATCACGCCGCCAACTTCCCAACTTCGGGCATATATTGAGAAAATCTTAATAGAAAACTCAATATTGATTTTTGAATTGACCCGACCTAGGACTCGAACCCAGGACCTCATGTCTGTAATCGAACACGCTAACCACTACACCAATGAGGCAGTTTGCTCTAAAAACCCTCTCTCAAGTGACTCAGGAGTGACAATTCGAAATTGATATTGAGTTTTCTATTAAGATTTTCTCAATATTTGCCTGAAGTTGGGAAGTTGGCGGTGTGATCCACCTCCATGCCTCGCAGAGCACGTTAAGCCGTCGGTCCTGCGGCTGATCTCTCTCCGGTCATGTCGGATTAACGTTACGTCATTGAAAATCAAAGGTTGAAATATTGGTTTTTCGTCAATATCATGTCTTCTGTTGCTTAAATAAGATTTGCACCTATTATAAAAGTTGTAGAGTTTAAAATTCTCCACAACTTTCGTTTGAACTTTTTTTTCATACGATCAACTGTTTTTGCGGTAGACCGTAAAGAGTGCGCCGCCTAGTCATATATGGCCTAATGGCAAGGTCACGCGAGTTAAGATTATCAGTACGTTGTATAAAGTCCATTCGTCGTCCTCGTCGCTTCAACCGATGGACGTCCACTGCTAGATATATAGGTCATGATGTCCACAAGGCCCGATCTTTCAACCCTCTTTGTGTCGTCGGTCCACCTTGTGGGGGGGTCTCCCTACACTGCGCCGTCCGGTGCGGGGTTGCCACTCCAGCACCTTCAGAGGAATTCCGAGCATAGACCTCTCTATCGCACGCTGAGCGACTCTGAGCTTTCGTATGAGGCCCATAGTCAGCGACCACGTTTCGGAGCCGTAGGTCATCACTGGCAACACGCACTGTTCTAAGAGCTTTGTCTTCAGGCACTGAGGGGTATCGGATGAAAATGTCTGGCGTAGTTTTCCGAACGCTGCCCAACCGAGTTGGATTCGGCGATTGACCTCCTTTTCGAAATTGGACCTACCTATCTGGACTATGTGTCCCAGGTGCTGAGTTTTCAACGATGACTGGGTGGAGCGGAACATGGATATTGACCATAACTTTCGTTTTATCCATGTTCATTTTAATATGCTTTTTCATCATCATAAAGTCAATTATTATGATGAGATCTTAGATCCTTCATCACCTTAGATCTTCAATATCTTAAGATTTGTTACTAATGAGACAACATATAGAACGACAAAACGTTAAAATCCAGTGCCATTTTAGATGATTTATTTGACGAATCCGTTAAATAAAACAGATGCCATCATAATCAAAATATGTGAACCCGGAGGACTTCTTATGATTATGATATACATAAATAATAATATTTTATATATAAACTATTATCCCTTACGATATGTATTCACGTACAACAAACGGCCATTGTCCATAACACAGCCACACCCTATTTTTTATTACTCTTCCAACGGTATGGAGAGAGAATATGAATTAGTAACATCGAAATATCATAAATCACTATCAATGGTGTTATTAAATTATGTTATAACTGGTTTTGTCTGCGATTTGGCTCGTCTAGAATGCCGCCGTGCTTAGGCACTTTTCTGAAATTCCTTGTTAAAAGATACGTGGACTTTATACCTTATGCTGAAAGATATAGGATCCTTGAAATGGCTGCGAATAGTCCACTGCGGACCACGTTTCTCTTTTATTATATCGTTCCGTATAATAGCCACTACTTCTGTATTATTATCTTATGTACGGGAAATTGTTTTTGTTATGTAATTTTTAAACTTAAGTGCACTATACTAGGTTTTGTTGTCAGATTGTTTACTTGTATTTGTAGCATAGTAGATACCGATTTCAGCGTCAGAGGTTACAGGTAATTGATCACGAGACATGTTATTCTTATTTACAATGAAATGTCTATGTGTTTAAATTAGTTACATTACTTTTAAAGTATTCTCCAGTATCATCTATGAATCCGCGCTAAAATACTCAAGGTAACTAACCGTATTTTAATTGGTAAGGGTTAACATTGTATAAATTTTCAATAAACGTATCAGATTGACCAGATTTTAGAAGATAAAATTGATATAGTTGTGGAATTCTTCTGACCCTTCAAGCAGTTACCGCTGTATTACAACTCATTTAGACAAAACCTTGACAAATTATATATACAAACCTTCCACAATATTTTATCTATTGGAAAAAATAACATGAAGATCCGTTCAGTACTTTTACTTAATTTATTGTAAACAGACAGACTTGGGGAAGGATTTTGTTTTATAATATGTGAGGACAAAAATGCTTTTAACGACACTGATCTGGAATTATCTGTTAAGCTAGTTGTATTTAAACAATTCCTCAATAAATTTGTTATCCTGAGTGCAACCGTAGTGACCACTAACATGACATTATGTACAGCTGTGCGTAATTATGGTTGGTCACAGTGGCGGTCGCGTTTTCGGTTTACCAATAATACAATCAATTTTAAATAACTGTATTGTATGTCTAATCCAGTACCACGAACATCAACATTTCTTTATTACTACAATATGTACAGCGTATGAATGTGGTACCTAATGTTATATGATACAGTTTAAGATAGAAGAGCTCTAATTTGGTAAGAGACAATTTACTTTATATAGTTGCTACACAATCGTACCGAGATACAAAGCTCTTGCTTGCTTATCGGTACATCTTTGCTGGTAAGATGGTAACTAGCCACGGTCGTAGTCACCGGTCAAACAAATCAGAACAAGCAAATTTCCGAGACTTTCCCCATCCTATAAAGCGAGTAATCGCACCACTGCCCCAGCGAGGCCGTCAGCAATTCAAATTCATTATCAATATTAAGGACAAATAACTTTTATATCATTTTCTTTTGCTGTACGAGGAATTTATCTATGGATAAGAATGGCTAATTCTTTGAATATATTTAAATAACTAGTCAATATCCACTACCTCTCTCTGTCCATGTAAAGTTAGGCAAGTAGGAGCTCATTAACACTGCATTGCTGAGCACAGGCCTCCTCACATATAGAAGAGAGAGTTTTTAGAGCATAGACCCACCATGGTACTCCACTGCCGGATGGCAGGCATAGTACACCAGTGCACTCACTATTCCTTCACTCGCATAGTCCGATGTGACGGGAATCCGACACGAACGGAGAGAGATTAGTCGCAGGACCTACGACTTAACAGGCTCTCCCATTCACGGGGGTGGTATCGACACGGGACTCAAATCCAGGACCTCATATCTCTAGTCGAACATGCTAATCACTAGACCAAAGAGGCAGGTAACCTTAAGGTTGCCTAGCAGATAGTTAATAGACCGCCCTTTTGTACTCAATAAGTTATTGTATAAATATCCTATAGTGTGGTGTTGCAATAAAGTGTATCCTCTCTCTCTCCTCTCTTCCTCTTTTCTTCAACACCCGTAATTAGGTCTGTAGGGGTGTACGTATACTCACTACTAACGTACGGTTAACGCTAAACGTGAACGAGTGACTTTAGTGGTGTTAAACCCTTTTCACTTTATTAATTTTTTTACTATGCCATAAAATACATGATATTGAATAGTTCCAAAGTCTATAATAGACAAATATATATTAATAACTTTTGCGATAGCTTCTATGATATTCATTTAAATTACATAATGAAATGCTTTAAGGTAACTAACGTATTTTAGTTGTTAAGGATTAAAATATACAAAGGTTCCACTGGGATGGGAACTCAAAGCGTGTAGAATTATTACACTGAAACGATTATAGTTTTGTATATGAAGTAGTATAAATGAATGATATGTGAATAGACGCCTTGATATTATAAAATATAAATATAATACTGCTTATTTAGTACTGTCGTCGTTCAAGGCTTAGATTTATCGAGCGTGCTTCTCTGTTCAGAGTGAGTTCCCGTAAATCCCAGCAAAGTGTCCTCTCAATAAATAAGTACAATTTTATATTTGATATATGTTTCATATCGAGCTCAGACTGTACGGAGCTTTAAGCTTAGTATAATCTTAACTTGATATCGTTGAACGTTCACGTACGACTCAAGCCTGGGGCCTTTTGAAGATATATTTTTCACGTACATATTCAAATATAGATACATAAGCTACGTTGTTCATACCCTTAAAAGAATTGTGATACAATTCAAAAAGCTAACTTTACAAGACAGCCTTTTTAAAATGAAAGTATACGTTTTTCTCGTTTTGAAGACTTTAGTTACAGAGAGGAATGGACTTTTCTGCCTTATTCTACTGTATCATTGACGGAAACATTGAAAGAAAAATTTATTTGATTTTTCGACCAAAGCAGGAAAATAAAAGTGATGCAATATTAAAATAATATTGTAATGATGATGAAGAATGTATTTGACTGAGTTAGATGTGGATTTTTCACAAACGCCCAACGAAACCTTATTAACTTCAGATTTTGAATCTAATATTATAATTTTTGAACACCTTTCTGATGTAAATCTCCTAACTTCAATTCCTGGCAGTGTAAATTTAGAAAATTGTAAAATGACGTGCCACCAAACAAACAAACAAAAACAGAAGTGAAACATCTTTGGCAAAGTAATTTTTAAGTCTTGTTTATATTTATACAAATCCAAAACCTTAGATATCCGAGACTTAGAGAGAAACAGAAGATATGTTAGGAATTTAAATATTAAAAGTGTCGAAAACTAATATAAAAAAAAAATTATTTTCAAATGACCACTTGTAAATAAAAAAACGGTGTTATTCTTATGAGCCAGCACGGTTTAATTGAAACTCCCCCCACTCGGCTAACACTGCTTCACACATCATACACCTTAAGTAAATATTGCAATGCAGCAACAAATGTAAGCTCATTGCAATTTGATTTCAGACAATTAGATATTCTCCACAAATCGCACCCTTACTGCAAGCCTTTGAGGAGATCCATTGATATTCATATTTAACTACGACTAGCACTTTACCATACCTATGTTACGGTAGGCAACTCAAATATCTGGATAGCCTATAGAAGATTATGCCGAGTATCGTTCATTTGCTCCTAAGAATTGAAGAGTTCCGTCACTTTGTCAAGGATTCCATCAGAACCTAACTAAACTATCATGAAATAACCCTTGAAGTATATACTTTTCAACAAAAAACGAATCATCGAAACCGGTTGGTGTGATCTTGAGTTATTCATCCATTTGTCGCACACACATGCTTAATGCAAATTTAAGACTTATAAAGTTTCCTCATCGATGCCATCATCAGAACTGGACTAAATAATGGGACCTTACGACAAGCACCAACTTAAAAAAAAAGAATCATCGAAATCGGTTCACCCTGTCTGAAGATATGAGGTAACAAAAACTCTGCACATCTTCTTGACGCTAATCTCATACTAATGTACCCTCTGGCACCTAAAGAAGTTTCACTTCGTTCAAAACGATTCATTTTAGAAAGTATAAGAGTTAAAATTACTTCTTTCTTGCTCAGCTCCCTTACATCTTAAACTTTACCATCGCTTACCTCAGACGATTTATCCGCCAACTTAGCGTAAATCAATATAGAGTTAAAAAATGCTTACCAATTCGGAGTACCATGGTGTCAAAATTGGTGTATGGAATGTATTAGCGTAGGATCTGAAGGTCTGGAATGATTCCAGCGGCATAATACCGAGTATAGCGATGACGCGTCGTGTGAAATGCTTGCAAACTGAAACAAAGAAATTTCACTCCCATTAGAATAAGTTAGAGATAAGTGAGAATCTAGACGGCCCCTAATA
Organism: Elymnias hypermnestra; assembly: GCA_015832385.1. Lineage (NCBI taxonomy): Eukaryota > Metazoa > Arthropoda > Insecta > Lepidoptera > Nymphalidae > Elymnias > Elymnias hypermnestra. Next base: position 672,510 of record JACTOM010000069.1, on the reverse strand, counting down.
TTAAACGGTTAAATTTCATTTAACACATATAGTATTTATTTAATTATGACGATTATATCACCGTCAATTCACCAAGGAATCTTGCTCTTGAAGCTACCTGTATAAATCACAACTTCAGCCAGCAGGCGTTGAAATCTGGTGGCATCATGACAACGCCTGGGGTATTCTGCACTGCATCATTGGCATATGCATGAAGCAGAAAGGCATGATTTGATTTGTTTCCACGACATTCCGGACAACACGTTTGAGTCGGACGGTTCTGAAGAAAGTGGTGATGAGCCAGTGGACACACCGTTTGTGATGCTCTACTCATACGGGAATTCCAAAAGAATTTAAACCCTGAAAGTAGTTTGAAGCCCTTCTAAGTGAACGGATTATTTGTATATATTCAGTGAAATATATCACCCCATTTATATCATCCTAGATCATCGTTATCTATTCAAGCGAGATGCTTAAAGAAACATATCACAAATGTTAAAGATAGTTAAATAATATCATTTATCTTTGAAACCACTGCCTAACAAAATTAGGGTTTTATATGTAGAGGCTTAATGCAACTGCTAATATATAATAATGAATTACCCAGAACTGTCGTACAGTTCTTAACTCTAAACTCTTTGAACGATAAGGCTATTACTAAGAACGTGTTTTTAATATTACTGCGAGATCTCCAAAATCTAAGTCACTAGAATCAAAATCACTAGAAATTCAACATATATATTAGTTAGGCGACGTAGACTTTCATCAAGAACACATTTCCCATATTTCCAAGAGATCGAGAACTACGTAGGTAACACCAAAGGGATCAGCTAGTAAATAAATAAAGCTTTCAATTTCGATTGTGTGAGAGAAGATAAACAGGGTGCGTGAAATTCGTGCGGTCCTTCCATCCACGTTCGCTTTCTATTAACAATTCACTTGGGTTTTGTAAGTTTTGCTAGGAATATTGATCAGAGGGACGGTATCATCTTTCCTGCCACGCACGCATTAGTGCTCGCAGTACGCCCAAATATTGTTGTCCGTATTCCTGTTGAAATATGAATTCGGTAATAAAAAAAAGCAAATATAGTCCTGGCCGTTGGGACGGGATTGTTAGGCGGATCACGTCTAGCCACTGTGCGACTACCTTGGCTACGAAACCAAGCTGTTAGTGCCTATAAATGTTGGATAACTTTGTTACTGTGCGATTACCAGTATTTAGGACAATTCGGACAACTTGTTCAAAGATTAGCCAATTGCTTTGTACTTTAAACACTTTTCAGAAACTACAGAAAATATAATGAACGTTATTGTAAAATAAGTGAATTCCATAAATTTTAAATCAAGGACTAACTTTTTACTATTCTTTTTTTTCATTATATGTAGGTTTTTAATTTATTAGCATTTAAATTTAATTGCAGATGTAACTTATTGTATTGCATGCCAAGTTAGCCTATAAGTGGGATATACAATGTATAACTTTAGTATTTATATATTACAATTTAGAATAAGTATAAACATGGTATACAACGTTGGCGTTTCACAGGTCCAATTTTGGAGTGTTGCTTGTGCTGTTTAACTAAGATTAACTAATAGCTTCATACTTTAAATAATCGTAAAAAAATACTGACGAACCATACTCGGTTTGGAGTATAAAAACCGGATCAACGACTAGTCCCGGAGTGCTACTAACTAGTCCCTAGAAATATTAGATAACTCTGTAACCGTTTGAGGGATTACCAATAGTCAGAACACTTCTGACAACACTATGAAAGATTATGTAACAAACTACTAGGTCTTTAACTTAAATATTCCTAAAACATGACTGTAAATCGTACAAATAACTGATAGGAGACCAATCTTGGAGTATTGGTGGCTAGTGCCTATAAATATTACATAACTTTGTAATTGTTGGAAAAAATGCCATTATTTAGGACACTTCTTACAACTTAATCAAATATTATCTATTAGACTACCAGCTTTTTAGTTTAAGTATTCTACAAAATGACTGTAAAATGTACTGGGTTTTGAGTATAAGCATCTGATAGGAGATCAATCGTATAGTATAGTTTGTCAGTGCCTTTAAATATTAGACAACGCTGTAAACTTTTCATAGATAGCCAATATTCAGAACAGTTCTGATATCTTGATGAAAGATTATCTTATCTTGGAGTGTTGCTTGCCTATAAATGTTAGATAACTTAGTAATTGTGGAAGAGACTACCTAAAATATTTAGGACACTTCTGACAACTTGATCAGAGATTATCTTATAGACTACTAGCTTTTTAATCTAAATATTCTAAAAAATAATGTTGCATGTTAGTGCCTTTAAATATTAGATAACTCTGTAAACGTTTGAGAGATTACCATTATTCAGACCACTTCTGATAACTTGATGAAAGGTTGTCTTATCTTGTAGTGTTGCTAAATGTTAGATAACTTTGTAATTGTTGAAGGGACTACCAACGTTTACTAGTTCATAGATTAGCTAAAATCTTTGTAGTTTAAGTTATGGTCAAAAATTATTATAAGCATGAAATATCCAGATATTTGCATATTGTTTACGCTAATAGAAATATACATGTGACCGGTCAATATATTGAGCAATGGATGGAAAACATGCCGTTTTCTCATTTTCTAATATACTAGCTGTTTCTCGCAGTATTCGCGTAGTTTCCAATCCCGTTGGTATATGAGGAAACCCTTCTTCAGAAGTACCTCTGCTAAATTTCAATGTGTTGTTATTTAGCGTACTAATTCGGTAATCATAGGTAATTAAGCTCTTATTTACGCCAGCGGGACCGTCAAAAGATATATTTAAAATGTAAGAGAGTTATGCGAATTGTTTCCAAGATTATTAAAGTCCAACATGTTAAATGCGTTTCAAAATGAATTAAAATAGACAGGAGCGCGCTATGGAATTACGCATCTAACCATACATAATGCGACTTGGTGCCAGCTTGCCGACAGTTTGAGGTAACAGAATTATATATATAATAACCTTTATTAGGTGTACCATATCTATGATTTTGTTTAAAATAAGTAACCAGGGAAGCTAGAAATTTAACCTGTAGTCTTTTCTAACAAGACTACTTGTCGTACTAATACCGAAGCGTGAATGACGACTTATATCTATTATATCTGGAATATAATGGTAAGTGAAGCATGTTACTTAGATAAATACAAGAAAAATTAAAAAATAGACTGAAATTCTTCGAAACTGCTTTATAAGGAATGCCCGCCTGGATGTAAAAAGTGTTATAAAAAATGTAATAACAAATCAAAGCACCAATTTAAAGAAAATTCCTTTCAGGAATATAAAATATGCAGTACGAAGTCTCGCCTGTAATATTTAATAAGCGAAGTGCAACTATGCTTTGGGATATAAATAAATTTGCTATTAAAATTTTTTTTCAGGCTCGTACGTCTGTCTTTTGTAACATCTGCCGCGGGACGTCATTAAGTTATTCACTTTAATTACGGTATTTTATAGAAATATTTGTACCAATGTCCATTATAGATCTAAAAACCATTCCAAACATGTGCCCGAAACAGATTTTATTAGAAAGGCGATAACTTGAAGAAGATTTTAGATCTTTAAAAGCATGATGTCTTTTGACTTTACCATATAAAAAGTACTGAAAGCTATTAGGTACTGTACGAAATGTTTATAAGTACCCCTGCCATGTAATAGGGAGTGTGGGACTGGTTAACAAAGCGAGAGTAGTCATTAAAACGCAGCGATATCCTTATAACTCTCGATTGGGGGTGTCAGAGGTTCCCTTGCGCATTTACCTTGACATTCCCGGATGAAACCGACTGCCTAGCCTCCTCAAACAAAGGGAAGGGGCATCTGCTGTAGCTTCCCGTTCTTGCTCCATTGTTAAGACCAGCACAGCTTGACAATGGATTCTAAAACCAACTCCCGATCAAACTACTCATAGAGCAGCGTGGAAGCTGGCCCAGGGCAAAAGAGATGTGTCGCTGCACGCTCCACATCAGCTCAAACCTAATATAACGGTGATCTATGAGAGTCTTCACATCTCCTTAACTCTCCAGCTGCTAACAGGCAGTCTTGAAATTCGACATACATATATCTCTTGCAACTCGCGACGGTTTTGATATATTCCAATGGGATAGGGAATTACGCAGCTTACACTGCAGTAATAGGTAAGAATATATTAATAACATATAAATCGTCGTCGTCGTCGTCACTTCAACCGATGGACGTCCACTGCTGGACATAGGTATCACGAAATGATGCCCACAAGGCCCGATCTTGTGCCGCTTGGCTCCAGCGGCTACCGGCGATCCTCCTTATATCGTCGGTCCACCTTGTGGGGGGTCTTCCTACACTGCGTCGTCCAGTGCGGGGTCGCCATTCCAGCACTTTCCGACCCCAACGTCCATCGGTTCGTCGGACTATGTGCCCCGCCCATTGCCACTTCAGGTTCGCGATTCGTAGAGCTATGTCGGTGACTTTGGTTCTGCTACGGATCTCCTCATTTCTGATTTGATCGCGTAGAGAAACTCCGAGCATAGCCCTCTCCATCGCACGCTGAGTGACTCTGAGCTTCCGCATGAGGCCCATAGTCAGCGACCACGTCTCAGAACCGTAGGTCATCACTGGCAACACGCACTGTTCGAAGACTTTGGTCTTCAGGCACTGAGGGATATTGGACGAAAAAGTCTTCCGGAACTTCCCGAACGCTGCCCAACCGAGTTGGATTCGGCGGTTGACCTCTTTCTCGAAATTGGACCTACCTAGCTGGACTATGTGTCCCAGGTATGTATACTCGTCAACAATTTCGAGTGTAGAGTTCTCAACGATGACTGGGTGGAGCGGAACATGGATATTGGACATAACTTTCGTCTTATCCATGTTCATTTTTAGGCCCACCTGTCGAGAAGCTCTGCTGAGGTCATCGAGCATTGCATTGAGATCTTCCAGAGTCTCTGCCATAATGACCACGTCGTCGGCAAACCGTAGATGAGTGATGTACTCGCCGTTGATGTTGATGCCCAGTCCGTTCCACTCCATAAGCTTAAACAGGTCCTCCAACGCCGCAGTAAAGAGCTTCGGGGAGATAACATCTCCCTGTCGCACTCCACGCTGCAGTTGGATAGACGCTGTGCTTTGGTCCTGTATACGGACTGACATGGTGGCGTTTTCGTACAAACACTTCAACACGTGTATGTACCGGTGGTCAATTCGGCATCTCTGCAAAGATCTCAACACGGCCCATGTTTCCACCGAATCGAAGGCTTTCTCATAGTCCACGAACGCCAAGCAAAGTGGCCGATTATACTCCTCGGTCTTCTGTATAATCTGCCGCAGCGTAAAGATGTGGTCTATGGTACTAAAGCCTTTTCGGAATCCGGCTTGTTCGGGGGGCTGGAAGTCGTCAAACATATAAATATAACTATCTATATATTACCTGACTGAGTTTGTTGTACGTTCTGCTCTGAGTAAGATAAAAATATTTCTTGAAATATATTACTAGATTCGCCGATTCAAAAGTGTTGCAAAAACCTCCTTGAATAATTATTTTTTCAATTGGTTTTACGACAAAACCACTTCACAGTTATTGAGTTGAATATTCGAAAGATATTGCTTGAAACAAGTTAAAAATATCTCTCGAGATTTTTGTTCAACAGAAAAAATAAGAACTAATTCAAGAACTTTAATAAGACACACAGACCTTAAAGTATTACAGTCAGTGTCATGCGCCAGTTTGAAAGCCTAGAAAGTTTGCAAAGCCTTCCTGTGGCACTTTAATAGACCGCTGCATTAATGGGGGCTTATATGGAATTTATAAACATTTCTAGAGTTTGTTATATGCAGTGCAATCTCGATATAACAAATCCGACGGTAACTCGTAAAAATTCGTTATATTAAGTCATCCGTTTAACTGAGGTTGGTTATGTTTCGGACTGATAATGAATACCTTTTACTTTAATCAACCATTGCAACTAGAATCTTCAAAAATAGTGACGAGCAGGTGTTTACATTATTTTCCATTATATGATTTCAATTATTCTACGCAAAAAAACTCATTTGACATCATCATTGACTGCCTCATTGGTCTAGTGGTTAGTATGTTCGACTACAGACATGAGGTTCGAGTCCCGGGTCGGGCCAATTCAAATATCAATATTGAGTTTTCTATTAAGATTTTCTCATTATTTGTCCGAAGTTGAGAAAAATTTGGCGGTGTGATCCAACCCCGTGCCTAGGGGAGCACGTTAAGCCGTCGGTCCTGCGCCTGATCTCTCTCCGGTCGTGTCGGATTGCCGTCACGTCGGACTATGAGAGTGAAGAAATAGAGAGTACACTTGTGTACTATACAGTAGAGCAGCGTGGTGGGTCTATGCTCTAAAACCCTCTCTCATATGAGTGAGGAGGCCTGTGCTCAGCTGCGAGACATTAATAGGCTGCTCCTTACCCTTTCTTTTAATGAAATCCGTTCAGTAATTTTGAGTTTATCGTGAATAGACAGACAGATGAGGTGGAGGACTTTATTTTATGATATTGCGTGTAAAGGTGTATACATATTGCGAAAGATTAAAACCCCATTCGGTTTATGATACAAAATACAAACATAAAACGTAAGCTCTTATCGTTACGTTTTATGCGAAAAAGAACCTTTTCTTATTTCTTTTGAAACACGTCAAGTATTCCATATTTGGGAGTAAAGTTTTCTCATTACAAACAAGGGAACACCTATTTCTCGGGCAGGGGCTCAGTAAATATTGACTCGATGTCGAGATATCCCCGTAAACATAGTTTTCTCCGCGACGTTACAGTTTGATGTGTGAACTTTTGTTGTATTTTTTTCTTTATTTCACACCACATTGGGTGTTTCACGACAAAAGGGTTCCAACCCAAAAAAATTTCGAAGTGAAATAATGAAACGGCAGTGGAAAATACGACGAGCTGATATCAAACATGTTCGCTGAAGACTTAAACATAGTCGTCTATTGAAAAGACTGAATACAAAATCTTTGAATTATAACGAACAATCACCTTGGACGTCGTAAAATAGCAGATTCTTTTTAAACACCTTAAATTAACGCATGAATGCTAACTGCTAACCTGAGAACTATTAAACTGCCTCATTGGTCTACTGGTTAGTATATTCGTCTCCAGACATGAGGTCCTGGGTTTGAGTGACGGGTCGGACCTATTTAAAAATCAATATTAAGTTTTCTATTACGATTTTTTCAATATTTGCAAGAAGTTCGCGGTGTGATCCACCCCCGTGCCTCGGAGAGCACGTTAAGCCGACGATCCTGCGCCTGATTTCTCTCCAGTGGTGTCGGATTCCCGTCACATCGGACTATGAGAGTGAAGGAATAGAGAGTGCACTTGTGTACTAGGCCTGCCAATCTGCAGTGGAGCAGCGTGGTGGGCATATGCTCTAATAACCATCTCTCCTATGAGAGTGGAGGCCTGTGCCCAGCTGTGGGACTTTAATGCGCTGCTACTTACGATGTCTTCCTTAAGAGAAAAAGACATGGATCCTTTTTATATTAAATTTACCTGCTTATAGGTCCACAAATATATAAATTTTAAATAACAGTTTAGAATTTTCTAATCGATGCAAAAGCCTCGAGCTACTTTTTAAAATAACTTTTTGTTATTTTTGAGGTGTAAGACTGCCTCATTGGTCAAGTGATTAGCATGTTCGGCTACAGATATGAGGTCCTGGGTTCGAGTCTCGGGTCGGGCCAATTCGCAATCGATATTGAGTTTTCTCTTAAAAATTTTTCAACATTTGCTCGAAGTTGGGAAATATTTGGCGGTGTGATCCACCCCCGTTCCTCGGAGAGCACGTTAAGCCGTTGGTACTGCGCCTGATCTCTCTCCGCTCGGGTCGGTTTGCCTTCATGTCGGACTATGAAAGTGAAGGAATAGAGAGTACACTTGTGTACTATGCCTGCCAATCCGCAGTGGAGCAGCGTGGTAGGTCTATGCTCTAATAACCCTCTCTCCTATGAGTGTGGAGGTGTCTGTGCTTAGCTGTGGGACGTTAATGGGCTGCTACTTACCTTACCTTCTAATCTTAAAACGTCACTCTCGGCTTTGCAACACTCATTCGACTAAAAAAAAAAAACTATTATGGTGGACCATTCATAACATGTAGGCGTATGAAAAATAGATGTTGACCGATTTTCAGACGTGCCTGATATAAATATCATGAAAATCAGTCAGCCATTTCGGAGGAGTTTAATATTAAACACGGCGATATGAGAATTTTACGTTAGATGAAACAAAAAAAAATCCCAATGACGTGTGGTTTTAAGCACATAATAAGATTTATATCCTTAAAAATTTTCCTTGGTCTGCTTTCGTTAAGCAGCAGCCTGTCGATTTATACGAAAGATATTTCAATTCTCGCAAAGTTATTGAAGATGTGTATGACCTTTTCGCGGGTATGTGCACTCAATTCCGTATGAAAGTTCGAGTTTGTTTATTGAGCATCGTGGAAATAATGATATTGGGGTAATATTTTTATTTGTTTTACGACTGCTTTCGTTTGCGATGTATTTTTAAGGCTACTGTATATTAGCTGGATAGGTGAAAAGGCACAAGATTTTTGTTATAACTCACTGATTCGAGTCTTGGGCAGGATCCATTTAGTTCTACATCTCGCTGAAACCAGTACCACTGAGAGATGATGGGCAGGGTTGGCTTGATTAGGGACACGAAGATTAAGAAAATGAAGTGGATGTTTCCTCTCACAGACGACGAATCCTCAGTTACATTAATTCGGGACAGCAGGAAGGAATGCGCAAGTTATTCCCTGATATGTCACTTATGGAAAAGAGAGTTTTAGAGAGTTTGTGAGGTCTCGTTTATAACCGAGTTCCACACTTCCTTATCGATGATCAGGGGCTGGTGCGTAAATGCATTTCCCAGTGAAATAAATAAAGACATCACTAAGTTCTTCTTATACAAACTACAGTTAATGTACAATACAAATATAGTATTGCAAAAATATCACGAACCTATGGTATAAAAATACCTAAACTGTGAAAAAAGAAATGTTTTAATAAATAAACGAACACACACTTCAATATAAATGCAAACTTAAGTATGAATGCTGTGTTGGCAATAAGTTTTCGCAATTATTATAGCGCAACATTTTTACATCGCTTCAAATTTTTCTTACATCTATTACATGTCGCATTACAGACGGCTACGAAATGGCGATAATGTGAAAATTACCTGGTAGAGTATCAGTTGTTTAACTTACATTAGTATGTGATAAAAACTCATACAGTTTTATTTAATAGATAACTTCTGCTGACAGTTATACACATCGTTATCGAGTATAAAGATTAGATGCAAATATATAGACAAAACTAATATAAGCGTCTTAAGAAAGCTATATCAAATTCAAAAATCAAAATCAAAATATTCTTTATTCAAGTAGGCTCAAAAAGCACTTTTAAATCGTCAGTAGTCTGTCCGTGGGTAACAAATCTACCACCGTTTCTGAAAGTTGAATCCGCTGAGAAGAAACCGGCAAGAAACTCAACGGTTACTCTTTTAAAGATAGTTTTATATGCAATACAATGTGTAATATATTGCTTCTGTGAGCAACTGAAATCAAATCCAAACATTTCTATCGCTTAAATAATCCTCAACATTATAATATGCCTTTTGTAACTAATTAGATCATAATATATTTTAAGTTGGTACGAATAGCACTTTCGAATCGTCAGTAGTCTGTTCGTTGCCACCACCGATTTGGAAAGCTGATTCCACAGAGAAATAATAGGAAAGATACTCAATAATTACCCTTTTAAATATAGTTTTTGTATTCCACAATGTGCAATATTTAGTTTCATCCATATAAGTATTCAATTCTTAACCGAAAGTCATATAGTCTTTTCAAAGTAGAGGCTAGAGTACGCTCAGACAGATTACGTTTGAACTTCAAACTAGCTGCGAAATAGTAGTTTGGATGCGGTTTCAATGCAGTTGATATAACTGGATTAAAACTGCCGACCAAATTCGTAGCTCACTTGCAGTTGGTGCGGAGTGTTGAATTAATTAGTGCCGAATTATTATTTAGTTAAAGCCTTGATAGCTTCGTGGTTAGATACGCGAAAACACTTCCCTATACGGGCTCCCTTTGTTAAATTTCTACTAATGGACCATTAGTCCAATTAATTAATTTAATTTCAAATCAAAGGATCAAAAAATTTTCGGCGATTTTTCCAAGGGCTGTATCTTTTATATAAATGGTCTTATCAGAGTCAAATAAAATCATTTTAAAACTAGAAGCGTCAATGAAAAACATATTTTCATTTAACATATTTCGTGAAATCTTAATGAATATCATGAACAAAAAAAATGAAATGGTTTAGATAGGTAGCTTCAATTTCGTTATTTTTTGCTTTAAATACGACCATTTGTCGCTGAGCTAACTTTATATAAATAATATCCTGTATTACAGGCTAACAACCCATATTACATGTTTTTTAAAAATCTAATAAAATTAAAGATTAAAATTAAACTTAAAATGAAATCAAAAGATACTAATCAAATTCAAACTAATTAAAAATTAAAAAACGTTTTGATTGCTCAATTTTGATTGCTCAATTTTTAAGTTTTTTAAGTTTTGACATTCCGTGCACCATAGTCCAAATAAATAGATTTAGTTTCCAATTATAATTATTATTATTAATTTTTTATTATCTTACTTTATTTTATTTTACTTTGTATTTTATTTTATTTTAGTTTTATTTTTTAATATTTTAGTTATTTAAATTATTTAAATTTCTTGTAATAATTTATTTCATTTAACTGTGACTGTATCGTGTGTGACCGTAATGGGTATTTACCTGAGAAATAAAGATTATTATTATTATTATTATTATTAT
>JACTOM010000069.1:622154-659314 GCA_015832385.1 Elymnias hypermnestra | reverse complement strand
GGAAGACCGAGGCGAACGTTCCTGGACCAAATCCAGGACATTTTAAATAACGGCCAGGTCAAGAGTACTCTAAACCGACGAACTTGTATGAAAGATTTAATGAGATTGAAAGAAGCGAAGGAGATATGCAAGGATCGTGGCAAGTGGAAGGATGTTGTCTCTGCCTACCCCTATGGGAATGAGGCGTGATGCTATGTATGTATGTATGTATGTCTTAAAAATGTATCATTGTAGTACCAGTGCAATAATCTACATATATAAAATGAATTACAAAATCATACGTGCACGGCTGCACCGCTTTCGATAAATAGTTGGTTGTTCTGTTTGTTATAGTCAGGAGAAGGCTCGTATGAAAGAGAAAATTGGCAAAGTTACGTAGAACATCAGAAATTTTAATAGCCATGTTAACTTTTCTGATGTAACCTTATGACGTTTGACGCAATTATCAGCTTTTGACAGAATTAAGTACTCTTTTAGTCTCTATTTAGTAAAGAACATACTTTATACCTCCATTTACGCAGATGGGATATGAAATTTCCCGCAATTATAATTTATACAGATAAGGAGTGCATAATGATAATATTTCATTAAGAGTGCCTGCGTACAAAGTACACATTTCAGAAGTGAATTTTTTTGAAAACTAATTTTTAAGTCTTGTTTGTATTTATACATGTTAAATTGCGGTAGTCTGTGGAGCGCTGGCGCCATCCGGCGAGAGTCTCTCGGCAGTTCTCAAGTGGCGGTCGGCCAGAGCTGTCGACTATTAAAACTATCGCGTTCCTAGCTATTATAATTAATCAGTTTGTGTTAATTGATATCGGGAACATTAAGTGATTGAATATTATAATCTGAGTTAGTAATAAAGTGTTTGATTGTACCAACATTATCCACGAACGCCAACAGTATGGAAATTATGGATGCCATTAATGACGATGTCAGCGGCGAACTCTACGCGCCTTAATGCTCTTTCTCTCTTATTAGATTTTCGAGACTTAAAGGGAGGGAAAAGGAAGATAATTGTCATTAATAAAGTGTCGAAAATTAAACTAAAGAAATCTGAAAAGACTACTAGAGTTTATAACAAGCTTTTTTTTGTTTCTTAAGTTATATGATGTACAATCTACTCTTTTTATTAAAAGAGTCAATGTTTTTTAGTACGAACAACAAGTTTTCTAATATGTATACGCAGTGAAATGTCATGATGTTAACTGCCTTAATATATAATATAAAATAATAAATAGATTAGCCGTACTTTAGTATATAAGAAGTATATCTAATAGTAGTTGCTCCAAACTTCCATAGTGTATCCGGGCACAATATTCGTACGTGACACAAATTCTGTCGTGATAATGTTCATGCAAATTCCCTTTAGATTCCGTGCCTTTGTATTTTTATTCACAACACTTGCGCTGATATTAAAAGTGTAATGAAATACATTTGATTCTTGTTTGTTGTTTTTATTACCAAAGTCATTAAATTAAATATGTTTTCTAATAACCTGAGAATAAATTGAGAATCAATCGAGATAATTGCAGAATGCTCCACATTAGTAAAAAATGTGGTCAAAACTTAACCGGAACAAAAAGTATATATAATAAAAAAAAACATTACTTTTACGATTCCCGTAAAAGCCCGTAAAATATTATAGCTGCGATTATAGCTATCAATGTGAAATCATATGAATAATAATTAAAAGTATTTTCAATTTAATTTGATATCTGAACGACGAGACGAACATCAAACGTTGACATTCGAAACCAAAAATTAAAAAAAACTTCATCTTTAAATTTTATTTGGTTTCTAAAAGATTTCAATTTAATTGATTTCTGAACGGCGGGATGAACGTTTGACAGGTAGGGATAGTTACTCATCTCAGAAACCTGCCTTGGACTTCTGCAAATAATTCAAAACCAAAATTAGCCAAATCAGTCCAGCCGATTACAAGATTTAGCGAGACTAACGAACAGAAATTCATTTTTATATATAAGATTAAAAGTTGTTTATATGTTTAAAAGATGTATACGTTTCTACAACAAGCTCCCAGAAGAAGTTACAAAGATGTCCCTTAATAAATTTAAATCTTTTATTAAAAGAAAACTAATTGAGAAATCATTCTATAATTTGAAAGAATACTTAGAAGACAAGAAGCGTGGGAGTGAATGAATTGCTCTGTATGTATGTAGATATAGAATAAATTTAAAATATAAATTGTAATGATGATAACAAAACAAACGTACACCCAACTGAGTTTGTTGTGGGCTCTTCTCAGATCAGGGTGCGAAGGAACCCTCGTAACTTTAGATTGTAAGTCGTTCTTTAATGTTATCATCAGTCATTCATTGAAATAATATATAGAAAAAACGATACTTGACGATTCAAAAGGCCAACTTGAATAAAGATATTTTGACTTTGACTTTATTACGCACGCTTGACTTGAGTAGCAAGCTGCTGAAGGCCTGACGAAAACGTTACGAAAAATTTGTCCTTAACCAAATAAAAGGAACTTAATTTTCTCCTTAAAATATCAGCTAACTGCTAATCGAAAGTTACAGCAAAATCGATGCAGCAATGATAGAGATTATGGAGAATAAACACGTATGATGTATTTGAGTGGCTCGTCATAAACAGATTTGAATGAAGTTTTTTATGTGTATTCAGATGGATTCAAGGATAGAGCCGATCGATTATTTAACCCTAATCTCTCTATATTTCCACGTGATCGGGGATTACGCGAGGGCCGGCGCCCGGAAGAGAAGTCAGCAGTCAAAACATGTTAACTACTAAACAACACCGCTGGTAAGAAGTAATGTGAAGAATCATTAAGATCATTGAAACATTTTATTACAATTGACAACCCTTAAACGAAATATAAGCTTAAAATTTATAATTACCCAACTTGACATGTTACTTGTTACGTATAAACAAAATTACATCTCGAGATTCTCGCGCTAAATTTACCTTAATTTGGAGTTAAAACATGCGTGAATATAAAGATTGGTACACAGTTCCATTGTTTCAAATACAAGAAAGTAATCTAGTACTTTAAAACTGGTTAAAGAGTCAAATGTAAAATACAAATTATGTGAGACTATTGTTCAAACATAATTTATATATTACTGTACTAATGATATGATTTTAAAGTAGGTTAGGAAGTAAGTAGCATCCGTTTAACGTCCCATTGCTGGGCACAAGCCTCCTCACTCCGAGGAGCGAGGGATCATTAAAGCATAGAGCCACCACGCTGCTCCACTGCGGATTGGCAGGCATAATACACAGAGGTACTCTCTATTCCTTCACTTTCATAGTCCGATGTGACGGGAATCCGACACGACTGAAGAGAGATCAGGCGCAGGACCGACGGCTTAACGTGCTCTCCGAGGCACGGGGGTGGATCACATCGCCAACTTCCCAACTTCGGGCAAATATTGACAAAATCTTAATAGAAAACACAATATTGATTTTTGAATTGGCCCGCCCCGGGACTCGAACCCAGGACGTCATGTCTGTTGTCGAACATGCTAACCACTAGGATTTTAAAGTATCATGTTCTAATATCTATATGATTTAAAGAAAAAAGTGTAAGACTATAGATAGTTGGATGATAACACTGATAGCTCTGAAATATTGGGATATGGCAACAATTGAAAATACCAAAAAACATTATGTAATATTACTAAATGTTACGAGATAACTTTAACGAACGGAACAATATTGTGAATATAGTATTTCGAGCTGCTTTGTGGTATAGTTGTTTTAAAAAATAATTAGTTAGGTGTAAGTTGTGTTTATTTAAGATGAGAGAATAAAAGATGTTAGTTAATGTGAGTCGGTGTTTTTATAATAAAAGGATAACCTAGATTGATTATACTGATCTCATTATACTGATAAAGAAAATGTGTTACTATTTAATATATAATAAAATAAGCGAAATTTAGGTAAAAGAAACACATAACACATAGTCGTAACACACTTCTGCTAACAACAGCTTTAAAAACGTCCTATTACAAAAGGCATATTATAATGTTGAAGATTATTTAAACGACAAAGATGTGTGGACTTGATTCCAGTTGCACATGAAAGCTAAACACATTGTAACGTAGAAAAACTATGCTTAAAGGAGTAACCGTTGAGTTACTTGCTGGTTTCTTTTCAGCGGAATCAACTTTCCGAACCGGTGGTAGATTTGATACCAACGGGCAAACTATTGCTGATTCAAAAGAGCCTTTTGAGCCTACTTGAATAAAGAATAATTTGATTTTGATTATGTTGTTCACACACAACGACCCACCCACACCCACACACACACACCCACATACACACACACAAATATACATACATGGATACATATTACTTAAACATATACATACAAATACAACTGTTTGTTTATTCACCTTTTATAGATTTAATTTTATTGTTTTCTGTTTTTCTTGTAGAATTAATTACTTGTTTTACATATAATACTTAGTCTAATATTTGTTCTATACATTTTGTGGAGTGCGCTGTCGCCTAAATTACAGGTATTTACATAGTTTAGGGACCGATGTAGAATTGTAAATTTATTTGTACTTTTAGACTATAAGGCTTATTTATTTGTATTTATTTGAACTTTGAATATATTTTTGTTTATTAAAATTATTATTTTTATTCTATTATTATGATTAGCTGGTAGCTTACTCATTCCAACCCCATTCCCATCCCGACTTTATTCCGTACAAGCGATTAAACGGCACCCTTGAAAATGTGACAGAAAACATGTTAACTTATTGGTTGTTGTAAAATGTACTTTAACTCTTTGATTATCATTTATAGGTTGCGTTATATTGAGACCATTTGGCGCTAATTGTTTTTTCAAGAGTATTAGACTTTAAAATCGAATAGGTTTAATATTTTCCCAATTCAAAAACGTAACGTAATACGTTTCACTTATATATCAATCACAAGATCCTCTATTTACCATTGACTTGAAGTTTGTTTCCGATGACTTTCAAAAAAATACTTCATAAATAATGGATATGAATTTCGTTCATGATCATATCCAAATCATAAATTACAAGCTATAATTTCCTTTTTTTCTACTGCACAGGCAGTTGTTGCCAGAATCTTTTTTATTGATAATCGTCTAAATATTTTGATTTCTTTTTATATCCGTCTATTTTTGTGACTAGCTTAAACATTCATCATTTCATTATGACTTAATTTAAGTACCCTGCCAGCTGCCAACCCTCAATAGAACAGCATGGTGGGTCTATGCTCTCTCAAATGAGTGAGGAGTCCTGTGCCCAGCAGTTGGACGTTAATAGGCTACTACAGCCACTATTTTAATATTTGTAGAAGGTTACAAGCACTTGTATGTTTTAAGAGATATTTCCATAATATTAAATCAGTTAGATTATGATTCGTTTAATGAACAAAATATAAAAATAGTTTATCGTTGTAACACCTAATAAGACTTTTTATATTGTTGAATAGTTAGCGCTTGATTGTGATGGTAAGTGATGATACAGTCTAAGGTGGAGGCGCTATAACTTGGCAATAGGTGATTTAACTGTTATGGTATCAAAGCCCTTCTGAACATTTTAAAGACTTTGAAACTTGTTAGGGGGGATTTTTAGGATTGGGTTCAGTGGACTGTTTGGCGTTCAAGGGGCTTCGATCTTCAAACTTCGGTACTTGATGGTTCGGATTTTCAATATGGCTTCAGTCTTCAGTTTTCATTGTTTCTATGGTCGGTTCTTCAGAGTTCGCGTTTCGGTTATCCGGGTTCGGGTTAGGCAGAGTTTTCGGTTCTTGAATAATAACAAGTCGCGCTAAGTAAG
The DNA here is from genome assembly GCA_015832385.1 of Elymnias hypermnestra. Taxonomy (NCBI): domain Eukaryota; kingdom Metazoa; phylum Arthropoda; class Insecta; order Lepidoptera; family Nymphalidae; genus Elymnias; species Elymnias hypermnestra. The sequence continues at coordinate 653,498 of JACTOM010000069.1, read as the reverse complement.
GGATCTACTTCGCTCGGGAGTCTAAGGCGAAACGATGTCATGCAATTTTTTTTTTCGAAATGTGAAGTTGTTGCTAGCCCTACTGGCTTTTACAGCATAACCGAGAAGGGTGGTGAGCGCAGAAATCCGCCGAGGGGTAGATGAGCCCTACTGCATCGTAGGGGAAACGTAGCTCTAAGGGCGCCTCCTGTGAGGCTCGGACCTAGGCTTGTAGCAACGCTTGTTACTGCTGAAAAGGGTAAATGACAGATGCTTAGGCTTGACGCCCATGGGTCCGCGACTGGTGGCATTCAAACTCTAGAAGAAGCCTTTAATACAACTCTCCTACTCTGCACGTATATACTGCGTGACGGGCAGGAGAGAGGGCGATCGCAGGCGCCTAGGTAGAAGAGGGAGGGGGATCGCCGGCGGTTGACCAATCAGGATTAGTCACCGCCGTCGACGCGCTAGACTAGGTGCTCCCATCCGTAACAAAACGATTCATATTTTCGGTTAAGGTCCATGATTATACTCTACGAGATTAATTTTTCCTTAACTATACAATGTTACATCTAAATATCTCCCATTACATGACAAATCTTATGGCACATGGAAATATGCAAACACGATTTAAATAAACTCAAAACGAATTACTAACCAAACACATACATATAAAATAAATGCTGCTGTTTTTGTGTTCCCTAGCGGTAATCGAACTTGAGACCTATGCTACGGAAGCTAATATTCCCAACATTCCTCCGTCGTTAGTATAGTTATATCTTTATATAAAGTAAGGTATTGAGGTTATATAATATGTGACAACCCTTGAAAATTGGTACCCTAACGATGTATAGCATGAGGTTTAAATGTCTAATTAATTACATAACTTGAAGGTTGTGTTATTTATAATGAACGTCAGTAAAATATAATTAGTTAAGAATGGATGAATAAATCCCTTCACAAGGTAAATTTTGAAAGAACATCATTCGTTTGAGGTATAAAGTGGACGATGATAACTGAATTACCTTTACTATATAATTGTTTTAATTGCAACTTACAGTCTACTTTGGGTGTGGGTGAGGGAACTTACAGTGGGTGTGGGTGTGTTCGCCACTTCTAAAATAAAATAGTAATCTATTTCGAAATTCAGTTTGTCCTTTACTAGAGTCAAAAGCTAATCTACAACTAAATTCATATGTACAAATATTTCATTAAAGGTATAATGATACTATTACATAAAGGTTAGGATTGAAAAATATCCTTAATGGTCTACTTGAATGAAGTTTATATATTGCCTGAAAAAAATATAAAAAGGTAATTGTTAATGTCGCAAAAGAAATTTATTGTTGCACCATATTTTTTATTTATATTTCGATTCCAGTATTTCTATATGTTTATGGATTATATATAGACCTAGCTGTTAACCGCGGTGTTACACGTGTAGTTCTTGATTCCTTTGGAATAACGAAAAACCCTTTATTAGAGCAAGTTTACGTCGCGAATGGAATATGTTTGACGAGTGTCAAATCAAAGCGTTAGTGGTAAAGGAAATCACTCAGTAAATTCCCCTTACATTCGGATCCCGTGGGAAACACGTTCTTAGTCAGATACTATGTCGCGAGAAGATAATATATACTCATTTTCAAGTCAATCTAGTAAATATGTTTAGAGATCTTGCAGTAATTGGTCGTTGCTTTGTATATCTGGATCGTGCGGGGATATAGAGAGCTTCTTAGTGAGCATCTACGTTGTCTACGTTAAAACGTAGCCTATGTCCTTTCTCAGGCGTTAGACTATCTGTGTACCGAACTTCATTTTACTCTCGAATTTATAACAGCAAGGATAAATGGATGTAGAATAAATGTTACTTTACCAATCCTTGAAAAGTATTAACTGTGAATTATAATGTGACGCCCTACTAAAAGCATATTAATGGGTTATCGTATGAGATTAAAGACTTATACGGCTTGAAGCATTCTCGTTACAACGTATCGCGTATATAAAAGCATTGAACTCGTAATAAAATCATTACTTGTGAATATCTATATATTAATACGTGAAGCAACAGCTTTATACCTCTTTTTCAATTATATAAAGTATATTTGCGTATTTGTCAAAAGCGCTAAGGAGGTTAGATTAGAAAAGTTACCATGGTGGTTAAATTTACTTAGAATTTCTATGTTCTATGTACCTTTTTTTCACATAGAAACCTTTTCCTAACTATAACATACAGAACAATAAAAGAAATATAGACATCGGGCCAGTCGTTCACGCGCGATGCCGTGACATAGGGACTCATTTTTATATAAAAAGATCACTGAATCAACTTTTTCTGAGTATAGTTGATGAGTAATGTTTAAAGTTATAATTCAAATTAATTATGGCCGAATTTCGACGACAGAGGTTATAGTTTCGAGACCCGGGCTGGACCGGTTCAAAAGTAATTGATCGGCGCGGACCTCTCACTGGACAGCGTCGTAGGCGCGATGCTCTCTATTGAGAGGTGCTGGGCGTGAGTGGCCCTCTTTTGTGAGACGATCATCTCACTGAAGGAGGCCCACGAATGAGAGAGGGAGATCGCAATGGATGCTCCCTCATACCGTCGGAGGCGGGCTACAAGACAGTGTCTATAAGCATAAGTCCTTCCATCGTCGAGACTCCTCAGTCAGATTCATCCAGGACACCAGGGGTCCCGCTGGGTTTTAGTGGGTATTGCGAGGTCTGTTTGTTCGCCGAGTATCACACTCCTGACACACGGTCGGGGCCAGTGCATAAAAGCATATCCCAGCGAAAAAAAAAATGGGTTCTATTTTTAATAATTATGATGTGCTCAAATTCGTAGAGAAATTCAAAAAGACATTTTATATATTCGTAACAATATTCACTAATTTAGGAAAAAGCTTGCCATTCCGCAGTGGAGTAGCAAGGTAGACTAAAAGGCACTAAAAACACTAAAAATCCTCTCTCCTATGAGTGAGGAGGCCTGTGACCAACAGTTGGACATCAAAAGGCTGCTACTAACCTTTTACCTTACCAGAGACATCAAATCTCACATAACTATCCCAATATATATTCAATAACATTTTACATATTCGCAATAATATTCGCTAAATCAGTAAAAAGCCTGCCATTCCGCAGTGGAGCAGCAAGATGGGTCTATGCACTAAAAACCCTCTCTCCTATGAACGAAGAAGCCTTTGTCCAGCAGTGGGATATCAAAAGGCTGCTACTTACCTTTTACCTTACCAGAGACATCAAATCTCCCATAACTATCCCACTATATATCAAATTTATATATATAGTCCTAATAATATTCACTAATTTGGTAATTTGGTGGAGCAGTGAAGAGCACTCCTATGAGTGAAGAAGCCTGTACCCATCAGTGTTTCGTTAAGAGGCTGCTATTGACCTTTTACATTACCCCATTTTATTCTGTATAATAATACTGAAATCAACGCAAACGATATTGTTGGCAGTTATGTATATCATTTAATCCATAATATGTATCTTACATTGGCCATAAAAGTTATTACTCTCGTCGATATGAAACAAGAAAGGTTTCGCGGATGATCTCCTAGCCGGTGGTCTGTCTAAATTAAATCAGTCTCTGGGGGCTTTTCTATATAAAAATTTTCCAGAGAAATATAAAATTTAATACGCCTTGCCTTTCATTCAGGAACAGTGAAGACTTACTTTGGATTTCATCAAGGATTTTGTACAGTTTATCCGGTGTATCTATTAGATTAAATAAAAATGAAGTACCCATTTTTAATATCAACATTTCAACTTTGAAATAAGACAGAAACTCTTACAAAGTTCTCATACAAAGAAAGTCAATTACTTATTTTTTTTTTAAATATACGAGGTGCAGCTGGCGGTGTCCCCGCGTAGTTCATGATCCCATAGCGATATGGGTAAGTTCAGCTGAAGACGCATAAATAATTCAAATAAATCGGTTGAGCCATTTAAGATGAGTTCAGTTACAAAGACTTAAAACGCACTTAAGATTTATATTTGTAAAAACATACTTTATTCCTTATTTTTGTTTATTGTATATTTGTTACGTTTTTAAACAAAACTACTAGACCGATTTCAAAATTGTTTTTTCACCTAATGGTGGAAGCTGCATTTTCACTGAGTATGTCGACTTTCTCAAAAAAAAAAAAAAAAAACTATTGATGACAGAACAAAAAAATGTTTTGCAATATTATAGAACGTATTAATATCTCCAAAAAATTCTAAGATACCATATGTCCACCTTCTGCAGTTATGCCACTATGCCCACTTATTTACATTTGAAAAATTAATAAAAGTGATAAAAATACAAACATACATAGCATCACGCTTTATTCCCATAGGGGTAGGCTGAGACAACATCCTTCCACTTGCCACGATCCTTGCATATCTCCTTCGCTTCTTTCATTCTCATTAAACCTTTCATACCGGTTCGTCGGTTCAAAGTACTTGACTTGACCCTTATATAAAATGTCCTCGATATGATCCAGGAACGTTCGCCTTGGTTTTTCCCTTACAACTTTCGCATTCACTCTTGACTCATAAATCCTTATTGTGAGTCTCCTTTCATTCACTCTCTCTACATGCCCAAACCCAAACATGTGATGAAAATAATAATACCATATTCATACCTCTGTATAAATATCCTTATCCTCTTAAATGATGTAAAATATTTTTAAAATTATTAAAATTGGAAATTTCAGTTCAATAGATATAACGAATTGAAAAATGTCAATCTAAAGAAAATTGTAGCGACCCTTATAACTTGAGGCCTGGGACTGGTGAGTTAGCTCATATTTCAAGGATACCTGTGATACTCGCCGATATACCTATACTGCTTTTATTTTTATGAAAATTAAAATTACTGGAGCGAATTAAAAAAATATTTCAACACCTTCTTGAAATCAAGAGTTTTTCAATACCTGTCGAATATTTTTAGATTCGATATCAGACATTCAGTTAGATACGAATTTAAAAATGTATTAATTAGATATTTATTCGATGTAAAGCAAAATCTGTATATTGATTAGATTATGAAGGTAAGTGTTCTAATAATCTGAAAAGAAGTTACTAAAAATTGAGGGAAATTAAACTTTTTTGATAACAAAAATAAATCTACAGTCAGACTTAGTAGACTTTCCACTGCCACTAGATCGGTATCTACGCGGGTGAAACCGCGGGGCATTACTAGTTTAAATATACAATATCAATAGCTGAGCCGAGTAAATTCAGTTGCGTCTCAAAGGTGAGAGGGAACATATTAAATTTCCATAAAAAAGGTTATACCGAGTCACTCCTAAAATATAGACGTAGGACTTGCCGAATTGTTTTTTAGAATATTATCAAAGGAATAAATCTATCACGTTGTTGAGTAATTTAAATCGTTTAAACAGGCAATGCAACGGAAGCTCTCAAAAAAATACATTTGTCCCTTTTTTCAATATATTACATTTAAGCTCCGCTTCGAGGAAGGTAATATATATACTTAAACTCTCGCTTCGAAAAAAACTTATTTTTATTAAAAACTAAAAGAGCCGGCAGAATTCGTTTTGCGAAAAAGGTTTTGAATGTGGCAGATTTCAGTTTTACGAATGATTTTCGAAATGAAATTACAGCAGTACTAAATATCTATAGCTCTTACATTTTGTAACTATTCAATTGATTATGAACTTTGCGCAGCGTTAATAAAATTCAAATTTACTCTTTGACGTTAGGAAGACACCTACATTGCTTAGACAACAGTGAGTACTTGTAATTCATTATGAACTTTATTGAATAGTAATAAAGGTCAAATTGACTCTTTATTTTAGTGAGAAACGGCTTTATGCGAAACAGAAAAGGGCTGTTTTTAGGGTTTTCCCCCGCAATTATTAGAATTTTTCTCGCTGTAAAAACAATCCTTAGACTTCAACAAACATTAAAAAAAAATTGTCAAAACTGACCCAGACGTTGTTGAGTTATGCGCTTACCAACACATTTTACGATTCATTTTTATACTATAGAAGAAGATTAATATGAAAACCTCCCATTGCCCTAAATCGGAACAAAGGCAGCGAACTGAAAAAAAAGCGTTAAAACCATTTGAGTAGGTTCGAATTTCATCGCGTTCAAAACCCTGTGAAAAAATATAATTAATAAATACTTCTGATTTATTAATTACATTTTTTAATAATATATATTTTCTGTTATTGCTGTCAGGTTAGTGCCTGACACCTGAAGGTCTGAAATGGAAGCGCACTAATCTATTAAGAGGTAATTTACCTCTTAGGGTTTCTACACAGCATTGTACCGGAACATGGCGCTTTATATTTGATGCTTATGTAACTTAGATAATTGCAGAACTAATGCCTAACGATGTCGAACGATTGCCTCAAGTTTCAGAGTCCATTGCCGAAAAACATCGACATTTAATTTTTATTTACATCAATATTATTAAAAGCATATAAGGGTTAACCCTCGTATTTACAACAAAAAGTAGTTGCGGCATTTGACACGTCATTCTCCATAGTCTGTTTAAGCAAACTTGGCACCATGCATGCCCGGAGCGAGTGACGAACACTAATTTGCAAGGAAAACTTTACCCGGGTACAATCCCAATCTTCGCAAAGTACGCAATAATTTGACAACTTCAAAGTGTCATTTAGACGCTGATGGGGAACAGATGGCGATGGTGTTAAATAAATTACAACCTAAAGCATTAGGTACATTAGTTTTATGTTTGGTAGATATCTCTCGGATGAAGCCTCAATAATTTAGAAAAAAAATATCTAATTATATGTCAAAGACACGTCATTATTACATGGACTACATGAAAAACATAACAAAATCTATATCTATATATATATATAAAAGAGATATCCAGGTATCTATTGATACATCACGATATCTCTGGAACCATAAGGTATGGACTTGAAATTTGGTAGGATTATTCCTTTTTCCGAGTAGAGGTCAGCTAAGAACGGAAGTTACGAAGTTTTACCTGCAAAGGGGGGTTTTCACGTTAAAAAACAATTCAAGCTTTACATTTACAATCTATATCTTTTATGGTATGTAAAACTTGGTTAGAATTTTTTTTGACATAATGGAAACTATCAAAAGTAAATTTTATGAAATTCCACCCTTAATGGGCAGTGCGGATATATTTCTTATTTGTAAAACTTGCCTAAATTAATAAAAATGCTACTAAAAACAATCACGCAGACGAAGTAGCGGGTTCAGCTAGTATATATATAAGAAATATCCAGGTATCTATTGGCTCGTCACTAAATCTCTGGAACCCTAACCCTAAACATTCCACGCAGACGAAGTCGCGGGTTAAGCTAGTATTAAGAGTGAGACGATTCCATTAAAAAGGCATTTTTTTTTTCTAAAATAAGAATAGCTACGTTACTATTTATTTTATGAGCAATCAGCTAATCAGTAGCAGAAATAAGACAGATAAAAATTCAAAGTCCAATTTTTTATATTAGTACTTTCTTATTAATTTAAATTAGAAACAAACACACACATTTAATTTGTTTGTATACATTTTTACCGCGATTGTTGTCGGGTTGTAATTCGCATTAATTATCTAGAAGCACTTGTACATTTTTAGAAGTTATATAATATTGTATATTTCTTATCTAAAGAATAGAATAGACTACAAGTGATCGCCCGGGGATCAAAATTCCACCATAATTAATTTTAATTATATGTTTGAACATTATTAAAGTTGCATTGTCAAAGACTATAATTCTATAACCACATCACATTCGCAAAAGATACACTGTAATTTGACCATTTGTTTCAAACAAAATATGTGAAATTTAACAAAATATATATATATCGGAGAATAAGAGAAAACGGAGAAGCATAAAGCACTGGGTTCTCCGCCTACATCGGATCCATTGTTTAATTTCATATTCTGTGGGCGTTCGTGGGTAATGTTGGTGTAATCAAACACTTTGTTAATTATGTCGCATTAGAATGTTCAATCACTTAATGTTCCCGATATGAATTTACACAAACTCACTAACAATAATAGCTAGGAACGCGACAGTTTCAATAGTCGACCGCTCCGGCCGACCGCCACTCGAACTGCCGAGAGACGCGCCGGACTGCCACTTATTGAATCTGTCCCCACGCCGATACACAGATGGCGCCAGCGTTCTACAGACTGTTACACACGGACCAACGATCCACAGACTCTTGCACTCCGACATGTATTTTAAAATTTTAAAAGTTAAACTTCTTTAGGCGCATAAGGGAGTTAGACATAATTGTCAGCGATTGACAAAAGAATGTGTCTTATGCAGTCCTATATACTATAAATGTGGGAAATGTCATATTTCTCCGTCAGATCAATTTTGGTAAAAAGGTGTATGAAATTTTTTCTTCACGTATTAATACATAGATAGTCACGACACGTAAAAGCCTTTAGTTTGAAACCTATGTCCATGATCGATAGTTTCCGCGGCGGTTCTGACGAATAACGACTTTTTTTGTAATGGGATCTCATCTGATGATGGGTGGAAAGGGAAGCGTGTTAAGCAGTTATGAGGTAATTTCCGCCTTATACTTATTGTTGGCGACACGTTTTTAATGGTAGGATAACTAGCCAAGGCCGAAGTCTCCCCCCCCCCCAGCCAGACTCAGACCAAATCCTCTATCGGGTATCGAACCCAAAACCTTTATTCAGTTTCTTATGATATCAACATAATTACAACTACGTTACCATATAAAAATATGTGCATTGTAATTATGGGTAGGTGAGACATGTTCAAGTATTTAGGTCGACAGGAATTTGCCGGAAGCGTGGTGTACATCGACTTCGTGATGCCATGTACCTTATCTAACCGAAGATAGCATGTACATGACTCAAATTCTATTGTACACGATAAATCTTAATCAAACGATGTATATAAAGACCTAATTGTTATGTATGTAGTTCGAAATACCGCAACAAGGAATGGCAACTAACATCTGAGTGCAGGTTAACTTAGTTTTAGACTACAAATCGTTGACCAATATTGGAAGGGTATACAGATCTTGGAAATTGTTCATTGATATAAATTCGACCGTCGCGTCATTTCAGAAGTGGGATGATCGAAGTCAAAGTTGTAGTTAAAGGAAAGATATAAAAATATTAGTAGTGTGCTCTTGTCCGCATTACGTTGGAATATCGCAGCTGTAGTTCGGAATCTTTCTCTTAAATTTCAGAAACAAGTATAGAAAAATTACAATGAAAATTTTTAAACCTTTCAATTTCTGCACCCATCTCAAATTAGATGTGAATTCAAATTATTCTCAACTTTATGACGTTCATAATCTAATGTCTCTTGAAAGAAGATCACTTTCGACATACTATTTCTACATGGATGCTGCCATGACCAATATTTAAAAAAAAAAGTTAAGTAGCAGCCCATTAACGTCCCACTACTGGGCACAGGCCTCCTCACTCCGATGAGCAAGGGTTTTTAGAGCATAGACCCACCACGCTGCTCCACTGCGGATTGGCAGGCATAGTACACAAGTGCACTCTCTATTCCTTCACTCTCATAGTCCGATGTGACGGGAATCCGACACGACCGGAGAGAGATCAGGCGCAGGACCGACGGCTTAACGTGCTCTCCGAGGCACGGGGGTGGATCACACCGCCAACTTCCCAACTTCGGGCAAATATTGAGAAAATCTTAATAGAAAACTCAATATCGATTTTGAATTGGCCCGACCCGGGACTCGAACCCAAGACCTCATGTCTGTAGTCGAACATGCTAACCACTAGACCAATGAGGCAGTTATGACCAATATGATAGCATTCAATTAACATTCTCTGATTTCACACATCTGAACGCGCCAAACATCTCTCTTTTTAACTTCACTTTCTCAATCAAATTATGCTAATAATTCCATAATTTATCGCATAAAAAGAAATTATAATAAATCTTACTCTGAAGTCGATATCTTGCAGAACAACAAACTAAAGTTTAAAAAAAGAATTAATAAAATGTGAATTTAAATAGTGAATAGGTAGCTTGTATTTGTATTTTATTCAGAACATAACACATTCTCCACACACAAACACAAACACACATACACATCACACACGCACAAACACACACTCCATTCATAAACAGACTTACACCCACGATAAATCTATTTAAAAGGGCTGGATTTTGTGAAATAAAAAGTAATTTAAGCAGTGTACTTTATGAGAAGAAAAAACGACAGACAGGTCTCTTCAGTTGGCAGGTATAGTATACAAGTGTAAGCGTTAAGACAATTGCACTCTCTATTCCTTCACTCTCATAGACGACAAATGGAAGAGTGATCAAATATTATCCTATTTTAGATGTCATATTAATAGATAGGACAACACCAATATTTAAGTAACACTAATGTTATAAGATATATTTTTAGAGTCGGTCATTAATTTATTGGTTAAGTAATACCATTCTTATTATATAAGACACAACACTACACGTTAATACAAACTAGGCGAATGTTCCTTCATTCGCCTGGGTTACATTTCTTATACCCACTTGTGAAAACTCCCCACTCAAAAAAATAATATGTCCACCAATCACAGTCGTCGTGAAAACGACGACTATACAGAAGTCTTGATTAAATTTCCGGAATAGCGTTAGACCAGATTTAGCACATGTAAACGTTTTACTGATATAATTACAAAGACCTCAGTATAATAAAAAAATATAGTAATTTAATAGCAATCCACAAATAACATAATAATGATCGCTAATTTTTCATCGAAATGGGTATCCGATGTGTTATATTTCCCATACAATAGCTAACCAAATCACGCCCGGGTTCAGTAGTTATAGAACTACCTGCTGTTTAGCAAAACGTCAGGTAAATAGTAAATATATTTCGTATGGCCTGAAAAAGGTGGTGCAAATTTAATTCCATGAGTACTCTACAGTCGTGAATATGAAATGGGGAAACGGGAGAAAATTGACCACGACCCGGGGTGCAAAGATTAAATTGAATCCGGCAACTTGCCAAATACACCGTGGCAAAATTGCAAAACATTATTAAGTTACTTAAGTAAGGAACTACTGTATCTGTTTGATTCTTACAAAGTTTTAAATACTTTTTTGACGGCTTTGCTGGCGCAATACTACGAGTGCTCGGTTTAAATCAAATGAAAACATTGTTTAATCAATTAGGCTTTTGAATTCTTCTGAATTGTCATGAGTTAGAAAGTTGATTTTGCTCAGAAAACTCAGTAGTTACTCTTTTAAACAAAGCTTGGTTTAAAGCATTATTTTAGGTTAGGGAGATACAAACGGGATTTTCCATTATAAGTGATTTTTGGTACATTTTCATATTCAAATTTTGTTTATCATCATATTTCTACTTTTTATAGAACTAAAAAAAACAGACTTAAAAATAGTTAAGTATACATCCTTAGAAGTGTGACTGAAGTACTTTACGATTCCGTGATAATGTGTGTCAATACACATTGAATTGTCAATCTAAACTATTCTTAAATTCATTTGAATACATGCCCCATTTTAAGACCCAAACCATTGAAATATCCCTCTTAATAAATTAGCCTTTCAATTTCAACTCGAACCTCTGAAACTAGAATTAAATGTTAATCTTTCTCCCTTCAATGTAAATTCTTTGTACAAAAACTCGAGTTCAGAGCAACCGCACAAATTTACAATTCAACCATTCCCAAGTAGCAAAACTTCCAATAGACTCGAGGGTCACAAATAAATAAAAATCCTTTTAAAATGGATGCCTTGAATGGATTGACAAGAGAGATTATATAAAAACTACTTTTATATAATCTTCATGGCATTAGAGAGATGGGGATTTTGCAGATAAGTAAAAAGATTACAAGTGTAAAGAGTTGAATAACTTTTTATATAGAAAATCATTGAAAGAAATATTTTATCTAACAGTTTCAGGGACAAACAGACGGACAAATATTCTCAAACATATTTTTGTTGTTGTATGGAAACATAAGAAGATCGTTGAAAAATCCAATCATCAAGTCATATTAAAAATTATTATTCTAAATCAAATTCTTGAAATTGTTCTTTATCGGTCCATATGCAGTGATGACCTACGGCTCCGAAACGTGGTCGCTGTCTATGGGCCTTATACGAAAGTTCAGAGTCACTCAGCGTGCGATGGAAAGGGTTAAGCTTGGTGTTTCTCTACGTGATCAAATCAGAAATGAGGAGATCCGTAGCAGAACTAAATTCACCGACATAGCCTTACGAATCGCGANAGCCGCTGGAGCCAGGCGGCGCAAGATCGGGCCTTGTGGGTATCATTTCGTGAGACCTATGTCCAGCAGTGGACGTCCATCGGTTGAAGCGACGACGACAATGCAGTTATATATTTTCCCAATAAATATATGTACCAGCTATACCCCGTAGTAATACCCACTTATATTTCGATCCCGTGGAAATATGAGGCTACTAAAAGATGTATGTTGAATTTCAAGTTAATCGGGTAAACAGTTAAGGAGTAACCCCGCAGTAGTTGATTGTTATGTATATCCCATTCACGTGGGAATATGGGGAAACCGGTTCTTATTGTGCGTTTACGTTGCAATAGAAGTAGCTATATCAAATTTTAAGTTAAAAGGACCTATACTTTTGGAGATTTCATGGTGAGATTGCGTTTCTCTTTATAGATTGCGAATCAAATTACGTGCTCGATTATTCTTTCAAAGCATCATTGTGGTTTTTCAGTGGAGGAAAGTTGTTTTTCTGAGCATTACTGGGAACTCTTTCCATGAGCATTGGAGCAGCGTGCCGTAAAACTCTCTCTTCTACGAGTGAGGAAGTCTGTGCTCAGAATTACAAAGTTAATAGACTCGTCGCTTCAACCGATGGACGTCTACTGCTGGACATAGGTCTCACGTAATGACGTCCACAAGGCCCTATCTTGCGCCGCCTGGCTCCAGCGGCTACCGGCGACCCTCTTCATCCTCTTTATATCACGGAGAGCTGAGAAATCCGCCTATGTTTTTATAATAATCTGCAAATCATAGTACTTACTTTTTTTAAAGTAGTTTGAAAGTAATATTGAAATCGTATCGTTTTTACTTTCGCATTTCGCATTGAAGAACAACCAGTGTTTAATGGTTTACATGAATTCGAGAAAAACGTGAGATTTATATATGTTAATTTACTGTAATAAACTTTTATTGTCTTGAAACATAGCTAAGAAGACCCGGTAATTAAAAATGATTCCTTTTTGCGTGTGCATATGGGGTCTAATTTATTGAAAATAGGAATACGTTGAATTACCAATGATCTTGTAAATATTTTAGCTAAATATTAGAACAAAAATAGTAGCGTGACTTGGCACACAGATAGTTTATACGAAATACGAAGCAAACCGTACAAAGGCAGACAGCCTTATTGAGTATTATTATATAAAAAGAACTTTTAAGTATCATTCAAATAAAATGGAATACTTTGTGCTAGAAAACATTTTCAGAAAATTGTTGTAAATTAAATAAAATGTAACAAATTAAAAATAGTGTCTGCTAAATAATTTGTTCGGAGACAATTTTCGCCCCTTTTGTACATTAAGAAGGACTTGAAGGAGGAATTTTTCACGAGTCTGATTCAAAATTGCGACTCAAAGATAAAAGCGGGCGGACGCCATGATCAAAACACGTCGCTGGCTAATGACAGCTGCGCGGTTTTTTATAGCACTTTCTGTTTCTTTTGCGACCAATGTTTTTCAGAAGGTATATTCTGTACTAACAATTTCTGATATATACCTACAAATTTGTATAATATCGACGTGGCGGCGTGCAACTAAATTGGAAATAACCTGGTTAAAATCGTTCTTGTGGACTTGGAAACTGCCAGACTTGTAAGGTAAGTAGCAGCCCATTACCGTCGCACAGCAGCTGGGCACAGGCCTCCTCACATATAGGAGGGAGAGGCGTATTAGAGCATAGATAAACCACGATGTTCTACTGCGGCTTGGCAGGCAGTTTTTCTTTCTTTTTTTATTGCTGTAAGTTTAACGCTTGACCGTGATCTCACCGGATGGTTAGAAAAGATCTGGTATGAGGCGATATACCTCATATGATTTCTACACAGCATCGTACCGGGACACAAATCTCTAGCCTTTGCTGTTAGGGTGGTAACTAGCTACGGCCGGAGCCTCCCACCAGTCCAGACACAGACAAATTAGAAAATATAATTTTCTAAATTCGCCCTACCGGGATCGAGTCCGGGGCCTCTGCTATCAAAGCGAGTACTCGCAGCACTGTGTCAGAATCGCAGTATAAGAATCCTAAGCAACCGGAGAGAAATCAGGCGCAAGACCGACGGCTTAACGTGCTTTCCAAATCACGTGGGTGGAGCTCACCGCCATCTACACAACTTCTCGCAGGTACTGAGAACATTTTAATAGAAAATTCCATTCCATAGTAGTAGCAAAAGATTCCCTAGTGAATTTTTTTCGGAAGCTCTTGCCAATATTACCATCTAGATTTTTTATTGTACATACAGAGAAAAACATATATTTAAAATAAGCAAATGTATTCTCTGGGTAATTTAAATTATTTAAATAGACACAATTAATTAGATACTCGATTCGAATTTCGAATAGAAGATTAATATTCGATTCAATCCGATTTAAACTATATACGCACACCCCTAATTCTCAGTGCTTTTAATAAAATTATTTTTATAATAACCGCATGCCGTTTGATACGAGTATATTGTCAGTGACTGACTAAAATGCATATATAATTTTCTTTTTATTAACATAGTTTAAAAAAGTATCATTGTGCACTCCTTCTGAACTACTAGCTGAACCCGCGACTTCGTCTGCGTGTATTGTTTTAGGAAATTGTTTTACAAATAAGAAAAATGGCCTCTAAGCGGCAAAAGAAGTATTCCTAACAAATTTCAAGTCTTTACGCGTTATGGTTTCAGAGATATCGTGATGAGTCAATAGTTAACACTCCCGCAATCCACTTGCGGGTGGAATTTTGAAAAATCCGTTCTTAGCTGACCTCTACTCGTCAAAAGGAATATTCCTACCAAATTTCAAGTCTCTATGCCTTGTGGATCCAGAGATATCGTGATGAGGCAATAGATACCTGGATATCTCTTATCTTCACGTGTTAATATATATATATATATATATATATATATATATATATTATAATAATAAGTGTAAAACGCTAGCAAAGGTATTTATTTCCTAAAAAGTTTTGATACACGTTTTTGAAATTGCTCTCAACAATTATTATTATAATTTCAACTATACACACCTGCATATTTAGCGGAACATAAAATAAAAATATATCAGTATAATATATGATACTGATATCAAACCTTTATTTTATTATGTTTCGCTAAATATCTCTGTGTGTATAGTTTATATAAAACTTTTAAACCGAAAGCTTTCTCATGAATCACTCTATTTGTTAGTGAAGACTGCATGAAAAACGGTTTGTAGCTTTTCACTATATCGCGAACATAGGCACATAACCACATCACGTCGTGAAATGCGACATGCGATATATGGATGAAAATATTTAAGGCGATGTTAAAAAAGTTTCAATTTAAAGATGTATATCTCAAAGGTCCAATTTAAAACGGCGGGTAGAAGATAAAAAGCGAGGCGCCCGTTGACGCGTTTCCTGATCAAAACACGTCTTGGACTAATGATGGTTCTGCGAGTTTTTATAGCACTTCCTGCACTTCGGGGACCGCTGTTTGTTCACAGATATCCATTGAATTTTCACGCTCAAGACGCTCATAAAAAGTTAAAACGCCCAAACCGTGTTCAAACTCGGCTGAAGGTTATTTTTATCTTTTGCCTTAGAGAATTCTCTCAACAGAGTGCTAGTATTTAAGTTAATAACGTTATATTTTACACATTTATAAATTATTGTATCATTTCATTTTAAAGGTCCATTTTATTATATAAAATAAGATACTTTCACAGATGGGATATTATTAAAATTGAAATTCAAAAATTCTTTATTTACAATTTCAATATACGACAGCTGATGATAATAACGAATGACTTATAATCTAATATTACGAGGGTTCTCTCGCGCCCAGTCCTGAGAAGAGCCCGTAACAAACTCAATCGGGTATTCTTTCTTTATATAATATTAATTTATTTTATGTTGATTAGAGAAGTTCATTCACTCCCATGCTTTTTATCGTCTAAGTAATCCTTCAAATTATAAAACGATTTTTCAATCAAAATTCTTTAAATTATTGAATTGAAATACCTTTGTTCTAATTTTCATTTAATTGAAAAAGGTTATAATAAAAAAGATTTTAGATTATAACCTAATAGTTCATAAGGAAGTTATACCTTATTTTTTAATTACTCTATTAATTCATAGTATCCAACTATTCAATCGTCAAAAAAGTATTCATACATTCAAACGAGTTCAAATATGTAATACTTGTAGTGGATGACATTTGATATTTCGCTTTTTAATATATTATTTAATTAAAATATATCTTCGCAAAAATTATAAAGCGTCATCTACTAAAAGCTCACGTATAGTTTTCTTTGCTGTCTTTATTTTTATATTTCATTTCTGTGGTATACTATAAAACTGTTAGCTCTCTCTCTATTCTTGTTTTATATCGTCGAAGCATTGTCATTATTTTATTTATTGAAGTGATACTTCTTTAGGCGCATAAAGGTAATTTTTTACGGATGTAACGTGTGTTTAGCGTCACGATGTTAAATACATATGGCGTTTTAATTTGCCACTCGTCATTTAACAATTTAATATTTTATTTTTCATAAAATACAAATTTCTGATATTAACAAAAAACACGTGGCATTTTTATTTACAATTCGTCATTTGAGATTTCAATAAGTTATTTGTCTAATTTTCGACACTTTTAATATTTTAATGACAATTAAATTCCTAACATATCTGCCTTTTTCCCACCTTCTAAGTCTCGGAAATCTAAAGTTTTACATTTGTATAAATATAAACAAGACTTAAAAATTAGTTTGCCAAAGAAGTTTCACTTCTGACATGTGTACTTTTTACGCACGCACATTTTAATTTATTATACGAAAAAATAAACTTAAATATAAGAGAAATAGGCGCTAAATAGCGATTTATTCCAGACAACCTTGGGTTAAAAAAAGTAATATAGGAGGTAGGCAATAAAATAAACATATTATACCCATTAAATAAACCATGACGTGAACTAGAGGTCGACAACTAGTCGATATTTGACCGTAATTACGTAAATTTTGGCTTTCAGAACCCTTTCAAACAAAGTTTATTTACGTCAAAGTTCGCACTCCTTTATTTGCACAATATGTTAAACACATACCACTTTTTTCACCTAAGTATGAATACGGTGATGAAATTGATTTATTTGAGTCCTGAGTTCGATTAACGTTAAGGACAAGAGTAAACTTAGAAGTTTATTAACCTAAAAACTTGATGCAGAGCGCTAATTGTTTTTTATTGCTGACAGTTTAGCGATTCACTGTGATCTCACTTGATGGTGAATTATGATACAGTCTAAGATGGAGACGCGCTAATCTGATAAGAGGCGATATACCTCATATGGTTTCTACACAGCATCATATTAGAATACAAATCCCTTTGCTTAGCGATATATCTTTACCTGGTAGGGTGGGAACTTGTTACGGCTACCAGTCCAGACTCGGACAAATTATAAAATACGATTTTGTAAACCTTACCGGGGATCGAACACGGGTCCTCTGCTAGCAAAGCGAATACTTGCACTACTGCGCAAGCGAGGCTGTCGAAGATTCCACAGAGAAATAACTAAAGGGTTAATTAATACGCTGACGCAGTAATGCAGAGGTTCCGGGTTCGATTTCTAATTTGACAGACCCTAGACTGGTATCAAAGACGTATAGACAAACTTTGTATTCTGGTACGATGCTACATAGTAACCATAAGAAGTAAATTGCCTCTTAATCGATTAGAGTGGTTCCATCTTAGACTATATCATCGCTTATCATCAGGTGTGGTTATACTCAAGCGATAACCTATCAGCGGTATAAAAAAGCTATAGTTTTGCAAAATGCAAAATAGACGATAAACGATGACGATAGAGGCTTAAAAGGACGCTTATATATATGTATAGTCCGTCTACGAGTATAGATGAAAATAAAATAGCCCTTTTCTTCACTATCCCAAACGAAAACATCTAATGCACTATTTTAGAGAGAAGGTTTAGAAATCATATTACACTTTATAACTTACAAAACTATATTTAAAAGAGTAACCGCTGAGTTTCGGAAAAAATAATCGGACTTCGGACATCGGACAAACCGTTGGTGGATTTGTTACCAACGGACAGACTGTGAAAGATTCAAGAGTGCTCTTAACTAAGCATATTTTGATTTGATTTGAATTGTAAGATTACAAATAATTTACTCAATGAGAATTATTTAAAAACATTACCATGATTACAATAATTACTATCAATAAAAATATAACATACTTGCGGCCGGTACTTATACAATTTCAAAAATATAAAAAAAAAGTTCGTAAATATGGAGAAAAATTTCAATTTGACAGCAAAATCCCCATTAACAAAATGATCAGCCGTTTATTGAATTCATTTGTTACAAAAAATGTGATAACTATCTACTAAATAGTCCAAACAAAACCTAAACATTTGGTTTGGATAGGTGAGTCCGTTCTTGAATTATAAAATTACAACGAAAAGCTTCTTTTATTGAAGTTCAGGTACGTAAATAAGTACTTTAAAGGCATACATATTAATTCTCAACATGGGAAACCATAAAACTTTAAAAATATATAAACAAAATTGAAATTTTTTAAACCGCAGTGCATGTTTTCTTATATCTTTAACGAAATTTCGTACGGAATGCCATACAATATGCTGGCAAACGTATATAATAAAGTGAAAGCCGCTAATGTGATGGGATTCGTACATTATCCTTTTACCTTTTGCTAGGAGCTTACTTTAAAAGCGAGACACGAAAAATCTGTTTTTACTAAAAGATATTTGTGAAAACTATATTTTTTTCGTATTCCATATACGCCTGCTTTAATTTGCCTTCAGATGGAATTGTTATTAAATAAATCCATGACCCCTATGTATAGAGTGACTAATATAAAAAACCATTTTTGTTAGATAGTGTTTCAAAGATATTTTTATTACCCACTGCACTACTTTTATATTAAGGTTTAGCTTTTAGTCATAGACAGGACAGAGTCAATAGTGGCAGTCCGGCGGGAGTCTCTCGGCAGTTGTCGAGCCGCACTTGACCGGAGCGGTCTATTGTTGGAACTGTCGCGTTCCTATCTATTATTGTTAATGAGTTTGTGTAAATTGATATCGGGAACATTAAGTGATTGAACATTATAATCCGAGTTAATTAACAAAGTGTTTGATTGCACCAACATTACCCACGAACGCCCACAGTATAAGAAATTAATAACGATTTCGGCGGAGAATCCTACGCTCCTGTGCTTTATGCTTCTTCGTTAACTTAATTGACAAACTACTATTGACACCTACCTATCTGTCCGGGGCGACTGGTAGTACCAGAAGGGTGCCAACTGTCGCCGACGAGGTCTGGAAGATCAGGGCTTAAACAGACAGAGCGCTGATCCAAGAGTGGCATGAGAATTTTGGATCTCCTGGAGATGGGATCCGTCCCCACCTGGAGAACTGGTTATCTAGGGGGAACGTATCTCTCTCTTTCGGGGTCTGCAGGTGCTCAGCGGAAATGGTTGTTTCGACAAGTATCTGCATCAGATTGTTCGCAGGGAGGAAATGCCTGCCTGCCATGAGTGTGATGCACCTGTGGATTCAATGCAATACACTCTGACAGAATGTCTGGCGTGTGGACCCCAGGCGCCATCTATTGACGTAGTTGGTCGGTGGAAACCTTTCAATGGAGTAATGGAGTAGTTGTAGCATAGTAATAAAGAGTGGAAGGCAGTGGCCTCCTTCCTTGAAACTGTATTTCGCTGAATGAGGCACATGGGAGGCAGAGGGAGAACGCTGTTCTCCTTCCTCTTTCTAAATTTTCCCCTAGGAATCATCCGAAGTGCCAGGGTAGATTGGGCCTACGATCCTCTGGTGCTCCATAAAAGGATTTGAAGGGTGTTGCTGGGTTGTACTGAGTATTCTGGCTTGCCAGCGAGTCCCACACTCCCGATAAGATTTTAGGTCCGAACGGTGTGCGTAAAGGCATTTCCAAGCGTGAAAAAAATGGGAGCACGGTGCGCTCACCTTGAAAATTGGTGCAGATTTTAAATGGACATGGGTACTTCGGCAAATTGCATTGGGAGTGACTCCTCAGCATTTTGGGAGCTAGTATTGGCGATAAGTCAGGTTGAAGAACAGAGGCATGCGTTTGCGAGGCACTAAACAGTCATTTCTCCTTCACGGATGAAGAGGGGGCGAAAGGAGGCGCAACTTTGTTCATCTGCTCTATCTCAACTAATCCCTTAATTCATCCGGGGCGCCATGGCTGAATGCGTTAGCAGACATCTGAACCCCGACACCCGAATGAAGAGGGTTCCACTGGGTTTTAGTGGGTACCCTAACTCCAATAAATTAAAAAAAAAACATATTAATATGGGTCAAATAGTTTCGGAATTCATCGCGATGAGACACTATGACAGAGAATGTATATATATTATAATTAATGGGTGGCACTTGATGCTAATACGGCTTTGTTTTTTAAAAATATTAATACAAAGCATTACGCTCCTTTTTACGTAAATTTTGCGGACGGAGGAGTATAAAATTTCCCATATTTATAAATTGTATAGACAAAGGGAGCACGCTGATAATATTTTTTTAAACAATATAATCAATATAAAATACCATTACTCACACTACCATGTATTTGACACACACACACGAATATATCCTATTTTCTTTATTGTTGAAGTCAAATTGATAATGAGACTAGAATAATATTGTTTGTCAAAGCAAACGATGAAAGATTTTTTACAAAAAACATCGTCTTCAGAGAAGCTTTGTATCATTAAATAAATTATCAAAATATGTAAGTCAAGTTCAATAGACAGCATTTTCTTATCGCATGATTGAATTTAGAAGATATTGTAATCGTTTTGTGGATTTATTTTATTTAAATTTCTTAAAAATCGTTGGACTAATAAATTGGTAAATTAACAGATTATAGAAGTATAGTCTTTGACAATCGAACCTTATAATTTATATTAATCATGGTGGAACTTCGACCACTGAGCGAACACTAGTCATATTCATTTTGCTAAAAAAGCTTCTATTTAAAAAAGCTTAAGTGGTACACGCTAGATGTAAGACTTAACTGAATTTTCTTAAATACAATATTACTTGTTTTATAACCCGTATGGTGATATTAAGCGCACAAAGTTGCGGGTGTGTATTAGGTGCTTATATGCAAGTAACTGTTGTCATAAATATATTATAGTTTCCAAACAAGTTCAAGTGGCCCTCTGGTGGTGGCACATAGAGCTTGTGATCATGATACGAGCATCAAACTCATTTGAAAATTATATCAGCCTCAACTTGAGCATGCTGCGTTAACGAGAGTTTAATAGCTCAATTTGCGATGAGTTTAGACCTTGGTGTTTTACTTTCAAGTAATCAAATGGCTCATTGCTCTTGTTAGCTTGTTATGCTAAGGAGAATGAAGTATAGAATTCGAAACCTCGAAATTAAGGCAATTTATATTTGATATAGTCCAGTTAGGAAGTTTCCGTTAAGCCGTAGGTTTTGAAATTTAAATGAAGAGCATAGGTTATCTCCCATTGAGGATATTTAAGTAAAAAACGTATACTCGTAAGCTTCGTTTGTTATGTTGTTGTGTGTAGTCTTCTATATATATATATATACATATTGTGATGGACTCGTCATTACATGAAAAATATATATAAAATTTATATACAGACATACATATATATGTATATATATATAAATAAAAAAAATCATTATATGTATTCAGAAATAATATACATCCTTTTTTAATTAATGATATAAAGATGATACTGGCAACCTATCAAAGGTTTGTTATTTTGAAAAAAGAAAAGCGAGATGGCGTTGGGGAATGCGCGGGAAGAAGCAGGAGATGGCGAGGGATTTTTCTCTACTATTTTTTTTTACAAAATCTGTTTAATCTCTTAAATTATAGTTTCGTGTAAATTAATAAAGTTGTGAGGTGCTCAAAGATAGAGGGACTGGAGTAAGATGTTGTAACATTATATCTTGTATAAATGATTAATGTTTCCAGAAAATCATATTTCTTATGCTTTACACATATAATTATATATATGTATAAGAACATCATGTCACGCCATCTCTTTAGCTCTAACGCTTTAATAGGATGTGCATTGCTGTGGAAACCACATATTTAGGGGTTGTAACTAACTAGACGATCACACATGGCCAAAAACTATGCCAGAGGTGCTACGATATTTATATGTTTTATATAATGTATTTCTTCTTCGTTTCATTTAAGGTCGATACAGTAACAATTTTCATGTCAAAATTTGACAGTGCCACATTCAAGAAGCATGTTGGACCACTATCACCCTTTTGCGGAATAATAAAACCTGTATTATATGTAAATATTTATAATGTGTTAGTATTCATATGTTTTTTCTCCATCTTTATGTATGTATATATTGTAAGTAATTTACCTTTGTCTAATTGTTTATAAACACCGTCTAGCTTCTCTTCCTATCTGAGGGTCACCCTATACGAAGAGATCGCTAAATAGCAATAAGACCGCCTATTGTACACTAGAATTACTTAAGTCATTTTATTATTCTTTCTCTTAGGTGTTCAATCGTCGTCGTGGTCGCTTCAACCAATGGGCGTCCACTGCTCAACTTAGGTCTTACGTAATGACCCCCACAAGCCCCGATTTTCCGACGCCAGGCTCCAGCGGCTTCCGGCGACCCTCTTTATATTGTCGGTCCACCTTAAGGGGGGTCTGCTTACTCTGCGCCGTCCGGTGCGGGGTCGCCACTCCAGCACCTTCGGCCCCCAACCTCCATCCGCCCTTCGGATTATGTGCCCCGCCCATTGCCACTTCAGGTTCGCGATTCGTAGGGCTATGTCGATAACGTTGGTTGGCTACGAATCTCCTCATTTCTAATTCGATCGCGTAGACAAACTCCGAGCATAGCCCTCTCTATCGCATGCTGAGTGACTCTGAGTTTCCGCATGACGTCCATAGGAAGCGACCACGTCTCAGAACCGTAGGTCATCACTGGCAACACGCACTGTTCGAAGACTGGTCTTCAGGCACTCAATAAAGCATACTAACTATCATTTTAATATATAATCCAATAAAAAATACTACATTATTTTTATAAACTAGGTTACATAAGTATCATATAATCGCACATCGCACTGAAATCGCACATCTATTGATTATATTTATTTATTAGGTTGATATTAGCGTTTTGATCTAAAATATTTCCTCTTTGTGTTCCTCTATTCCAAATACAAATTTATAAATTCATTTAGCCGGTACATTTGAGTTTTGACAATAGTAATACGTTTATTTTCTCTTCACAATAGAAAACATGAAATATCGGTACATTTATGAGTACCACTTCTACCGTAGCACTAATGCTGCAGAATCAAGGATTAATGATGTATACGCCCATGACACCGCAAAAGAAAGCACGGTACCTTCTTGGTTTCATCGTTTTCGTTCTAAAAATTACGACCTTCAAAACCAACCCCGTGGACGGGTGGAGACCAAAGTGGAAAATGAAGAATTAAATGCTATTGTGGAAGCGGATCCATCACAAAACATTTCAGAGATAGCTGTAAGCTTCGGGGTAAGTGACAAAACTGTATTAATGCATTTGAAGCTAACGGGGAAAGTAAAATCATAAATTGAGTGAATGGAAATTGTAATTACGCGTTGCGTTACTTTACTCAACCGACACTATTATGAAGGAATTTTAAATCGAATCAATATTTTTGATGAAAAATGGATCAAACTGTGCGATAATCGGCGCTCGCCGCAATGGTTGAACCCTGGAGACCCAGCTAAATCCTGCCCTAAACGAAAATTGACTCAGAAAAGGTAACTTATGCGCCGTTTACTAAAGCTTTCTAAAATCTGGCCAAACGATTACGGCAGATATCAATTGTCAGCAACTGCAAACTATGAAGGAAGTACTAAATAAACAATCGGGATTGGTCAATCGCTCTAGGCCACTGCTGTGTCCGTGATAATATTCATTTATACTGCAAAAGGAGCGAAACACACAATTTTAATACAAGAAATAAAAACAAAATTGTAACGCCATATTTTAGAGTGAAGAAGGTTCAGAAATCATTTGTCAATAAAAAATTTACTTTATATTGCTCCCGTACAAAACGCCAATTTCATATGTAAGGATCTAATATTAGCAAAATTCGACCTGTCACGTGTCCTTTTCTATATGGATTTAAATCTAAGATTAATGTGAAATCTCACAAACATGAAATGCGAATGCGGGGGAAGCATTGACCACAACCCGTGGCTCAAAGATTAAATTGCATACGGCAACTTGCCAAACACCCTGTACCAGAATTACTAAACATTTTCTACTCATATTTGTGTAAGGGCCACGATGTTGTAATGGTACCAGTGTATAGTCCCGGGTCCAATATCTGACAGGGTAAATTTAGGCCAATGCTTTTTTAGAATTAAACTACACAAACAAAACAGTCGTCTAGGTTATGTCTTGTAAAGATGGCAAGTGTTGACGACTTGTACCCACAATAAAAGTATAGTATACCGGCAAACAAACAAAAATACTCTTGGTTTTAACGTTATATAAAAAACAATAGAAGTAAATGTCCTCATACAAGGTAAGCTTACTCATCTTTAACTGTATTATAACTTACCTTGATACTATAAACAAACGTGATTACTAGTTTTATTGAATAACTTGTATATCGCATACATTTTCTTAATTTGACGTTAACTTCTGTCACAACGTAAATGTTCACTAATTACAGATTTTCCTATACTCCCACGGGACCGGGAACTAAGCGAAACATTTTTATTACCCTTACGCATAACGATAATAAAGATGGATCGCATTAAATTAACTAAATGTGCAATTACCCTTTCTAAATCTCGTTAGCGATAATGAAAATCAATAATATTTTGGTTATTATTATCATAATGAGTTATCTATATGGATGTCGAATTTTAACTAGAATATTCTATAGCTGTGCCCAGCTGTTTCAGCCAATTACATAGCGAAAGGATTTGTCACTCAAGAGTTTTGTGGGAGGACATATCGCGAAAGAACACTCGCAGCTTAAAATTTTATGTCATTCATTAACATCATCATTAACTATTGTAGGAGAGGGATTTTAAATATGTACACAAACTCCCTCCCGTTTTAGTGGACTGTATAATGACCTTGATCGTTCGGGAGTCTAACAAGAAGAGTGGTTCTTATAATTAAAACAGGTAAGGNCACGACCGGAAAGAGAGATCAGGCGCAGGGCCGACGGCTTAACGTGCTCTCCGAGGTACGGGGGTGAATCACACCGCCAAATTCCCAACTTCGGGCAAATATTGAGAAGATCTTAATAGAAAACTCAATATCGATTTCGAACTCGCCCGACCCGGGACTCGACCCCAGGACCTCATGTCTGTAGTCGAACATGCTAACTACTAGACCAATGAGGCAGTTTATATATAATTCTTCCACTTGCCACGCACATGCGGCCGTGACGAGTAGGGAAGAAGGCGATTGCGGGTGCGTGTAGGTGCGGGAGGGGTTTGGCCAGCGTTTAACCAATTCTCTTTACTCCCGTCCAAAACAAAATTATTATGAAAAAAATATAACAACTATCAAATCGATTAGACTGCATCATTCAAGATTATTCGTTAATATAATATCAAAATAGAACCACTCAGGGACTCAGTAAGAAATGTTTAAAACTATTCAATTGATTACCTTGAAATTCGACTATAAAATTTCCACTTGAATCCGAACTAAGCGGGGTACACTCCGGTGGACTGCTTATAGTACCTATAAAAAAAAAGCTTAGTAACATTATTTGTATGTACATTTTATTGCATCCGAGTTTGCGGCATTGCTGATTGTGGATACATTTGTTGATTTATGGACATCGACCTGGCATATTCCCAATGTTTGAACCGACTCCGCTTATTATTCTAAAGCAAATCTGACATGCTGACAGTATTGACAATTGATTAACACTAGCAATTCGTTGTTTAACGTAGGCAAATTGGAAAATCTCTACATATTCTCCATTAATTGACCCTTGCCATTTCGTCTGTGTAACGTAAAAGGGATAAATGCAGTCGATAGAAATGTTTATATTAAGTTAATCTAATAAGATAGTCATACGTAATTCTTGATTATTTTCTATAAATTTTAAAGAAGGACAATTTCGTCTAATATGTATATTTATTATGTAAGTTTAAACGTTTATGAATAGAAGCTTTCAAAAAGAAAACCATCCTCATTTTCTTTTGTAGCTGACAAGTTATCGCTTGATTGTGATCTCACTGCATGGTAAATGATGATACAGTTTAAGATGACGGCGTTTATCTGATAAAGGGCAATTTATCTGTTATCTTTTCTACACAAAATCGCAATGGAACATATTTTTATTGATTAACCGCACCCCTTTGCAAGTAGGCTAGTAACAAGCCACTTATTTTTTTTTTGAAATGTTTTTCTATTATCATACTATTTAAGCTTTTCTTTCATAACTATTTCAACATGAAATTAGTTAAAATATCCCAATTCTTAAGTTTTAACAAGACTAAGGATCAGCAAATCATTTTTATATGTATAAACTAGTTGAATTGTACAACTTTGCCTGTGTACACTTAAATATGGGACGTATATTTAATGCTTTAGTTGACAGCAGGACATATTTAACGATGTCTTTATACTGAACGATAACGGTTTTATAAAAATTGCGATATATTTTTTTCATAATTTCATCAAAATCGTTTGAGTAGTTTCAGAGTTACATTATAGTAGCTGATCCGCGCAACCTTATATTGAAGTAAAAAGGGGTAAGACGGTGATAAATACTTTACTACCCAATCTCAGACCTAATAATATACACAAAAAATGACATAAAAAACAGTGACACTTTATTTATTTCTCTTTATTGCACCTATAAATAAACAAAGAAAGGAATATACAAAAATTTAACAAACTTTTTTTTATTGCTGACAGATAAGCGCTTGACTGTGATCTCACCTGATGGTAAGTGATGATACAGTCTAAGATGGAAGCGCGCTAATCTGTTAAGAGGCGATATACCCCTTACGGTTTCTACACAGCATCGTACCGGAACACAAATCTCTTTGTTTGGCGGTACGTTTTTGCTGGTAGGGTGGTAACTAGCCACGGCCGAAGCCTCCCACCAGTCCAGACTCAGACAAATTAGAAAATACTATTTCCTAAATTCGTCCTACCGGGGATCGAACCCGGGACCTCCACTAGCAAAGCGAATACTCGCACCACTGCGCCAGCGAGGCCGTCAAAAACTAACACTATTAGGCAATTGGCGTGCAAAGGCGGTCTTATTGCTATAAACAATCTTTTCCAGACAACCATTGACGACAGGAGTTATTCAAAATGGCGTTTCTCTGACGAGTTCGATAGCAAATATGATGATACAGGATTTTAATATAGTGCGCTAGCTGTTTCCGGTGGGGTTACTCTGGTTGGTTATTGTGGAGATATAGGTGAATTTGGAGCGAATCTAAACCAATCTAAAATCTTCTTGAAGACATAAAAAATTTCAACAAAATCTGCCCAGCGGTTTAAAAGAAATTCAGTGACATACATAAGAATTATATATATATAAAGATTCGATATAAAGACACACGCACACATTGTCGCATTAAAAAGCTGTCTTTTACGAGTATAAATAATATAACAGGGCAATATTTCCACGCATAATACTCATGTTACGGGTTTATTGTGAGGAAAAAGTGAGAATGCCTATAAGTGAAACGCCGCTCTATTGTCAAATTTAAAGGCGTTCGAGCTTGTCGAATCAAATGAACTGTTCTATACTCTCTGGTGCGCATAATCAATACAATGCCATTGAAGCTGAATAAAAAATTACGTGATTTTTGAATTTATGCTTCTAATATCACGGTAGGAAATGACTTTCTTTCCTCAGTTAAGTATAAATGTCACATACATACATACAGACATTCATAGCATCACGCCTCATTCCCATATGGGTAGGCAGAGACAACAT
The DNA here is from genome assembly GCA_015832385.1 of Elymnias hypermnestra. Lineage (NCBI taxonomy): Eukaryota > Metazoa > Arthropoda > Insecta > Lepidoptera > Nymphalidae > Elymnias > Elymnias hypermnestra. The sequence continues at coordinate 625,263 of JACTOM010000069.1, read as the reverse complement.
CCTTCCACTTGCCACGATCCTTGCATATCTCCTTCGCTTCTTTCATTCTCATTAAACCTTTCATACAAGTTCGTCGGTTTAGAGTACTCTTGACCTGGCCGTTATTTAAAATGTCCTGGATTTGGTCCAGGAACGTTCGCCTTGGTCTTCCCCTTCCAACTTTCGCATTCACTCTTGACTCATAAATCCTTTTTGTCAGTCTCCTTTCATTCATTCTCTCTACATGCCCAAAACATTCTTTCGTGGACCTTTTCAAGTTTATTATCAATTTTTTTTTAATAAATAAAGTTAAACAGGCTTTTCATTTATAAAAAACAACCAAGTCTTCAGACTTCTAAGCTGTGAGACAGCGCTATTTATACGTAGATCAATTCTAAAGCAAATAGATATGTTACAGTAAAACACGTTTTTACTTATTAACAAAGATTTTTGTAATGATTCTAGAAAAATAATTGGAAAGATACACCAAGTAACAAACTCTAAACGAACTTAATAATTTGATGTTAAAAATATTTGTTACTGGAACCCTAGTGTCGTTTATTTTTTACATAAATTGACAATATACTTCGTAATGCAAGTACTTGATTAAAAGTTAAATAATTTCTCCAAATCTCGGCTGGTCGTTTCGGACCTGGGTTACTAAAAGAAACGTTCTTTCAAGGATATATAAATCCTGTTGAAAAATCCTTAATAAGTTACCTAATTAACAAGTAACAGCGACTAATTTTATATGAAATTTTTTAATATAACTTGTAACAAGAATAGACTGAAAAATTTAATAAACTGGCGTCAGTCGCCGCGTTTCCTGATCAAAACACGTCTCAGTCTAATGACGTCTTCGTAGATTTTTATGGCTGTTATTTTCTTGTCAAAAGAATTGTTTTCAACAGATAAAATGTTCAAATCTATATACACCATGGTGCGAGTACTAGTTTCGATAACAAAGACCTGGGTTTGATTAGCAGAAGGATATATTAAGGAAATTTTCTAATTTGTCAGAGTCTGAACTTGTGAGAGACTTAGGCCAAGCAAAAAACCGGATAAAAGCTTAAAAACCTTAAGAGGTATATAACATTTTATCACATCTTGGACTGTAACATCACACCGAATAGAAATTCCATTTTACATTGATAGAGTTGCCCGTTTATAATCGCATTAAATAAATTCGTATTACGCAGCAAAACCGTTTTGTAACAAGTTCGTAGAATATTACATATTCCAGGGGCTTATTATAGAAGTTGCCTTCGTCAGGTCCCAAGAGATGCTGGTGAATTAGGAATCCTATTTAGATGGGAAAATATACTAAAACGGAGAATCCATCTTATCTAATCATCGACATTACTTACATATGTATAATGTACGCGATTGTAACCAATAACTTTAGTTCGTGCTATATGTTATTTCATATTCGTATAGTTTTCGCTTATTTTATTGTATGTTTTATATAGTTTTACACAAAGTTTAATTATATAGATATAAAGGAAAATATAAAGAGTGAAACAGCCTGATAAGATCAGAAGAAGTTGTTCATCGACTATTATACGCCTCATAAGAGAAATAGAGGAGGAACAAATTTGATTAGTATAAAATAAGGTTACAGTGACCCAATCTTTAAAGAAATCCATATGTTGTGATGGACTTTTTTTAGAAATTTTAAAGGCAAATAATTGCGTCATACATGATTTTTGCGAAACTTTAACCGGCTACGCAGAGGAGGCTCTGAAAAAGGAAAACAACCCAGACTTTGATACATTCTTAATTGGTGCACTAGTGCCTTGATTGCTCAATAAATGGGTTATCTAATACTGAGAGAATTATTAAAATTAACCCATTAATTCCAAAGATTAGCTTCTTCAAGTAAACAAACAGCTTTATAATCTATATATATATATATATATATATATAAAAGAGATATCCCGGTATCTATTGACTCACCACGATATCTCTGGAAACATAAGGAATAGAGACTTGAAATTTGGTAGGAATATTGCTTTTACCGAGTAGAGGTCAGCTAAGAACGGATGCCTGCGGGAATTTTAATTAAAAAAAAATCAAATTTTAACTGAAAAAAATTCAAACTTCACATTTACCAACTATACCTTTTATGGTATGTAAAACTTCTTCTTCTGCGAGAATCCTATGTCGTCGTCGTCGCTTGAACCGATGGACGTCCACTGCTGGACATAGGTCTCACGAAATGATGCCCACAAGGCCCGATCTTGTGCCGCCTGGCTCCAGCGGCTACCGGCGATCCTCCTTATATCGTCGGTCCACCTTGTGGGGGGTCTTCCTACACTGCGTCGTCCAGTGCGGGGTCGCCATTCCAGCACTTTCCGACCCCAACGTCCATCGGTTCGTCGGACTATGTGCCCCGCCCATTGCCACTTCAGGTTCGCGATTCGTAGAGCTATGTCGGTGACTTTGGTTCTGCTACGGATCTCCTCATTTCTGATTTGATCGCGTAGAGAAACTCCGAGCATAGCCCTCTCCATCGCACGCTGAGTGACTCTGAGCTTCCGCATGAGGCCCATAGTCAGCGACCACGTCTCAGAACCGTAGGTCATCACTGGCAACACGCACTGTTCGAAGACTTTGGTCTTCAGGCACTGAGGGATATTGGACGAAAAAGTCTTCCGGAACTTCCCGAACGCTGCCCAACCGAGTTGGATTCGGCGGTTGACCTCTTTCTCGAAATTGGACCTACCTAGCTGGACTATGTGTCCCAGGTATGTATACTCGTCAACAATTTCGAGTGTAGAGTTCTCAACGATGACTGGGTGGAGCGGAACATGGATATTGGACATAACTTTCGTCTTATCCATGTTCATTTTTAGGCCCACCTGTCGAGAAGCTCTGCTGAGGTCATCGAGCATTGCATTGAGATCTTCCAGAGTCTCTGCCATAATGACCACGTCGTCGGCAAACCGTAGATGAGTGATGTACTCGCCGTTGATGTTGATGCCCAGTCCGTTCCACTCCATAAGCTTAAACAGGTCCTCCAACGCCGCAGTAAAGAGCTTCGGGGAGATAACATCTCCCTGTCGCACTCCACGCTGCAGTTGGATAGACTCTGTGCTTTGGTCCTGTATACGGACTGACATAGTGGCGT
>JACTOM010000069.1:550071-621039 GCA_015832385.1 Elymnias hypermnestra | reverse complement strand
ACAAATGAACACTGATCTCGTGGGCTTGCTCACATGTGAAGTGTTCGCCTGTTAGGGACAATCTCTTAGCTTACTATTAAATGTAATAAAAATGACATTGTAGCATGTCATAGAAATAGGGCCGCTGGTCGGGCCTTTATTATCAAGGCTGCGGACTAGCTTATAGACAGTGTGGCCTGCTGAACCCTATTGCTTTCCGTGGCTTGCCACGCATATATAATGAACTAATGCTTTTGTTGGATTGAGAGCTCAGCGACTGGACACTCTGTGTGGGTGTGAGGCCCCGCATATGTGGATCAACGACATATTATATTATTCTACAACATTCCCACCGAGGTGGTGACATATTATACATCTACGCAGTCGATCACAAGACTTAAAATATGTGAATATTATTATACCACCATTCCCACCGAGGTGGGGATACATACATCGATCTAGTCTAACACTGGACTTAAAACGTGTGTAATATATGCGGTGTGGTCCGCCTACCAGATACTCCTGATCTGTGTAATTGATTTTACGAAATGCATTGGTGATTTATATATCCCATTTAATATAACACTGCGCTTTGCGCTTTATAACCATGGCTATTGCCTCATCACAGCTTCGGCTGACAATGTATATGGATTTCGATCCTCGTTTGAAATACCTTAGAGACCCGTCTCTACATGTTTATGAAATATATCCGGGCTTTAGTCTCGATGACACAACCTTCGAATGATCATACGCCGCAGGCGCACTGTTTAAGAGGTATATAGAGGTCAACTAAGAACGGATTTTATGAAATTAATTGAAATTTGGTACAGCGATAATCTAGAGCCTGAAAATGGACTATAAGTTCTTTGCAATAATACACAGCAAATAGCTCATTGACGTTTTTATACGTATATATTTAATTTGCCTAAATGAAAATGCTACCCATTGAAACCAATGAAAAAAATATTCAACGCAGACGAAGTCGCAGGTTCAGCTTGTTATATTATGTTAATTTTAGTTAATGTGTCAATTTTTTTATATATTTTAGATTTTAGCACGTAGCACATCAGGTGATCCTACTGAAATATAAAAGGTAAAAGGTAAGTAGCATCTCGTTCAGTTGCTGGGCACAGGCAACCTCACAGGGAGAGAGAGAGGGTTATTGCAGCATATACCCACCAAGGTGCTCCACTACGGGGTACACAAGTACACTCTCTATTACTTCATTCTCATAGTGGGATGTGACGAGAATCCGACACGACCGGAGAGAGATAAAGCATAGGACCGACGGCTTAATATACTCTCCGAGGCACGGGGGTGGAGCACACTGAACTTCTTCTTCACAACTTCGAGAAATATTGAGAAAATCTTAATTGAAAACTCAACATTGATTTTATAATTCACCCAACCCGGTATTCCAACCCAGGTCCTTATGTCTATAGCCGAATAATGTAACCACGACCAATAGAGAGAGTGAGAGTGAGTGATATCTGAAGATTTAAATAACTACGTGGAAAAAACACTTCTTTATTTGATTGAAGTTGGAAAAGCCTACTTAATTAAAGAATATTTCAATTCATTTTGTGTGGGATATTATAAGTTCAAGTTCACGGTAGGATTTATCTGATGAATGGATCATCTAATGTTCCGCATTTTATAATTTCCTCTTATCCACGTTTACTGGGAAGCAAAAGGTGCAAAGTCACGGGTCTGCGCGGGTATTTCTAGTTGAAAAGTGTTTTGATGAACCCACCATGAGTTGGCGAAATAAAAACACCCTGCGGCTTACATTCAGATGATGTGTTTCGGTATGAAATATATACTTGTCTGGACTTGAAAGGAACTTGTTTGATATGTAATATTTAAAAAACAATTTTTCACAATCTGAGATGGACCTGGTTATAGGTAATTTACCTCTTATGGTTTCTACACAGAATCGTACTGGAAAGCAATTTTTCATCTGACCACGGTCGAAGCCATGTGGAAGTCCAAGGAAGGTTTAAAAGGTGAGTAAATAAGAAGCTGCCTCATTGGTCTAGTGGTTATTATTTTCGACTACTGACTTGAGGTTCTGGGTTCGAGTCCCGGGTCGGGCCAACTAAAAAGTCAATATTGAGTTTACTGTTAAGATTTTCTCAATATTTACCCGAAGTTGGGAAGTTGGCGGTGTGTTCCACCCCCGTGCCTCAGAGAACACGTTAAGCCGTCGATCCTGCGCCTCATCTCTCTCCGGTCAGATGTCGGATTCCCGTCACATCGGACCAAGAGAGTGAAGGAATAGAGAGTGCATTTGTGTACTATGCCTGCTAATCGGCAGTGGACCAGCGTGGTGGGTCTATGCTCTAAAAGCCCTCTCTCCTTTGAAGGAGGAGGCCTGTGTCCAGCAGTGGGACGTTAATGGGCTGCTACTTACCTAAATAATAAAAAAAGAATTAAAAGTGCATGCGTACAAAGTACACATGTCAGAAGGGAAACTTCTTCGGCAAAGTAATTTTTAAGTCTTGTTTATATTTATACAAATCTAAAAGCGTAGATTTCCGAGACGTAGAGGGAGGGAAAAGGAAGATATGTCAGGATTTAATGAATTTTCATTAAATGCCACGTGTTTTTTGTCAATATTGTAATTTTTTATGAAAATTTGTTTTGCATTTAAAATTTATGCAATATTTTATTTTATTAAAAGTAGTATAGGGAATTAGTAAATGACGAGTGGTAAATTAAAAACTACCACATATTATTTGTAAATATTCAAACCTAATCTTCACACGAATTAGCATAATACCTAATTCCTACTTATGGAATGTTTGACATTTTATGTTTGTCCCGTCGTTTAGAAATCCATTAAATTTAAAAGTGGTTCAGAAATGTAATGATTTTCATTTCTGAACAGAAGTCAAATGCGTGTCAAAATATTCATTCAGAAATCAAATTAAATTTAAGAGACTACTTTAACTTTTTTTCATTTGTTTTTGACATATTATCTTACGAACATTGGCTGGACACTGGGCTTAAAGATTCGGTTTTATATTACGAATTATTTTTGTTTCGGTTAAGTTATGACCAGATTTTTTACTAAAGTTATTAATTCATTCAGCTTTTTTTATTTATAGCAGCACGATTTTTCTGGGTCAACTAGCAAATATAACATTAACTTTATATTTTCCTTTATATCTTTTTTAACGGTTGTATCTCTTTATATCTGAATGTACAGGTTATAAGAAACTTTGTGTAAAACTATATAAAACATACGATAAAATAAAGGAAAACTGTACGTATAGAAAATAACGCATAACATGAACTATTGGTAAAAGTTACGTACATATATGTGATATGGATGACTAGATAAGAAGGATTTTCCGTTTTGGTATATTTTCCCATCTAAATAGGACAGGAACCTGCATCTCTTGGGGCCTGGCGAAGGCAACTTCTACAATAAGCCACTGGAATATGTAATATTCTACGAACTTGTTACAAAACGGTTTTGCCGGGTAATACGAACTTAATACTATTATAAACTATATTACTAACTGTAAATTTATTTAATACTAAATAATTTCTGTTCGTTGGTTTATGTTTTTATTACTAATAGGTGATCGCTTAACTATAATCTCAAATAATGCTAAGGGATGTTATAGTTCAGGATGTGATAAATTTAATTTACCTCTTAAGGTTTCTATGTTTTTACGCAGTTATTCGCTTGGTGGCACGTCTTTGCTTATAGGATGGTTACTATCCACAGCTATAATAAGAAATGCAATTTCCTTAATTTGACCTGTTAGGGATTGAACCGGGGACACTGCTAGCGAAGTGACTATTGCATCACTAAGGGCAATAAAATAGTAATTCCGGTACACATAACAATAAAATCTCTCAATTTTGATATTTATTTGCAAACCCATTTTTATAAATGACACTAGCGGACTTCGCAAATGTTGTTTTGCAATATAATAACTATTATCGCTATCAAAAAAGAGGGGTTGGTGATAGAGAGGTAAAAACTTAGGGTTGTATGTATTTTTTAATTACACACCATAAAAAAATAAAAACAATAAATTTTGTCAAAAGCTTTAGGGGTGGAACCCCCTTAACATTTAAAGGGATGAAAAATTTTCGATGTGGAATTAGTTTCCGAGGAGTTCAACATCTAACACCGTGACACGAGAATTTTATATATTAGATTAATTTCTTTAAATACAACTCGATAGCTTTTACTAAAGTAACATACATCAGGACCAGTTTCAGTAGCTCTAGGTGTACTCACTGATACATGCATACAATTTTTTTTATTCCTGAAAAGTTAGGTGGGTCACATGTGACCGAACAGTTCAAGATGGAAGCTCGCTAATCTGGTAAGAAGTAATTTATTCTTATGATATTTATACAGCATCGTAAGTAAGTAGCAGTTTATTATCGTCACACTGCTTGGCACGGGCCTCCTCAGACATACGAGAGAGGGTTTTTAGAGCGTAGACCCACCACCCTGCTCCACTGCGAATTGGCAGGCATAGTACACAAGTGCACTCTCTATTCCTTCACTCTCTTAGTCCGATGTGACGGGAATCCGACATCCGACCGGAGAGAGATCAGGCGCAGGACCGACGGCTTAACGTGTTCTCTGAGGCAGACACCGCCAATTTATTTTTGAATTAACCCGACCCGGGATTTGAACCCAGGACCTTATGTCTGTAGTCGAACATGCTAACTACTAGACCAATAAGGCAGTCACAGATACAAATCTCTTGCTTAGCGGTAGGTCTTTGCTGGTATGGTGGTAACTAGCCAGGAAGAACTGCCTCGCATCAGTCCAGCCTTAGAAAAATTAGAAAATGCAATTTTTGTAATGCATCTTGTCGGGGATTGGAGCCGGAATATCTGCTAGCAAAGCGAGTACTCGCACTACAGCGCCAAATATTGTTGACAGATTAGCGCTTGACTGTGATCACACCTCATATATTTAAAAATGGTTTTGATAGAGTTTGAAGCAATTTATCCTAAATAGTAGGACAGCCTGCAAATAAATGTGATTGTGTTCTATAAACTGGGGTCCCTGTAGGCCCGTCATATTGATAGCCAACGAAGTATGCCGCAGGCGTCCGCCCATTGTCCCATGCAATCCAATATCTTTAATACTACGCACAAAACCATACCAATAATAGAAAAAAAACCAGCGAAAATAACCTGTTTTGTATATAAATTGGGCTTATTTGCTACTATTCCTGTATAATACTTTTATTATGCATTTACTTAAATATGGGGATTTAAAGTACGGCACGTACTTGATGCTTAAGTAACGAAGTTGATAGCAGAACTTATACTTAACGATCGTTTAAATCTAACGAAAAAAAATCATGAGTAGTTACGGAATTTCTAGATCCTTACAGATTTTATAAATGCCAAAGTAACTCTATATGTCACGCTTACACGCCAAAACTACTGAACTCATTTAAATGAAATTTGGTACACAGATAATCTAGAGCCTGAGAAAGGACACAGGCTTCTTTTTAATGTAGATACCGTAGAAGTTCATTAAGAACGAAATACATAAGCCAAAACGACCACTTACTGCGAGATTTCCATAAATATTCACCAGATTTGAAAATCGGCATATATTATCCTCTCGCGGTACGTGTTGCCACATATCACCATGGAACTAGGATATAAGCGAAATTTACTGAAAGATTTACTTCACCATTCACCCTTTCTTTTGATAATTGACATATATGTTCCTCTCGCCACGTAAACTTGCACTAATAACGGGATAACAGAATGAAGAACAACGCGGGTAACACATAACAATCTTTGTGATAGATTACAGATTTATGTCACTTATTTAATTTGTTAGTTTGAGGTTTAGGTGTAAATTAATATCAAATATGAATAGAAAATCATTTTGAAAAAAATCTAAAATATTTTCAATTAATATTGGTTCGAGTTGAAAACTGATTTTACTGATTATATATGAATTAATCGAGGTGAGCTTACTTGATGTTATACAGCATATAGTATACATAACATTGCATTATAATTATTAGCAAGGGCAAATCAATGAAACTGCTGCAAAAGCAAGGAAAAAGCTTTTACGAGCTTTTGTAATCCTTTAAAAACACGTGTGTTTTTGAAGTAGAATTTCTTTAGGCGCAAGAGGGTAAAATTTTTATGGATGAAACACGTGATTAGCGTCACGAAGACGTGAAGCGTTTTTTATGCTAACTCGTATTTTTCAAAAAATACAAAATGAAAATATTTCACAAAATATTCTCTTTTCTAATTTTTTATTAAAAAACAAAATATTAGTAATTTCTAATAACGACGAAAAATACTGGGTATTTTATTTTACAATTCGTCATTTGAGATTTCAAAAAATTATTAATCTTCGACACTTCTAATATTTTAATGACAATTCCAAACATCTTACTTTATCCCTCCATCAATGTCTGAGAAATCTAAAGTTTTAGATTTTTATAAATATAAAGAAGACAATAAGAATTAGTTTGCCAAAAGAAGTTCCAATTCTGACATGTGTACTTTGTATGCACGCACTTTTACTTTGACTGCCTCATTGGTCTAGTGGTTAGCGTGTTCGACTACAGANGAGAGTGAAGGAATAGAGAGTGCACTTGTGTACTATGCCTGCCAATCCGCAGTGGAGCAGCGTGGTGGGTCTATGCTCTAAAAACCCTCTCTCTTCGGAGTGACGAGGCCTGTGTCCAGCAGTGGGACGTTAATGGGCTGCTACTTACTTACTTACTTACTTACTTAACGCTTGACTGTGATTACACTTGATGATACAGTCTAAAATGGAAGCGCAGTTATCTGGTAAGATACAATTTACCTCTTAAGACAGTATAGCCTTTTTAATTGTAACCAGATTTCTTTCTATCTTCTGTACCGTAGACAAAGTGGCGCTGGTCAACTAGTATAATAATACAATAAACCGCATACTCGCGGGCTGTGCAACGCAAAGAATTCCACAATAACGGGGTCAAAGGCAGCATTCCAATAACCATAATTCATCTTACGTCTTTAGCACAAATACTTGTAATTAATAACTGGCAATAAATATCCACAAGTCCTTGTTAATATATCACAATGTCCTCGGAAATGTTTCACTTCGGAAAAGAAATAATGTGTTTAATGGAAATCGTTAATGTCATCCACAAACTATAAATATTATTGTGATAGCCTCTTTGATGCAAAAGTTAGAGCACTCGTCGTCGTCGCTTCAACCGATGGACGTCCACTGCTGGAGATAGGTCTCACAAAATGATGCCCACAAGGCCCGATCTTGCGCCGCCTGGCTCCAACGGCTACCGGCGACCCGCCTTATATCGTCGGTCCACCCTGTGGGGGTCTTCCTACATTGTTTCGTCCGGTGCGGGGTCGCCATTCCAGCACCTTCAGGCCCCAACGTCCATCGGTTCGTCGGACTACATGCCCCGCCCATTGCCACTTCAGGTTCGCGATTCGTAGGGCTATGTCGGTGACTTTGGTTCTGCTACGGATCTCCTCATTTCTGATTTGATCGCGTAGAGAAACTCCGAGTATAGCCCCCTCCATCGCACGTTGAGTGACTCTGAGCTTCCGAATGAGACCCAGAGTCAGCGACCACGTTTCCGATCCGTAAGTAAGCACTGTCCACACGCACTGACCGAAGACTTTAGTCTTCAGGCACTGAGCGATATTGAACGAAAACGTCTTCCGGAATTTTTCGGACACTGCCCCACCGAGTTGCATTCGCTTTATTAGTATCGTTCCTGGGTTCGATTCCCGTCAGGGCCATTTTCATTGTCGATAAAACCAAAGTGGTATTTAAAAGGTACCTGGTAAAATACCGCTCTTATTGTATATGTTAATGTTTTGAGTTTAGTTAAATCATATTTGAGATTTTTAGAATTATAATTAACCTTAAACAAGGATTATACAGAAGGATTTTATTTACAAATATAATCGTAGTCTTCGCCTCAATTAATGGACGTCAATTACTGATCATAGTGACCACAATCCTCGATCCTGCTTTATTTCATCGGTCTCCTGTTTGGGTGGTCTGCACCATTCCAACACTTTCGTTCATTGGTTCCGTAAAGCAATGTGGGTAGTTTTGGTTCTTCTACGGATCTCTTTATTTCTGATTTGATCATGTAGAGAGCTGCGCAGCCCTCTCCATCATCCGCTGTTATGACTTTGATCTTACGTATGAGGTCACAGTTAGCCACCAAATTGCAGAACCATAAGTCTTTTAATACGAATGTTGTCCTGGCAGGGCAGATTCAAGAAATTGCTTTCTCTACGTATTACCACCAAACCAACATTTTGGTGACAATAGGATGCTTTGTAGAATCCATGAAGAGGTTAATTTTCCTGTAGCATCACTTAACATCAGGTGAGATCACAGTCATACGCTTAACTGACAGTAATAAAATAAATTAAACGGACATGTGTACTTTGCTGCCTGCAAAGTACACATGTCAGAAATGAAACTTCTTTGGCAAACTCATTATTGTCTTTTTATTTATACAAATTTAAAACTTTAGATCTCCGAGACTTAGAGGGAGGGAAATAGGTAGATATGTTAGGAATTTAATTGTCATTAAAATAATGTGTCGAAAATTAATACAAATAATTTATTAAAATATCAAATGACGAATTGTAAATAAAAATGCCACGTGTTTTTGTCAATATTAGAAAATATTAATTAAATTTTGTCATTGAATATAAAAAGTAGAAAAGAGAATTAATGAAATATTTTTTGTGAAAAATAGTATATTAAATTTAAATGCCAAGTTTTTTTGGTAAATATTATATCTACCTAACCTTCAAACTAGCGAATAGGGTGGAAGTAACTCCTGTGGCAGAAGACTCCGCTCTTTCTTAATAATAACTAAAAGAAATTAATACATAAAGAACTACCTAGCTAACAAATAATAAAAATCAAAAGTGCGTACGTATAACACATGTCAAACGAATTATCAAAACGCTGCACATCTTTGTGATACCAATCACGCGTTTCATCCGTAAAAAAATTACCCTCATGCACCTAAAGAAGTTGCAGTTCAAAAATAAATAATATCTTATATAGAAATTTAATGGTATGTAAATTCACGTCAATCCATCCATTACTCTTCGAGTTTCGCCGACAAATACATACGGAAGCGGAATTTAAGTACATAAACTAGCTAAGCCTAAACACGCGTCACTGGTGCATTTGATTTTACATATACATTTAGAATTTTCAATATCCGTAGAAATTTGTCAACAAAATTTCAATTTTCATTTCTATTTATCAAAATTGCATGTGCACATAAAAAATTACTTGTTTACGCTGTAAATTAAAGCTAACTTTACCGTGAAGTTTGAACTGCCTCATTGGTCTAGTGGTTAGCATGTTCGACTACAGACATGAGGTCCTGGGTTCGAGTCCGAGGTCGGGCCAATTCAAAAATCAATATTGAGTTTTCTATTAAGATTTTCTCAATATATGCCCGAAGTTGGGAAGTTGGCGGTGTGATCCACCCCCGTGCCTCGGAAATGACGTTAAGCCGTCGGACCTGCGCCTGATCTCTTTCCGGTCGTGTCGGATTCCCGTCACATTGGACTATGAGAGTGAAGGTATAGAGAGTACACACTTGTAGGCTATGCCTGCAAATCCGCAATGGAGCAGCGTGGTGGGTCGCTCCTCGGAGTGAGGAGACCTGTGCCCAGTAGTGGGACGTTAATGGACTGCTAGTTACTCACTTACTTTACCGTGAAGTGAAGTTTTTGTTGTCATATAAATTAGGTCCTAACATTATGAAATCAGTGATTTGTCGTACTGACCGCTTTGATCTGAGATATCTCTTCTTTCGTTTAGAAAACTAAATTCAAATTTATAAATTCATTTACCTGACACATTTGAGTTTTTAAAACAGTTATTCATTTATTTTTCCTTGGCGTCGCTTATTATTGCACAATGGAAAACATGAAATATCGGTATATTTACGAGTACGAGTTTTACCGTGCCTCCAGTGCTGCAGAAACAGTTCGGAGGATTAATGTTGTGTATGGCGCTGGTGTCGCAAAAGAAAGCATGGTACGTTGTTAGTTTTAACGTTTTCGTTCTAGAAATCCCGACCTTCAGATCCAACCCTATAGAGGAAGGCAAATAATTAATGGCTATTATGGAAGCGGATCCTTTCACTTCAGAGATAGCTGCAGGCTTCGGGGTAAGTAACAAAACTATATTAATCCGCTTAAAGCAAATCGGTAAAGTAAAACACCTTGAACGATAAGTACCTCATGAATAGAGTGAAGCAAACACGCATCGACTGCTATGTTACTTTGCTCAACAGATACAATAATGAACTATGTATGTATGTTTATTATGAATGAACATTACTTTAATGAAAAGTGGATACTGTACGAAAGTTGGAAGCCCTCGTCGCAGTGGCTCAACCATGGAGACCCAGCCAAATCCTGCTAAACTACAGTTGGTGTCCTTCACAATAGCTTTCTAAAATTTGGCCAAACGATTACGGCTGCATCCATTGTGAGCAACTGCAAACCATGAAGGATGAACTAGGTGTTAAACAACCGAGATTGGTCTTTCACTCTAGGCCACTGCTGTTTCACGAAAACGCAAAACAACACACGGCACAACAAACAACCATTAAATTAGCTGAGCTACAGTTGGAATGTCTGCGACATCCACGGAACTTGCTCTAATAGATTACCATTTTTTCCAGAATTTGGACAACTTCTTACAAGGAAAAATATTCAACTCGGATGAGTCAGTCCAAACCGGCTTCTAAAAGTTCATTAATTCTCGCCCCCATGTTTTTTCAGTAAAGGCATCAATGTACTACTTATGAGATGACAAAAGTGATAACATCGGTGCGTACAACAACGGTAATTTATTATATATATGTCGGAGAATAAGAGAGAAGGGAGCACTAAGCATAGGGGCGTAGGGTTCTCCGCCGACATCATCGTTAGTGGCCTCCAAAATTCAATCTCCACACGGTGGGCTTTGGAGGGTGATGTTGGTGCAATCAAACACTTTATTAATTAATAAAAAATTACACAAACACATTAACTAGGAACGCGACAGTTTCAATAGTCGACCGCTCTGGCGGACCGTCACCCGAGAACTAGGAAGACGCGCGCCGGATTGTTACTATTGACTCTGTCCCACGCCAATAGACAGATGGCGCCAGCGTTCCACAGACTATTGAACTCCGACACATATTTTACAAAAAAAAACACTTTATATTTCTCCCGTACAAAACGCCAATTGCATATGTGAGGACCTAATATACAAATTTATTTTATTCGTTAGAGTCGCTAAAACTCGAGAACGTCGGGACTAATTTGGCTATTTTTAATTTTTAATTATTTGTGGAATTTCGGGGAGGGTTTAAAAGGTGTGTAGATATGAAAAATCATCTTGGATATATTAAAAACAACAACTTCACTTTCCTTTAGAAACTATCCTATACCTGTCAAACATTTGATATTAGTCCCGTCAATTACAAATCAAATTTAATTAAAAATAATAGTTGTTTTTTTTCATTTGTTTATAATGTTTGACATTGACCAACCATAAATTTGTGATTGCAACTATATTATGGATTTTAGTGGAAATTCGGCCGTAATGGTCGCATTTATGTTTTGATTTGGAAATGTCATTGTTCCGATTAAGTTTTGACTACATTTTATATTAAAGTTCCAACATTCTGCGATTATCATTTAGCTTTCTTTTGATTTTGAGGCACTACAAAGATTGCTCGGTCAACTATTAAACAAATGCAAAAGTTAGTCAGTTGGTTTGAGTATTTCATGCCCGATATTATAATCGTTTACGCCATATAATTCTAATGAATATATTAAGAGTTACCGCTAAGTGTACAGTATGTCCTACTACCCGAACAAAACCGGGACGAATAACTAGGGTAATACATATCTATCAATATGACTAGTAATAAAACATTTCTGAACGCCTCATAATATATAACTCAGCTCAATTGGTCTATCCATCTTTATATATACAAGGAATATCACATACATGATTATCTCACCTTCAAGGTATATATTAGTAAAATATAAATTGACATAAGTACTTTAATATTATATTATGAAATATGGCTTACTTAATTCTATTTATTTATTACGATCACATCTACAAGACATAATACATACTAACTTTCATACATTTTCCACAGCACAATTGTTCTTCGTTTTGTTATTGAAGTGAAACTTCTTTAACATTTTTCGGATGAAACGCGTCATTAGCATCACAAAGATGTGCAGCGTTTTTCATGCTAATTCGCTTGAAGGTAGTTTTGATATGTGTACGTACACACTTTTAATTTTTATTTTTTTGTTAGTTTTCTTTGTTTATTAATTTGTTTTGGTGATTATTAAGAAAGAGCGGAGTCTTCTACCATAAGAGTTACTTCCACTCTTTAAAAAAGGCTCCATTCTTTTTATATGTGAAAGTGCTGAAGTTAACGAAATAAACCATTTTTTTAATTCAGGGGCCTGGATACTATTCCTTTTAAAGAAAATTAAGAAAATTACATTTTCTAATTTCTCTCATTTGGATTAGTGATAGTTACCACCTTCACCAGAAAAATTGCCAGGACAGAGCTTTATAGAAACCGTAAGAAGTTAACGCGCTTTCATCTTAAACAACTACCTAATCGGTCTAATGGTAAGCATTTTCGGCCATAGACCTAAGGTCCTGGGTTCGAGTTAATTCAATAATGGATATTGAGTTGAGAAGTTTGAAAGTTGGCGGTGTGCTCCACCCCCGTGCCTCGGAGAGCAAGTTAAGCCGTCAGTCGTGCGCCTGATCTCTCTCCGGTCGAGTCGGATTGCCGTCACATCGAACTATGAAAGTCAACGAATAGAGAGTGCACTTTTCTACTATGCCTGCCAACTCGCAGTGGAACAACCTAGTGGGTCTATGCTCTAACAACCCTCACTCGCATAAGCGAGAAGGCCTGTACCCAACAGTGGGACGTTAATGGGCTGCTACTTACCATCTTAGACAGTATCACCAACGACTATATCTTTAGAACACAATTAAGTGCTAATCTGTCAAAATAAAAACCTTCATAGGCCAATTATAATTGATTAAAACAAACCTTTGCGTTGTGATTGTAACTGTAATTGTGTCAAGAGTCCTCTTTATGTAGTACAATGGAAAGTTTTTTCATATAATTATATCATTTAATCCCAAAGGATTCATATTCCAACAAGAGAATAATTTATATAGAATCTGTTTAAGTCACATTTTGTTGTCAGTCAGTGAATAGCATTCATACACATGAATTTGTAAAAATAGGGTCTTTGAAGTGAAAACTTCTTTAGCATCATTGAAATTTGAAAGACAATGAAACGAAAAAGCGACAGTCAAAATAGACAGACACATAAATTTATAACATTAAACATGGGAGGAAATTCGATAGGATTCATTATACAGTGTCTCTTATTTCTATAGCTAAGTTACCTAGGTACATTTAAGAGCCATTTAACGGGATTTTCTTTTAGTTAAGGGATCCCCTAAATACTTTTAGTTGCCCGCTAAGAAGATCGTTTCTATAGCTAAGCGTTCTCTTAAGTAAATTTCGTGGCCCGGTATGGGAATTGTTTCTATAGATAAGGGGTGCCTAAAGTACATTTAGGGATCGTTTCAGGGGACGGTTTCTATAAATACGAGGTCCACTAACTATGTGATGCTTTAAGGAACGAAGGTGAAATTGGGCATTAGTCCAATTCGACGTTATATATAAATTCCTACCATTATCTTGAAGCCAAGTTTTTGAATATTGTAAATATAAAGTAAACACTCAACAGTGCAGATTATACTTTGTATTGCGCGGGCTTTACCATAAAGACTAATGGATCTTTATATATTCAGAGCAATGTAAACACACGAATGCATATCTTCACGGTTCGCCAATCAAATCATTGGTCAAAACATAACAGAGCTTTTAGCATAATCGGTTTATTCGAACTTGCAGATGAAAGTGAAGTGCTATGTAGATACATAGCTCACCTAGGCTTTTAGCACTTAGCGTGGGTATTTATCGACGTTGGATTATTGATTACCTATAACTCCAAAATTGGTGCTAGAAATATTTTAATATGTGAAGCAAAATCTTGACACCTCTTTTTACGAAAACTGCACTAACAGAGGAGTATGAAATTTTCCACACTTATACTCATATAAAGTGCACAATGCTGATATATATTTTTTTAATTTGCATAAAAATACATCACAAATATAATATTTTCTTTAGTATTAAAGTCAAATTGTTTATTTAATATTGTTTCTAAGGATATTTAGATGAAAGTCTTTAGAAAAAACATTAATGATATTATCGAAATGTGTATGTCAAGTTCAATAGACGATATTTTTATCACATATTTCAATAAAAAAAATTAAACAAGATATTCCTTGTTATAATCATTTTTGAAGTGATACTTCTCTAGGCGTACGGGGGTAATATTTTTATGGATGAAACGCATGATTACCATCACGATGATGTGCAGGATTTCTTAAGCTGATTCGTTTGAAGGTTAGGTAGTTTTAATATTTACAAATAGCAATAATAAGTTTAAATATTTTACTAAGGGAAAGCTAATTGAGAACTCGTTCTATAATTTGAAGGGCTACTTCGTCGTCATCGTCGTCGCTTCAACCGATGGACGTCCACTGCCGGACATAGTAGGTCTCACGTAATGACGTCCACAAGGCCCGATCTTGCGCCGCAAGGCTCCAGCGGCTACCAGCGACCCTCTTTATATCGTCGGTCCACCTTGTGGGGAGTCTTCCTACACTGCGCCGTCCGGTGCGGGGTCGCCATTCCAGCACCTTCGGTCCCCAACGTCCATCGGTCCTTCGGACCCGCCCATTGCCACTTCAGGTTCGCGAGTCGTAGGACTATGTTGGTGACTCTGGTTCTACTACGGATCTCTTCATTTCTGACTCGATCACGTAGAAAGACTCCGAGCATAGCCATCCATCGCACGCTGAGTGAGTCTGAGCTTCCGCATGAGCCCCATTGATAGGCGCATTAAGGGCTACTTAGAGGATATAAAAGCGTGAGACTGCAAGAATTGCTCTAATCGAAAAAGAATACATTTAAAATAAATATAATGTAATGACGATGAGAAAAAAAATTAAAAGTGTATGCATACCCAGTACAAATTTCAGAAGTGAAACTTCTTTGGCAAGCTAATTTTTAGGTCTTGTTTATTTTTATAAAAATAAAAATTTTAGATTTTAGAGAATAAGAAGAAGGGAATAAGGACAATATGTTAGAAGTTTAAAGCATTTCATTGTCATTAAAATATTAAAATTTCATACAAATAATTTATTGAAATCTCAAATGACCTAGTTAAATAAGAATGCCGTGGGTTTTTATCAATATTATAAATTATTAATTACATTTTGTTATTGATTTTAAATTTAGATTAGAGAATTTATGAAATTATTCTTATATTATATTTTTTGGAAAAATTCTTCCTTCCTACCAATTAGCATCATAAAAAACGCTGCAAATATTCGTGACGCTAATCTCGAATTTCATCAATAATTTAACCTAAAGAAGTTTCACTTCAAAAAGTGACACCCGACTGATTTTGCTGTGGACTCCTCTCAAAACAGGGAATCTTCGTTACTTAAGATTGTAAATCGTTATATTATATCATCTTCAGTCGCACATTGAACATAACAATATTGAAATAACTAAATTTGACGATTCAAAAATGCTGCAATAGCCTACTTCAATGAAGAAATTTAAATTTGAATATTAGAAAAACGGTGTTAATATAAATTCGCTAAGCAATGTTTTCCTACTATAAGAAATTAGAGTTGCTGGTTGAGATCACAGTGCAGATTTGTCTATTGCCAATGGATCGGGAGCTACCCGGGTCACATCGCGGGTAGTATATTTTAATTTCTTAGTTGTATATCGACCCTCAGACCCCAGATTCATCCATTTTAAGGGCTTAGGTCATCCACAATAAAGCACGATTTAAATTTTAAAGGTAAAATTTCTTAATACTATTATTATTTTCTACATTTAACTAGCTCATCTGAGTGTTACCCGCGTAATTCCAGATGCATTTTTGTCTAAAATAAAGTAACCTAAGTTACTACTTATAACATCAGCTATCTGCCAGTGAAAATCCTCTCAAAATTAGTCCAGCCGACAGATAAAACAAATATGTCAAAAATTGTTTTCGTGACATCAATACTTTACGTATTTTAATATGCATTTAATGTGAAATTGTTAAATCGAAATAACAAACATACATAAAATAAAATCAGTACTTACTCAGTTGAGTCAGCTTGTAAGTGTCAGCAGTATTGATAATGTCCACGTACAGCTTGAACTCATATGGACGTTTATATAAGTCCTTTTTAAATCGAGAAAAGGCCAGGTTAAAACCCCTTTGGTGTTCAATTGACATATTCATGAAGACTGCACCTAAAACAAGAAGGAGAGACATATATTTATTTTTTATACGTACCAAGTAATATAAAAAACTAGTGGTCGGTGAGTGGGCGAAATTTGACCATAATTATTATAAATTATTATTTTCAAGATTTTTAAAATATTCTATTGTCAAAAGCTATACTTCTATAGTTACAGATTTGGCAAGCCTACACTGTAAATTATATGAAACTTAAATAAATAAAAAGGTAAAAAAATCATGCGAGAAAAAAATGCTGTCCATTGAACATCGAATATTTCGATAATTCAATTAATGATGCAAAGTTCTCAGTAGTCCTTCATCGTTTGCTAAATTATTTTTGTTGTGTTTAATTAGAAGAAGATTCCTATGAAAGAAAAAATTAATAAAGTTACGTTGTACATCAGTAATTTTAACCACCATATTTTCTAATGTAACCTCCATAGTGCGTTTGACAATATAAACTTTTTTAATATAACCTTATGGCGTTTGACATAACTGACAGTGAATGACAAATACGTATCCTTTCTGTGTGTAATGTGTCTTTTTTATTGATTTAGTGTATTTTAAATGGGTCCATATAAGCTCACATAAAATTCTAAGTCATATTCTTTGACGGTTTGTGCTCATAAAAATCACTTTTCTAAACTTTTGTTCATACATTTTCATTACTACATAACATATAGAGTAACCTTTTATGTCCGCTTTCAAGACTTCTTTTATAAGTAAATTCAATAAAATAATGAAATTCCGTCTTCTACCAGCCTTAAATATATAAAAATATAACTAGACTTGATGAAGATATCCTTACATATAACATAACAAAGTTTTCTCCCTTTCTATGTCACTCAACTCATATACTACTAAATGGATTTCGATATGATTTTAAACAAACAAATAGGGTGATTCCTGAGGAAGGTTTATGTATGCAATTTATCAAGTTTACGTGTAATTCAGTTAAAGTGTGACGATAATTGCTGGAAGTGTCGGAAAAATCAAGCCGCCTGGGTGGTTTCAAAAGCGCTGTCTAATACTTTAGAGATATAACAAAACAACATGTGGTTAAATATTTGTTTTTATTAATCTACAAAAGCCTGCGAGAGATAACTGATTATGTACATTTTAACTTATAAAGTAATTATCACGTGTTAATTAGAAATTTATTCAGACGGATATAGTATTAATAGTTCAAAGTCAAAATATCTTTATTCAAGTAGACTTATTACAGCACTTTTGAATCGTCAAATATATATATGTCGGAGTGCAATAGTTTGTGGATCACTCGCGCCATCTGTCTATCGGCGTGGGGCAGAGTCAATAAGTGGCAGTCCGGCGCGTCTCTCGGTAGTTTTATGGTGATGCCCCGCTGGAGCGGACGCCTTTTGAAACTGTCGCGTTCCTAGCTATTATTATTAATGATTTTGTGTAAATTTATATCGGGAACAGTAAGTGATTGAATATTATAATCCGAGTTAATTAATAAAGTGTTTGATTGCACCAACATTACCCACGAACGCCCACAGTATGAAAGTTATGGATGCCATTAATGATAATGTCGGCAGAGAACCCTACGCCCCTATGCTTTATGCTTCCCTTCTCTTTGATTCTCCGACATATATTTTTTCCCACTCACTAATTCTAATGCACGACTGATGATGTTATCAAAGAACGACTTAAAATCTAAAGTTACGAGGCTTCCCACGCGCCTTTTCCTGAGAAGAGCCCACAACAAACTCAGTCACGTATTTTGTATTTTCTATCATCACATTTTGCAATATTAAATTAGTTTCTTATATTCAAATTTAAATTAGAGCAATTCGTTTACTCCCACGCGTTTCTATCATCTAAATAATCTTGCGGGTTATATCATTTTACAATCAACTTTTTTTTAACAAAGGCTTTGAATTTATTGTGACATATCTAAAGCTTGAATACGTTAGAGATCATGAAAAGAGTAATTTTGGTAAATTTCAAGTCTATAGCGACTAGATTTGTAAACATCGAGCTGAGTTTAGTGGCCTAAAACCATCTTCCCCTTTATAATGAAACATATTTGGACCACAGTGATTGGATGGTTTCAAAGTACATAAGTAGTAACAGATTCTAGGCTTTATATATATAGAATTTTAAAAGACACAAATAAAGTAATATGAAACCTATCTTTTCCTATATTCTTAAATTAATTATAATATAAAAACTGAATTTATTGTTCTTATTCGGAAACAAACCGTCATTGTTTTCGATATATCAATGTTTCGTAAACATATCGTAAGCCATTGATAGCTGAGTCTTAATTTGTGCTCTTAATTTAATTCAATACGCGATCGTAGGCTGCTTTTGTAAACAATTGTAGGTCGCTACGATAAAGTAATTAATTTACATACTATTTCTCATATATATTTGAAAAGTATATGCGTTGGAATTCTTCCATCCACTTAATGTCATATTGATTCATGTATTTCAAAATTTTCGAAATAAATTTTTCTAAATTCTATTGTGTACTTAACACAGTAGAATTCACATTTATTTATGCGCTTTATTGTACACCTCTGTTACATACTAAATAGAGTAAAACTTATACTAAGGAGCAGCTTGACAAAAGGCGGTCTTATCTCCTATAAGGATCTCTTTTTTAGCCGAGCTTTTTAGGAGCTGCCGATGCGTTGCCGGCCGAGGAGGTGGAAGTTCAATTGCCTTTTAACATTTGCATGTGGAAGTCTTGAGGGAACACTGCTGCTGGAAGTTGGTTCCACATTTTGCAGGTACGCGGAAAAAAAGATCGTGCAAATCGACTCGTTGACGAGTGCCATTCGTCCAGAGTATGTGGGTGGAATTTATTTCTACGAAGAGATGGTCGGCCATAGAATTGTGAGGGTGGTACTAACTAAAACAGTTCCTCTGAACACTCCCCATAATAGACTCTATAGAAGACACATAGGGAACTAATGGTTCGTCTATGGTCTTGAATCTCCAGTTTGTTGGTCAGTTGGGGGTTGCTGACAATTCGAATTGCCCGACTTTCAATCCGAACAGTCAAATGGAAGGAGTTGATACTGGCGTGCACCAGCCTAAAGGTGGCAGCAGTAATCTCTTCCAGACAAATTTAAAAACAAAGAAAGACAGTAAACGGAAAGGTAGGCGAAGTACGTAAAGACATTTTTACTATCATATACTATATATTTATAAACGATACATTAACTACACATATATTATAAAAATATAAACTAGTAAATATGTAAAATTTTCAAACGGTTTTTCTGTAATACAATATTAGGTTTAATAATGTTTCTGATAAAAATAGTAATTGTATCATCAATATCACAACAATAACAATTGGTGCCAACACTTATGTATGGTAGTAAAAGTTGGGTATGGCAGAAGAATCACAAAAGTAAAATAAATGCGGTAGAGATGAGAGCGTTGAGAAGCATGAGTGGATTAAAACTGAGTGACAGAGTAAGAAATAGTGTGATAAGAGAACGTTGTGGTATAAAAGAAGACGTAGTGACTAAAATTGAGAAAGGTATGCTTAGCTGGTTTGGGCATGTAGAGAGAAAGAGTGAAAGGAGACTGACAAAAAGGATTTATGAGTCAAGAGTGAATGCCAATTTGGAAGGGGAAGACCAAGGTGAACGTTCCTGGACCAAATCCAGGACATTTAAAAAAAGGGCCAGGTCAAGAGTACTCTAAACCGACGAATTTGTATGAAAGGTTTAATGAGAATGAAAGAAGCGAAGGAGATATGCAAGGATCATGGCAAGTGGAAGGATGTTGTCTCTGCCTACCCCTATCGGAATGAGGCGTGATGCTATGTATGTATGTATGTATCATCAATCTTTCAATGAAACTAGAACGTTCTATATTTTTTTGGGTAAAAGAATATTCAACACAAAATCACACTGTAGATATAGATATTTGTTGCCACATTGTATTTTTTGCCGATTTGAATAAAATAATTTGATCCAAGTAATTATAAACTTTGCTGTATTTGTGGCACATGGAAGATTTATAACACATTTTAAAAACCCTAATTTTATAGGAAAACTCTCTGAAGAAAAATAACATGTTTGAATCAACCAATAACATTATGAAGCGTTATTTTAACCGATTTGAGTAATTTTCTGATACAATAAACAATAGACTGTGTTCTGTGTTCTTTCGCAGAATAGTAACACGTAGATTTAAAAAGGCTTATTTTACAGGAAAATCCTCTGAAAATTAAACAATATGTTCAGATCAATCAATAACATAATACAACTGTGTGTTACAGTGTCATTTTTTCTGATGTGAATAATTTTCTTACATAGACTATTCTGAATTCTGTCGGAGATTAGTAACACAATTAAAAAAAAATTAATTTAGATTTTCTGTTCCAAGAAAATGTCGATATTTTGTTATCACAGTGTTACTTTGTTCTATCCGAATTTTTTTAAAGGAAATCTATATTTTCTTGGTCATTACTTAAATAAAATACGTAGTTAAATTGTCAAACGGCTCTGCTGTAAAATTAATTGTTTTGATTTGTATTTGTAACACTATTGTTTCAAAGTAGAGGCGTGTGTGTTGAGATTTTTTTGTAATAAATAACGTTGTAATAGCACCATTTACACTATTTGTATCTACCACTGCAATTTCAATTCAGATTAACAATGTTACCCGATGCAATAATCCCTGTTCACATAAATATCCATAACGTTACGCGAATGTTAAACATGGCTGATTAAAAACTATAAATTAAGCTATTCTATTCAGAGTGTAAATAAAACAGATTTGTTTCGATTGAGAAATTCTCCGAAGTTATGAAATAAGCCTAATTCATTTTTGTTTATTTTAAATTTATATATTAACAAAATAACTGTGGAGGATATTAAATATCCTAGAAATTGTATTTTGAATCATATTTACATAAATATGTCTACCTATATATATATATATATACTCTACGTATAAAGAGTAAAGTAAAAATGTCTAATTTTGTATGAAAGTGTTATAATTTTATCATTGCAGTGATGTTTTAAAATAGATACTGTAAACAGTAATTAATTTACGTACCGACGCGAAACTATATCACTAAAAACAGATTTGATTACGAAAAACGATCACTTACTGACTCAACGTGACGTTTCGAAAACTATTCATCTAATTGACTTTAAATTTGGCGAACATACTCCTTTTGAGACATAGACGTTCACAAAGACCGGGTTTCCCCATAGTCCCGCGGCATCAGGATATATAAGCGAAAAACAATAGCTCACTGACTCAATATGATTCAATGTGACTTTAAATTTGGCTTACATATTCCTTTTAGGATGTAGACGTTCGAGAAGAACGGGCTGCCCCATATTTCCATGTGTTCGAGATAAATAAGCAAAATACGATCACTTTCTGACTCATTGCAAGATCTAAAATAGTCTTCGCTCGATTGATATGAAATTTAATAGAAACAAATATATATACCATATATTAGTTTCCTTCTTCTAGGAGAATAAGAACTACGAGGCCGGCAATACCGAGAACAACTACCTACTAAATTTTGTCTTTCTGATGTCGCATAAAATGTTAAATCTAATGTGTAATTTCTTTAAAAGCAGAAAATTTTACACACATTATCCAAATAGAGTAATTATAGTTGCATAAAACACCTTCTCGGTTTTGAGGTCACATCGTTATGATACATTTTCCTTTGTTGAATTAAAACAACATAGAATGGCTTAAAACTTCTTTTGAATTTAGCCACTTCTTTATAAAAGCCTTGGGATCAATTTCTATTTCTAAGAACAAGAACTACTTATACGAGTATTTTTAGATTAATTTGTTAACAACAAAACAAAGACATGGAATGTAACAAATTTAGGTTTTTGCGAGGGAATAATATGTACAATATTTCTATATATTCGTGGACTTGAATGCGCAAATCTCAGAAACTACTGGTCGGATTTGAAACACTCTTTCATTGTTAAGTAGGCCATTGACTAAAGAAAGCTACAGGCTATGTATCATCATGGTAAAATCCATAGAAGCGATGCACAAATGAAGAATATTTAAAAATCGTGGTTATTTCCTTTTGAGAGCTTTCACTCCGATGCGTAAACAGTTAAAGTTTGGCAAAAATCATGTATAAGAAAATTGTTCCCGTTTAAATGTTCTAAAAAAAATCTACCTCAACATACATCTATATTTTAAGATGGACTCACTATAATCTTCTTTATGCTGACCAAATTAGTTACCTTACTGTCTCTCTTTTGAGGTGCAAACGTAGTTAAGCAGAACATCTAGTTACTATATTATACGAGTATTTAATATTCTTATCGATATTTTTTGCCACATCTCCAGTATCATAGACATTGGTACAGATATTCTCTAGATCATACTTTAATTAGTTTAGCATTTATGTTTGAATGAAATAGAATCTTTGACCTCGATTTTTAAACACTATATAACGTGACACTAATTGCAAATTATGTACGCTTATCGAGGATGGACGAAAATACAAAAAAAAAATGAGGTACTCCTATATTATGGACACTTTTTGTAATGGGTAATAGCTTCAAAATGGCGAGGCTTCCCCCTTCGCCGCGTCCAATATGTTACTGTCAAAACTTTATCCTCCAATTTTGTTATCCTTTGGTTTTTTGAATGCGATTTTAAAGACGTGTTCACGTCAAATAAGTATGTGTCATTGTCTTTTCCAAGGCCTTCAAGATTAACCCCCCCCCCCCCTTTAATTCTTTAGATGCCTAATTGGCTTTGGCTTCCCAGTGCCCACTGAATAGAATTTCACTTGAAATACCGACCTCAAGGATTTAAATACTTTATCCAAAGTAATAAGAAAGATATTCTGGAAGTTAAAGTATTATATACTTTTGTATGCAATTGGGACGTCTATTGTCAGTGTGCAAGTAATGAGATGAAAACCGAATACGCTGTCCTCGTGCAAACTATTTCTTTTTCAACTAAATAAGTCTTCATGCATTTTTTTTTTCGTAACGTAGAAGCAACGTATGCTCTTCCTGTCCTGGAGCGATCCATTCAGTTAGATGTGCGCGCTTGTATCGCCGAGTTTAAAATATTTCTCTCTTATAAATCGTTGAATTTTAATTAGTGACTCATTTTTATTATTTATTTATTTAGATATAGATATACCTCAGTGCCTGAAGACCAAAGTGCGTCTTCGAACAGTGCGTGTTGCCAGTGAAGACATACGGTTCTGAGACGTGGTCGCTAACTATGGGCCTCATGTGGAAGCTCAGAGTCAC
Source organism: Elymnias hypermnestra (assembly GCA_015832385.1). Taxonomy (NCBI): domain Eukaryota; kingdom Metazoa; phylum Arthropoda; class Insecta; order Lepidoptera; family Nymphalidae; genus Elymnias; species Elymnias hypermnestra. The sequence continues at coordinate 597,343 of JACTOM010000069.1, read as the reverse complement.
TCAGTATGCGATGGAGAGGGCTATGTTCGGAGTTTCTCTACGTGATCGAATCAGAAATGAGAAGATCCGTAGCAGAACCAGAGTTCTCGATATAGTCCTACAAATCGCGAACCTGAAATGTCAATGGGCGGGGCACATAGTCCGACGAACCGCTGGACCTTGGGGTCCAAAGGTGCTGGAGTGGCGACCCCGCACCGGCTGGCGTAGTGTAGGCAGACTCCCCACAAGGTGGACCGATGACATAAAGATGGTCGCCGGAAGCTGCTGGAGCTAGGCGGATCTCTAAAGAACGACTTAAAATCTCAAGTTTCAAGGGTTCCTTCGCGCCCTGCCCTGAGAATAGCCCACTACAAACTCAGTCGGAAATTTTGTATTTTTTTTTGTTACCATATGATTACAATATCATATTGTTTTAAAATATTTCAATTCATATTAGAACAATTCGTTCACTCCCACGCGTTTCTATCGTCTAAGTAATCTTGCAACTTTTCATTTAACTTTCTTATCGATGTAAAATATAAATCCGTTCAGTATGGCTCGCCAATACAGGTGTATACATTCAAATATATTAAGTGTGATGGAAGCAAAAAAAGAAATGATAACATGCAAATAAAGTAAAATAACACGCATAATAGTATAAATGGAACAGTGAACTAAACTAATATCTGAATACGGAGAATATACATTAAATTTTTGACAAATCTATAGAAACAAAAATCAATTGCTGTTCGTTGGTCTCTGTAAAACTCGAGAAATGGCTAAAATGATTTCGCTAATTTTGGTTTTGAATTATCTATGGAAGTTCAGTGAAAGTTTAAAAGGCGAGGATATATTTTAAAAAATGCTTGGAATATAGTAAAAATCATCAATTTCGCTTTCTTTTTGAAACTATTCTAGTCTGTCAAACATTTGATGTCGTTTAGAAATGAATAAAATTTTAAAATCGTTTAGAAATAAAATTAAACTTAAAAGTGTAATTAATCATACAAAATCATTAATTGGTCCAGTCCCAGGGGGAGTTCCAAGAAAAAACAGAAAAGTCGATTTTTTTAAATCACCCTAGTGTAGAGAGATATCCCGACAATCTTTTCGGAATCCTAATCTCTCTGTATTCTCTTTCAATAAGGATCATTTATTTTTACTTGCACGTCTTTGTGAAAGTCCGTCTCAAAGTCTTTGTTTGAAGCTGTTGTTCTTGTATTTTAATGCATTTATTCTATACAAAGCTAGTTTATTGAATTTAATTTCAAAACTACAAATTTCATAAAGGTTTCGTTGCTTTATTGATGCTGATGGCTTCAACAGCCGAGGTCTTAAGTACAATTCCCGGAAAGACAATTTTTTTTATGTCTGAAAGTGGGAGACTCTTCGGTTGAAACTAGTTACAACGCCACCAAACGAATTAAATTTTGATAAAAAACATATAAATAAAAAACAATATCAATGTAAATCTCATTTTATAAAACTTGATTAAACACTGGTTATTTATCAATATTAAAACAACGACTATAGGTACAAATTTAAAAATGCGAGACTAAAATAACATAATTTCAATTTTTTTAGATTATTTTCCATTAAAATCCCTTAAAATACAACGTTATAGCAGTTGGCTTGCAGATAATTTTAAAAACAACGATTTTCTTAGCTATTCCAATGAAATTGACAAACTTTTTCCAATGGAATTGGAAGCAGATAAAGCAGCAAATTCGTTATCGAACAAAACTTACGCTAGTCCTTGAAAATGTATTGTACATTAAATTAATTACAGATAATACTCAATATTTCGGACAGGTTATTGATATTGATAATGTTCGCGACTTTTAGGGTGAAATGGACGTACAAATAGTATATGTAGATAGTTCATGATATTTGTTGTAGAATAAGATAATTATTATTGGTTCTCATTGTGTATACTTTCTTAGTAAAGTAAGTAAGTAAGTAAGTAGCAGCCCATTAACGTCCCACTGCTAGGCACAGGCCTCCTCATTCCGAGGAGCGAGGGTTNGCTCTCCGAGGCACGGGGGTGGATCACACCGCCAACTTCCCAACTTCGGGCAAATATTGAGAAAATCTTAATAGAAGACTCAATATTGATATTTGAAATGGCCCGACCCGGGACTCGAACCCAGGACCTCATGTCTGTAGTCGAACCTAACCACTAGACCAATGAGGCAGTACTTTCTTAGTATTCGTTTTGAATTGTGACTCTTTTACATTGTAAAAGAATTAAGTGTTAGAATTGTAAATACTAAAAGTTTAAATGGTGAAGTCGTGTGCAACATCTGGTGTCGGCGATCATAGAACTGCGCGGGGTTGCCGACACCAGTCGCTGCTCATATACAACACTCTATGGTCACAGAATGTACACTGATTCTGATAGTGAATACTGGCACAGTCAGCCAGTCGAAGGAGCTCACAGTAACTGATGTTGTATAGTTTGATATAAACCTGATCTGAGGGAATTTATCTCTTATGGTTCCTACACAGTATCGTACTGAAACGTAAATTTATTACTTGGTGGCATGTCTTTGTAGATCCTGTGTTAACTAGCAACAGCCGTAACCGCCCAATTGTCTAGAGCCAGACGAAGTAGAAAGTGCAATTTCCTTAATTTGACTTGCCAGGGATCAAATCCAGAACCTTTATTACCGAGACGAGTTGTCGCAAGGAACTCACACCATTGCATTCTAAAACATTAACATCTTAGATTCTCCTCCCAATTAACGCCCTGTAATCAATAAATTTAACGATACCTGTTAAGTTAGAGAGATTTTCGAATAACAATACGAATATCTAATACCACCTAACGTTAGATATATTTAGGTTTAGAGAAGCGTCAACAAAATCGTGATAAAAGAAAATAAGTAGCTTGGCAGGATATAACATGCGTATTCTCGACATCATTTCCTTATATTTTGTAGTGAAGAGTTTACTGTAGTCTAGTGCGGAGTTTATATTCTCGACTTTTAAAAGCATATTCACAATAGAAGGGCCTTTTAAAAGACTGCATTTATTGTATATGCAAATGTTTTGATTGTTCATTCGTTTTGAATTTATTTAAATACTTTATTTCCATGTGCCATTAGACTTGTCACGTAAAAGAATATTTTTAAATGTAAGTTATGGAAAAAAAGGCTTTTGAATGTGGATTTAGAGAAGGATGCTAATGATATTGCAGATAGTTTAAGAGAGACCAGAATACTTAAATAGTAGAAAGATACAGAAGTTTCAAGGAGTAATATAAAGTACGAACTGCTCCTATATTAAAATACTTGAAAATAAAAGGCTGTGGGACCTCTAGATGAAGGCCAAGCTTTTTGCTAATAAGATCATAAGCACCAGATCCTTGTTCAGCGCAGCTAAATCCTAAATAGTACAGGTGGTAGTATCACAAGAAGAAAACGGTATAATTAATATTGTTGGGCTTGCCTTCTTACTCATAGAAGGTATAGATTATGAAACATAGACCCACCACGATGTTTTGCTGCAGATTCGCAGACTAAGCAGGTATCCTCACCATGTTTTCTGTCACTGAAAAACACGGTAATCAAGCACAGCAGTTGGTACTCCGCGACTTTTCTCATCTATTATCCATGCTTCTCATAATTAGGTCAACATATCTTAATGGATATTAATGGTATCGAAAAGGACGTCGAATTTACCCGGGAGATACCGTGGGGAACAGATAGTTAATAACATTAAACAGTAGCACAGAAGTGACACTTTACTAGATTAAACTGAATATTTTCCAAACGAATAGCTCACGTTTTCGAGAAATACAGAAAAGAGGGCATCAAAAATTTTAATGCTTCTGAACGTAACGCGGTGAGATGAAAACATTTTTCAGGTAAATTCGTCCGTTCAACACATAAATCATGGTAACGTTTTACCGAAGAACTGTACGTCTTAATTAAAGATGTGGTATACTTTCAACTCCTGTTTTCGAGCAATCCCTAAATGGAGTGGATAATTAATCATAATCATTTTTTTCTTTATATTTTTCCTTATTATGAACTAGGTGACCCGCGCAACTTCATCTGCATCACGTTATAGAGGTGCTTGTAACCTAAATACTAATATAATATCTTACTTAATGTAAGTGATGATACAGTTTCGCCACATGTTCCATGCATATTGACAAATCATCTAAAAAGTTCTCAAGTGCTTATATCTCGTCCACTCTTTTATATGAAGGCTCCAAGAATTTGTGACCATAGGCTCTCAGGAATTTTATTTTGATTTGTTGGAACCAGTTCGCCTCAAATCCTAAATTGAATACCTAAGGTTAATCCTAGGGGAGAAAAATACTATCAGGTAGACGTAAGCGTCAGTGGGTGGATGGTATATGGGAATGGATAGGTTATAATAACAATTAAAGAGGATTGCACAAGAGAGAGACTATTTCGCCGACAGACAGCCTGACGAAGGTTGTCACATTACCGACTTAGAATGAAAAAAAATCAACCTTGATTTTAATGAGTATGCGTAAATTAAATTCTTGAATAGCAAGTGCACTAGAAACTTCAAAGTTACATTTGAATGCATCTTGCTTTGTTTCTTGTGGGCTTATTTCTAAGAGCGGTGCCGCAAAGGCCTTGCCTTTATTGTAGTAGACGGGGTTGGGGTGTTTTTTCCTTACATACTACAAGCTAAGAGTATAATGACCCTCCTATTTGAATAATCTTTCTCCGTCCATGGAAATAAGTAATTACACTTTATGCTATTTAAGTAATAAGACAACATAACCATGTTTTAATTGAGAAAAGCAATATTTTCATTACTCCACAATATCTTTGATATCGAGATCTCATTGACAGTTACACCAACAATACCTTTGTGAGAAAATTTGTATGTTCATAAAAGTAAAGTTTAGTGTTTTACCACATTGGCGTAATGAAATTGACATAATGTCCGATATAGACTTTAGAACTACATTGGAAAGGCAATAATACGAATATGACTTAACACTCACTTTAAGAGCAATTAAGAGCAATAATAAAATTAGCAAACTGATCCTCCTTGCAATGCACACGATTACTAAATTTGTAAGAAAGACTCCAAGAAGTTAGAATGATTTCATTTAATCAAATCAAAAAGCAAATCTTTAATTAAAAGAAAGCTAATTCAGAAATCATAATACAATTTGAAAGACTACTTAAATGATATAAATTTATATTAATAAGAAGAAGAATTAATTAAAAATATATAATGTAGTAATGATGAGATGAAAGGACTGAGTTTAAATGTATGATGATGAATGAAATTCTAAGTCGTTCTTATATATCATATTAGTCGTACACGGAAAAAACTATATAGTAGGATTCCAAAAGCCTACTCGGTAAAAGATTTTTTGAATTTGAACTTGTCAATGTCATTAATTAAATACATCTGAAAGGGATTAAACAGCGTTTTCGATGGAGAGACTATATAAATGAATTATTCTGAGATATTAGATGGAATATATTTATTAAATTTGGATATGATAATCATTAAATATTCAATAAAATTAATGAATGGTAATGAGTTGGCTTATATGATAAAGGCAGAAGTCAAGTGAACTTATTTTAGCATTACTGGTTATCACAAAGACAACGGTCCATGCCCTGACGCAGTCAATAAGAACTGCGTACCGAACTCTTTTTTTTTTTTTCTTCGATGTGTGTAGTTGCTGTTAGCCCTACTGGCTTTTACAGCGTACCTGAGAGGGGTGGCGAGCGCAGAAGCTCCGCCGAGGGGTGGGCCCGTAGAAGGGCCCTGACCGTACCGAACTAGCGCTCTCAGCTCCATTTATAGTACTCCTAATGCCGAATCGACACGATCCGACGCACATGCTTTTATTTCATTGCAAGACTGACGTATGCGGCTCCTGCCTGGTACTCTTTCTGCTCAGGGTACCAGAAGAAGAGGCTGCAGACCCAGCAGAAAAAATGCCTACGTCTCATAGTAGGAGCTCCGAGATACGTCAGGAATGACGTCATTCATCGTGACACTAACACGCCCAGCGTGGAGGTGTTCGACCGGCAGTTCGCGAGGAGCATGTTCTGCCACGCGGATCCTATATCTGAAAGCACTGGGCGCCCACTACCTCGTGAGCTCCTGCTGTCACCACCACCAGGTGTGGGTGAAGATGACAGCGTTGACGACTCGACGGCAGTGACAGAACTCGGATTGACCTGGATGGTTCCGCCGGTGTAAGCTGGTGGGAACCAGCCCGTTGGAATGACGGGCAGACACAAATACCGGGCATCGTCGATACCTGAGAAAATAAGCCCGGGTAATGAGGCATTGCCTCGAGGCCCGTACCCCACAACTTGGTTGTGAAGAACCCCGGACAAAAACATGCTTTTAACGAGTTATTGCCGTCTCTTTCTGTTTAACTATCCAAATGCTTTAGCAACAAATACAATTGTCTACTTCTTTCATATACACAAACATCCATTATGAGTTAATCTGTCAGAGAAACGTGTATAAACCTTTAAAACAAAATTAACCTTTAAAAATCATTTAAAACGCTTCTTGATAGACAAGCAGCAAGAACATGGCAATTTGGTGGCAGAACTCTCTCTTCTTTAGGATTTCTACGTATATATTTATAATGCATTTATTTTACTTACTATATGTATGTGTTATCTTTATTTATTACAACAAATATACGACTGATTCCTTATTTTTACCTTTTTTAACTTCTTATATATCGATATGTGTGTATGGTTGTGTTTATATTATGTATACATGTATAGTGCACAGGTCCGTGGCGCTATCTTTACTTAGTTTTAGTTTTATAGGCTGCAGCTGAAAATCAGCGCCGTGCGTCCGGATTTTCTAACTCGGACGCATAGCAATTGCTGAGCTGCAGACCTTTTCTACATTGTTTATATATAGGTAGTAAGTTTAGTATTTTTCTTTCATTATAATTTAAGTTTGTTTGTTTATTTATGTGCAATGTAGAATAAATTTATTTTTCTTTCTTTCTTTCTTTCTATAAAAATCAAAAAATGTATTGCAGCGGAATACCACTTTGCTTTCCAACATGTAAGGATATAATTGATTTGGGTATAATTGCATGTTCAGGCAATTGTAGCCAGGAAATGTGGTTTTGAATTGAAATATTTAAATATTTGTCGTGTTATAGACAGGTGCGTTGGGAGACTTTGTTTTACTATAAGTAAGGATAATATAAATGATATTTGCGCAGGCAAGTACATAGTGCAAGTAAATTCTCTTATATCAAATTTGCACTCTGAAACAAGACGTTCTCACAGGCGATCGACGCTCTCTTGTTCCCTCTACAAGTACTAGCATACCTTGCGACGTGTCAAATTTAAACCAACACGGCACGCCGGAATGCACTTTAGATCTTGGAAAATATAAATTTGAATTTCCTTTTCCACTTTTAATGTACTCCAAGATGCGCTCGCGGTAGCTTTTTCAAAACCCATAAAGACGTAACAGAATTGTGTACAAGTAAAACATAACTTTATAATAAATTAAGTACATTTTTACTATAAATGTTGTGTTATATGTATGTCTGTTATGTTTTCACACAAAAACTAGTGGACCTATTTCAAAAAATTGTTCACCCTGTTTATTGAATTCCTCAAAAAAATAGGGATCCTTAATAAAAATGCATCAAGTTAAGAAAAAAATTGTCGCAAAATATCTGTCATCGCATCCGCTGCGGTAACTATTGATGATAGAACAATAAAATATTCTACAGTATAATAGAACGAATTAATATCTATAAAAATATAGTTTTTAATATATTTGTGAATAAATATGTAATCCCCGACGAGGTTGGCAGCGGAATTTCTTCGGGAGATTCTTAGCACCCCCTGCCCCGCCGTTACCATAACCGCTGCCAGAGCTAGGAATAGCGGGGCTGCCGGGGACTGGGATCCACATTTTCGTCCGATAATGTCGCCAGTGATGACCTACGCTTCTGAGACGTGGTCGCTGACTAAGGGCCTCATGCGGAAGCTCAGAGTTACTCAGCGTGCGATGGCGAGGGCTATGCTCGGAGTTTCTCTACGTGATGGAATTAGAAATGAAGAGATTCGTAGTAGAACCAAAGTCACCGACATAGTTCTACGAATCGCGAACCTGAAGTGGCAATGAGCGGGGCACATAGTCCGAAGGACCGATGGACGTTGGGGGCCGAAGGTGCTGGAGTGGCGACCCCGGACACGGCGCAGTGTACACAGACCCCTCACAAGGTGAACCGATGATATAAAGAGGGTCGCCGGTAGCCGCTGGAACCAGGCGGCTCAAGATCGGGCCTTGTGGACGTCATTACGTCGGTGTAATCCACCATTTAGTAGAAACGGGCATCTTGAATTTACAATGATACAAAATGTTTTAAATTGTATTGTCATCTAAAAACATTACTATTATTATTACATACTCTTTCTTGTACACCAAACTTAAAATTACAAAGTATAAGAGAGGCTCAAGTAATAAGAAAGTAAATGTTACAACTGCCTCATTGATCTAGTGGTTACTATGCTCGACTACTGACATGAGGTCCTGTGGTTGAGCCCTGGGTCGGGCCAATTTGAAAATCAATATTGAGTTTTCTATTAAGATTTTCTAAATATTTGCCCGAAGTTGGGTAGTTGGCGGTGTGATCCAGCCCGGTGCCTTGGAGAGCACGTTATGCCGTCGGTCCTGCGTCTGATCTCTCTCCGGTCGCGTCCGATTTCCGTCACAACGGACACTTGTGTACTATGCCTGCCAATGCGCAGTGTAGTAGCGTGGTAGGTCTATGTTCTAAAAACCCTCTCTCATATGAGTGAGGAGGCCTCTGCCCAGCAGTGGCACGTTAATGGGCTGCTACTTACCTCACCTTTACCTTAAATGTACAAAAAGGCGGTCTGATTGCTAATCAGCGATTTCTCTCAGACAACCTTAAGGAGAAGGAAATTGTGCTAAAGTGGGACGTGGATAAAAAAATAATACATACTAATATTAAATAGTGGACACATATCTACTAACTCAGTAATAAGTCTTAGTATCTTGAGGAAACCGGTTGCCAGTTTAAACTCCTAAAACCTCTTATGAATTATGGAAGGGTTTCGTAAATATTAAAAAAGCCCAAAGTAGCATGTCCGTCTTTTAAGTTTGAATTACCATAAACTTTTTGTGACAATCAAATTTGTTCTCGTGAGCGTCTTTGTGATACCACAGCTCAGATTATTTCTTTAGAATCTTAGTTGTTTAGGAACTTATAAGTATTTTACCACATAAATATGCAGCCAGTTGTATGCTTGTATTTTTTATGCAATGGAAGGCCAAACAACAACATATAATAAATGAATAAAAATATGTCATGTCAGCTATATTAATGTATCGAAGTACTGATTTTATTTGCGCAGACCCTAATAGTTAAGACCAGCAGTTCTCGAGTTATAAATGCTGTATTATCACGTTTTCCTTTTATAAATACTTATATAAATACCTAATATAAATCAGTATGATGATTACTGTTGTTATAGAAACAGATAATGGCTAATAAATATCGATTGCGTACTGTACGAGTTACATTATCGATCAGTTTTCGTAAAAAAAACTTCGAGAAAATGTACGATGCGTGGAAATAAGCCTATTTACCTACTCCCCTATTTTCCAAATGGCTTTTATTTTCCTTAGTAGCAAGAAACGTTGACATAATCTTAAATTTAGCCTCGTCGTGGGAGAGTATGTGAAGGAAAAAATATATTTTTAAACATTTTCCCTGAAGTTACGGTTTTCTATGTAGCGAGGTATTGATAAAATAAACTTGGTAACGTTTTAATGCAATTTCGCTCGCGTAATTCCTTATAGCCTGAGAATATGGGGTAATCCGTACTTTGCTTGCTAAATTTTGTTTAAAAAAAGTTTGAAGTATCCAAACCAACTTGTAGTCGTTCTGATGCCAAGTTTTACGTACATCGGTTGGATAGTTACAAACTATATAACGGAGGAAGGTAGAATCAATTATTGTATCACAAATAAATATTTATATATAATAAAGGTAAAAGGTAAGAAGCAGCTCATTAACGTTCCACTGCTGAGTACAGACCTTACTGATAGGTGAGAGGACTTTTAGAGCATAGACACACCATGCTGCTCCACTGCGGGTTGAAAGGCATAGTACACAAGTATAATCTCTGTTCTTGCATTCTCATAATGCTATAGGACGACAATCCTACACGACCGGAGTGAGATTAGGTGCAGGATCGGTGGTTCAACGTGATCCCTGAGGTACGGGATTGAAGCACACCGCCACCCTATCATTTTCGGGCAAATACTGAGAATTTTTTATAATGAAACTCAATATCGATTTTCAAATTTCCCGACCCGATCCAGGGGCTTATGTCTGTAGCCGAATAAGCTAACCACTAGACCAATGATTAATTTTGAAACAACTCAAGCGATTAACACAATTTTTTTCTCATTTATCTGGATTAGTTACGACGTGAGACATATGATAAGTTTCATTTTTATTTATAATCACTCTCAGTTTTTTACTCACATCAGCCGGTGGACGTCCACTCCTGGACAAAGGTCTCACCTAATGATCTTTACCGGCGACGACACTTCTTATGTCGTCGGCCCACCTTGTGGATTCACCATTCCAGCACTTTCGGGCCCCAACGTGCATCAGTTCAACGGACTATGTGCCCTTCCATTGCCACTTCAGCTGCGTCATTCTTAAGGCTATGTCGGTGACTTTGGTTCTTCTACGGTTCTCTTCATTTCTAATTTGATCGCGAAGAGAAACACCAAGCATAGCCTTCTCCATAGCACGCTGATGTGACGTTGAGCTTTCGAATAAGGCTAACAGTAAGCGACCACGTTTCCAATCCGTAGGTGATAACTCGCAACACACTCTGTTGTTTCTGGCACTGAGGAATATTGGACGAAAAGATCTTACGTAGCTTTTCGAACGTTTCTTAACCGAGATGGAGCCGGTTGTTGACCTCTATCTCAAAATTGGACCTACCTAGCTGGACTATATGTCCTAGGTATGTATATTTGTCAACAATTTCAGATGCAGAACTCTCAACGATGACTGAGTGGAGCGGAACATGGATATTGGACATATTTTTAGGCTCACCTGTTGAGAAGTTCTGTATAGGTCATAGAGCATAGTATTACGATCTTCCAGACTCTCTGCCATAATGACCACGTCGTCGGCATACCGTAGATGAGGGATGTACTCGCCGTTTATGTTGATGCTCAGTCCCCTCCCCTCCATTAGCTTAAAGAGGTATTCCAACGCCGCGGTGAAGAATTTATAATCAAAGGTCAGGTTGCTTATTGCATTTTTATTAAACCGAGACATCGTTAAGTACTATTGATAATTAATATACGCATAAGGCGCTAGACCTAAGTCCTACGTCAAAAGTGTACGCAGACAAAGTGGCGCGTGTGAGCTAGTATTATATAGATTAATATAACATACATATAGTAATATTAGCTAATGTTACTATATATCAAAATAGTTTAAACTATATTTCGTGTGGTATTATAATGAAACTAATTTAGAAGGCGCGGTATTATTATAACCGTTCATATTTCTCTTATATATTCTCTTTGTTATAGAGATATTAAGATATGTATATATTTCAAAGTCAAAGTCAAAATATTTTTATTCATATAGGCCTATTACAGCACTTTTGAATCGACAAATAATTTATTGTCCACATACTAATTCTATTGTACGACTGATGATGGTAGGTAAGAATCACTTAAAATCTAAAGTTCGAGGGTTCCATCGCGCCCTATCCTGACAAGATCCCACAACAAACTCAGTCTGGCATTTTGTATTTTTTTTACCATCATCATTACAATATCATATAAGTTCATCATATTTTAATATAAATTAGAGAAATTTGTTTACTCTGTTATTTTGCCACTTATAGTATGATTTTGCAATCAACTTTCTTTTAACAAAGACTTTGAATTTGTTAAGTGACATCCCTAGAACGTCTTTTGGGAGTTTATTATTAAAGGGGTTGTTAATTTTATGCAGCCATCTACAATTTTTAAGAAGTTTATTTTATTTCTTAAGTTATATGAGGTACATTCACACTTTTTAGTAAAAGAGTTAATTTGTAAATATATATTTTAACTCTTCTCTTAGTGTGCATGTGATAAATGAAAGGGTGAACCGATTTTGATAAAAGTACAGTAAGTATTTCCACGGGATTAAAAACTAAGCGAATATCACTGCCAGCAACAGATTTGTAAAGTTTGAAATGTTATTAAGCTGTTCTTGCGCTTTACATACAAGAGATATCCATCACAAATAAATAAAATTAAAGTGTCAGTTTGTAATTCCAACTTATGAGCTTTGCTCTAAATTCATTTTCAAGTATATACAGTTTTTCTATGAGAGAGTTAATTTACAAAATGTGTGCCAGTCTGTCTGTATGTGTTTGTTCCCGCTAATCTCTAAAACGGCTATACCGATTTCGTCGATACTTTCGTTGCCCCATAGCTGATGTTATAAAGAGTAACTTAGGTTACTTTTATTTTGAAAGAATAAATCGTTCGAAACAGGATCTCGCCGTTTTAAGTCCTCAAAAATATTCCCTCGTTTGACTTCAAATAGTTTCGTGACGTAGTCTATCACAAATTACAGCTTTCCTAATATTCCTACAGGATAGAGAATTACACAGGTAATACCGCGGGGAATAGCCAGTTAAAAATATAAAACGCAATGATAACACAAATATTGGATACATTTCATTTCCGTCCATAAGGTTACTAAGTCTGTTGACGTCGAGAACATCATTCTGTATCGCTGCTTTATAATAAAATATAAACATATAGTGTAAGAGACAGCTGCTTAGATTGAAATCTATAAAACAATTGCTCCTTGCGTCGTTTGTGACTGCTTTTCTTGACAATATTATTTCTAAGAATAATTTAATACACTGTCTTCAGTCAATATTTGTATATTTTATTTTTTAACATCACTTATTCTCGCACAGTTAAAAAGAGTTTAGCTACCAGTCAAAGTCCAAACCCACTAAGCAATAATTAATTTATATAAGTAATAATATCTTTTACAGATACATTTTTTCGTATTTTTTATGTGACACAACTCTTAGCTGTGCTAGTTTATAAGTTTTTTTTTGTGTATTCAAATGGATTCAATCCGATGGATAACGAATTCGAATTTCTATGATGTTTATTTTAAGTTAATTGAAATAATAATATAACTTAAAGAAAAACTTAGATGATAAAAAACGTAAGAGTGAATAAATTGCATTAATCTAAAAAAAATTAAATGTGCGTGCGTACAAAGTACATATGTCAGAAGTGAAACTTTGGCAAACAAATTTTTAAGTTTTGTTTATATTTATACAAATCTAAAATATTACATTTCCAAGACTAGAAGAGAAAAAGGAAGAAATGTTAAGAATTTAACGTCGTTAAAATATTAAAAGTGTCGTAATTATACAAAAAGTTTATTGAAATCTCAATTGACGAATTGCATTAAAATACCATGTGTTTTTTGCCAATATTAAAAATTTTTAATAAAATTTGTTTATTCTTAAATGACGAGGGGCAAATTAAAATGACACATGTTATTTCTAAATATGAAAACTACCTAACCTTCAATCGAGTTAGCATAAAAAACGATGCACATCTTCGTGACGCTAATCACGCGTTTCATGTGTATTTTACCCCCATGCACCTAACGAAGTTTCACTTCAATAATTCGGTCGACTCTAGGTATCACTACCAGGTAAAAAAAACACAGGCCACGTCAAAATAAAATTGTTAAGCGCCTGAAATGTCTGTTGAATCAACGGTTGCATCAATGCAAATGCTATTTACTTATTTACCAAGGTTACAACAACAATATTTATACACTGAAATGCATTTATACACCCCGACTATGGTCGGGAGTGTGGATCTTGGCGAAGGAGAGAACTCGCAATACCCACTTAATCCCAGCGGAGCTCTCTTCAACCATTAGTGGGACATCAGAGGAGCGCTCGCACATTCCTCTCTAATGTCCCGGATGAGTTCGACCGAGAGTTGGCATGACGGGTATGAATATACGCTATCTAGAATCCAGCCTGCATCGGCAGTGAGAGGGAGCATTGACTGCATTTTCCCTCTCTCGCTCATGGGCCTCTTTCAGCGAGGAGAACGTCTCACAAAAGAGGACCACTCTCGCAACTCTCACTGGGCAGAATCTCACCTACAAGGATCTCCAGTGAAAGTTCTACACCACCACAAGGTGACGCTGAGGTGCCCAGGCTGTACATTCTGCCAAAATGTGGTGCGCTGAGTCAACAGTGGCACCACACTCATGGCAATTCAGTGTAGGAACTTTCCGAAACAACCGTGTCCGGATATAACCTGATGAAGGTTACAACAGCCGTTGATTTTATTTTTTTGTCTTTTCCATGACTTTTCATTAAAATACCCTATTTACTATCGTTCAATAATATGAATGGCAGAATTCCGGTTTGCACTATACAATATGCAACAATATTAATGCCGAATCCGAAACATAGTTTAAATGGAATGACCGTATATCCCACCGCACAATTACGATGCTATTCGCTATATAGACATTTGACTGTACCAATAAATGTTATTGAGAAGTGAATTGCGGAGTTCAACGACCTTTTTGGTTCATTGGCCTCATGGACTGGACTAGATTGATGAGGCGAGAGATTTGAATACTGGTACCTCGAACCTAACAAATTATTTTTAAGCTTGCAGTGGGTTTTATCGAACAAATCTAACTAAAAGAAGAGGAAACATTTGTGTTTTGGTATGTATGTTTGTAATGTTTTCAAACTATAGGACCGATTTCAAATTTGTTTTTACTATTAGAAAGCAGCATTTTCACTGAGTTTCATAGGCTATATTACTTTTTCCCAAGGTTAACCAAGGTGTGAAAAAATTAGTCACAAAAAAGTCAGTCATCGCGTGCGCTGCGGAATCTATTGATGACAGAACAAAAAAATGTTATTGTATGTCGTATATTATAAAAAGTATTAATAACTCCAAAAAAGTCTGTGATAACATATGCCCAACTACTGTAGTACGTTTTTACATTTTTAAAGTTAATAATAGTGTCAACAATAATCAAACCATATTATTCATACCTATGTACTAATCCTCATCTTATCATTTTATCATATAAAGACTGGCAAGCAAACTTAGTTCAGCTGCATTTGCTGTTAGGAAGGTGAGACTTCGCTTATTTTCATAGCATTATGTGTTACGGCATACTGTTATGGGGGAAGGCGGCGGACATTGAAACTATCTTCATTTTGCAAAACAGAGCAATACGTGCTATATAACAATTGGGATCTCGCGTTTAATTAAGAGAAAAATTCAAAGAAATATCTATTCTTACAGTACCGTCTCAATATATATTAAATAATATTTTATACATCCGTGATAATATTCAATTATACAACAAAAGGAGCGAAACACACAATTTTAATACAAGAAATAAACACAAACTTGTAATGCCATATTTTAGAGTGAAAGAGGTTCAGAAGTCATTTGTCGGGTTGAGCATACGCATATTTAATAAGATACCTGAATCACTTCTGGGTTTGCCTCCACGTAGTTTTAAGAAGTATGTTAAAGACGTCCTAATAAAAAAGGCATATTATAATGTGGAAGATTATTTAAGTGACCAAGATGTTTGGACATGATTCCAGTTGCACATGCTAAACACATTATAACCTACAAAACAAGCTATGTTTAAAGGAGTAACCGTTGAGTGTCTTGCCGGCTTCTTCTCAGCGGAATCAAATTTCCGATCCATAGGTAGATTTGTTACCAACGGACAGACTACTGAAGGTTCAGAAGTGCTTTTTGAGCCTACTTGAATAAAGAATATTTTGATTTTGATTTTATTACAGTCCGGACATTCCATTCAAACTATATAACGAAAATAATTTATAATATAGTGTAGTAGTAGTAGCGATGTCCATATTAATTTTGTTTGCAGTGTACCATTCTCTTCACATGCCATTATACACACATATAGACAGATTTATTTCAGAATGACAGTTTTCATTCGTTAGCACAGTTATTCTGGAATATTCAGAACACATATTTGTATATCTTTCGTTAAACATTATAAATTAGATAATAAGCTTATATAGCAAAACAATGCTGGGTCAATTACTATTTAATTAAAACTGTTTATGATACGCCTCTTGAAATAAGGTAGATAGCAGCCCATTTAGGTCCCACTGCTGGGCATTGGCCTCCTCATAGGAGAGAGGGCTTTTAGAGCATAGACCCATCACTCTGCTCCACTGTGGATTAGCAGGTATAGTACATAATAGCACTGTCTATTCCTTCACTTTCACCGTCCAATGTGACGATAATCCAACATGACAGGAGAGAGAGTTCAGGCGCAGGACCGACGTCTTTACTTCGGGAAAATATTGAGAAAATCTTGATAGACGACTCAATAATGCTTTTTGAATTGACTCAAACTAAGGACCTCATGTCTGTAACTGATCATGCTAATCACTGAGGCAGACATTAGATTATAAGCAATTATGTAGCAAAACAACCGTATCACACGACAATACAATAAACTTTCTAACAAGCTAGACTTATTTAAAGATTCATATTTCCAGTTAGGAAGTGAGTTTCGGGATTGTTGAGGTATGCCATTTCTGACTTAAAGCAAAAATACGTATAGCCATTTATTTTTTCCATTTTTATATAATTTATATTTTATGGTATTTTAAGATTAATTTAACTTCAAACTCGTATTGTGACTACCTTAAAAAGTTGCACACTTCACAAATATCTAGATGTAAGTTTTTATATTATAAAACATTAAGTGTAGCAACTACTGGAAGTCCTTAAAAAATAAATAAAACAACCTTTGCTGGGTCAGCCAGTATTTAAATAAAACCGTTTACGATAAACGATAGTTATTTTATTTCGTCGTCGTCGTCGCTTCTACCGATGGCCGTCCACTGCTGGACATAGGTCTCACGTAATGACCTCCACAAGGGTGGATCTTGCGCCGCCTGTCTTCAGCGGCTACCGGCGACCCTCTTCATGTCATCGGTCCACCTTGTGGGGAGTCTGGCTACACTGCGCCATCCGGTGCGGGGTCCATCGGTTCGTCGGACTATGTGCCCGCCCATTGCCACTTCACGTTCGCGATTCGTAGAACTATGTCGGTGACTTCGATCTCGTAGAGCCCGAACATAGCCCTCTCCATCGCACGCTGAGTGACTCTGAGCTTATGCATGAGGCCCATAGACAGCGACCACGTCTCAGAATCGTAGGTTATCACTGGCAACACGCACCGTTCGAAGACTTTGGTCTGAGGGATATCGGACGAAAATATCTGGCGTAGTTTCCCGAACGCTGCCCAACTGATAAACGTTAACCGTTAATTTATTTGGAGATAAATAATTGCAGCCGCCTCTTGAACTAGCAGGCCATATTTGGCTAGCTGAACTCCAATCTACGAGAGCTTCCTGAGACGCCACGACGACGCCGAGCTGACATACGCCCCGCATTTATTTACGAGACGCAAATTAATAGCGCGCCGTTCCCCGCATACTCTCTGATGGTTAATCATAAAGCGGTGACAGATTGTTTGGTGAAACGGCTAATGACGCCAAATGTACTGGATTGTTCTAACTGTAAGGATTTACTGATGTATGCTGACCTCAATCTTTCATACAAACACTGAGAATATCTTTACCATCACTATCGTCATGTTATAACTTTTTGGTAATTCTTTGAAACGTTTTATGTATGAAACGTGTGATTAGCGTCACGAAGATGTGCAGTGTTTATATGCTAATTCATATGAAGGTTAGTTTTAATATGTACAAACAACACATGTCATTTTTTAATTTGCCATTCGTCATTTAATAACTTAATATATTATATTTATGAAATTTTTTCATAAACTTAATTAATCATTTCTAAAATTGACAAAAAACACGTGGCAGTTTTATTTACGATTTGTCATTTGGATTACAATAAATTATTTGTATTAATTTTCGACCCTTTTAATATTTTAATGACAATTAATTTCAAAACATGTCTTCCTTTTTCCGTTCCTCTAAGTCTTGGAAATCTAAAGTTTTAGATTAGTTATCAAAGCAGTTTCACGTTTGAAATGTGTACTTTGTACGCACGAACCATTAATTTTTTTTATTAACATTATATTCCCATTATCCGCATTGACACCTGTGTAATTTCTGATCAATTGGAAATCTATATCCCCAAGTAATATAGATGACATTGCAAAAGGAGTTAGAATAGTTTCAGTTGAGCTTAAAGGTCTAAAACCGTCTTCGCATTATAGCCTCGTGTGTCCTAATACTAGGATATTTAGGATGAATCTTCGACACTAGTAATAAAATTCAAAGATGGATTAATTAGTATATATCAATATGTATATCAGTTTTTATTTGACTTGTCTGAAAGAGATCACTATAAAGCGATAAGAAAGCCTTTTGTCAAGCCGCTTCTTAATATTATTAATTATACTATAAGTTTTACGCTGTGTAGTATGTAAAAAGTGAATAATTAAGGCTTTACCTTTGTCTAATATTACAATTTTTCATACTTTCATTCTGATTTGGAAGCAACATTTTTAACTACTTTATCCTCATAGCCCAATGGGATGGCAAGTCCGACACGACCGGAGAAAGATCAGGCGCAGGAACGCCAGCATAACTTGCTCTTAGGGGCACGGGTTTGGCAAATCCGACACAGCCGTAGAGAGCTCAGGCGCAGGACCGCCCGCATAACTTGCTCTCAGGGGCACGGGGGTGGAGCTTATAAACAACTACGTAACTTCGGGAAAATACTGAGAATTTTTTAACAGAACACTCAACATCAATTATGAATTCGCACGACCCGGGACTCAAACCAGGACCTCATGTCTCTCATGGAACGCTCTCATATAGACTGGTGCAGGTGCATCATATTGCGGGCCGGGAAGAATTGCCCATTTGCCATGAGTGCGGTGACCCCATTAGATACGGTGTATCATACTGTGGCAGAATGCTCGGCGTGGGAATCACAGCGGCATGTGCTGGTGTCGTCGATTGGCGAAGATATCTCATTGAGCAGCATTGCACGTGCAATGGTCGGCAACAGAGCAGGATGGAGAGCCTCCATTTGCAATGGAGGCACTTGAGAGGGAGCGGGAGGTTGCTCTTGATGCCCCTGCTATCCGTCGCCGAAGATTGGGCGGCCGAAGGCGTGTATTTGCGCGCCTCGTCCCACAGCCTTGAATCTTGATTCGGCTTTATCCGGGACACCATATTAGAATGCGCTATCCAGTTAAGGATTACGTGGGACCGCTGAGTTAAGACCCACGGTCCAGGGTGGGTTTTCTGACTTTTAAGTGAGTCCAACAGTGCCGAATTTTTTGGTCGGGGTGCGTTAAAGCATTTCCCAACGAGAAAAAATAAAAAAAGGCCCTCATATCTCTAGCTGAACAAGTTGAGCTCATGACCCATGAGGTAAACCAAGACGGCTATCGACAACAAATATATTATTTCAATTTTCAGATACCACACAGCAGAAGTTAAATAAAATCTTTTAAAACCTAAAATCTATTAAGTTTGTTTCAATTTTGGTCTACCAACTGTATGCACTGTGCTAATGCTAAACTGTTTCAACCAAAGTCCAACTTTATGAAATGCGAATACCTATCATGCTCAGTGTTTATAGAACAGAAACTGACGCTCAGCAAGTTACAAATTCAATTCCAGAGCCAACTCTCAACTGGTAATTCGACCTGCCGGTAACCAACTCCCATGTTCTGATTTATAGACTTATCAATCAAAAGTTAAGCCATTGTTTCTTGAAAACTTATCATCTGAGGTTATAATAGGAAATGAAATGGCGAATTCTAACGGATTTCAAAGTCTTTGGATTTGATAATTACGATGCTTTGCTGTTTTTTTTATATTCGTTCCATATATATACCCATTTGTTAAAAATTTGCATAAGATATTAACTGCCTACCTTAAAACCTATGTTTTTAAATTGCTAACAAACTATATTTAAAACGGAAATTAATCTACGTAGTATTAGTCACTATAGTTACTTGTGTATCTAAAAATATAATATAAATGTAGTTGCATGATGCTAGAAGCTGGTACTAACTTCGTCACCAGTGATTCTCAATAAAATGAATCTTATTTGACACTTACCTAAGTCTATACATATAAGGTTAGTACTTAAAAAAGAAAATATTGATTCCCTTGGTTAATTATAAACGCATAATATTATTTCTTAATAAACAAATATAATATCCCCTGGGCTAAACGTTACTGAATGTCCAGCGTAATATGGTATGTGCACACGTCACAGCACGTGTCGTCTTCACCAAGAGCAAATGAGAAAGTTAAGCCCCTGGTGCCTTACTAGTGGATGAAGAGAGTTCCGTTGGGTTTTATTGGATATATAGTATGGCCTTTGAGTCCCACGCTCCCGACCCTTGGGTTTGTGCGTAAAAGCATTTCCCAGCGAGAAATAATGCACTTGTTATTTTGCCCTTTGCGTTTTTTAAATTTATTCATTTAAATTGAATGCGATTTTAAAGCAGCACGAAAAAAATACTAGCTTCATCTCGTCCCTGTTAGTCTAAAAGTGTCGTCAACATCCGCAAATTTAGACTCCGGTGCCCTTTTATATTTAACATCGTGCTCAAGGCGTTTTCTCAACCTCTCGTCTAATGTGTCCCTAAGGAAGCCATCGGAAATTTGTAGGACGTTGTCGCTATGTTGTAATCCCTCTGGAGTTACATTAAGTTAACAGGAATAAATTTAATGCTCGCACTTCAATTCGGTAAATGAGAGATTTCAGATTTTTATACTAAAAGCATTACTACAAAATGTAATGCAACCGGCAAGGTCAAGAAAATGCGTTCCGAGTGAAATGCTATGGCATCGTAACAGAACACAAATTTCTTTGCTTGACGCTAAGGTGGTAACTAGCCACGGCCGAAGCTTCGCACCAGTTTAAAATTAAGTGATCGTTTGTCGCTTATATATCTTGATTGGGAATAGGGAAGCTGGTCTTAGTGAGGATCTAAATCTCGAAAGGAATATGTACATCAAATTTCTAATTAATCGGGCGAATAATGTTTGAATGAATTAGTAGTTTTTTTTTATTTTTTGGACATTTTTTTGATAATAAAGCATTAAACATATATTCCTAAATGTTCACCCTTCTACCACCAACTCCTATTTTTTAATAGCGATATTAGTTTCAGTAATGTAACCCAATGTGCGAAAAAAATAGTCACAAAAAATGACATCGCATACTCTAAAGAAACTATAAATGATAGAAGAAAAAAATGTTACACAGTATTATAGAACGCATTTATATATCTACAAAAAAGTCCGTGATACCATAAGTCCAACTGCTGCAGTTATGCCACAATAATTAATGTTTTGCATTTTAAAAGTTAGTATAAGTGTCTACAATAATCAAACCACGTTATTCATAAGGTAAATAAGTAAGTAGCAGCCCATTAACGACCCACTGCTGGGCACAAGCCCCCTCACTCATACGAGAGAGCGTTTTTTAAAGCATAGACCCACCACGCTGCTCCACTGCGAATTGGCAGGCATAATACACAAGTGTACTCTTTGTTCCTACACTCTCATAGTCCGACGTGACGGCAATCCGAGAAGACTGGAGAGAGATCAGGCGCACGACCTAGACTTGTTGAAAAAATATCGATATTATTTTTTCAATGTATCGATATAAAATTCCAAGTATCGAAAAGGTATGAAACCGATATTTTGCTAGAATAAAATCGATTTTTTTCTAAGAATATAAAATTCTAAGAATGAATACTTTTTATACTCCCTTCTTTGTGACAAATTATATTTAATGTGTTTTTTAGTTTTGGTCGACTGAATTTGCTGTTTTATAATTTGAAACTTTCATAAATATATTTATATCGATATTGATATTTAAAATATATGCTTATATAGGGGGTGGATCACACCGCCAAATTTTTCCCAACATCGGGCAAATATTGAGAAAATCTTAATAAAATAGTCAATATCGATTTCGAATTGGCCCGACCTGGGACTCGAACCCAGGACCTCATGTATGTAATCGAACATGCGAACCGCTAGACCAATGAGACAGTCAGTCAGTTCCCTGGTTCCGTCCATTGCATAATTTTCTGCAAACTGATTATACTTTTCTGGATTTGGTGTTTTCTTTTATTCTCTTTAAGTTTATTCTATCTATTTGCCTTACTCCTAATACACTTCTATTTATTCCATTCTGACAGATGTTTAGTTTATTTTGTTGTCGCTCGGTTATGGCAAGTACATGTCAAGTTTGGCAAGTACATGTCAGACACGTCAATATGCAAGTGTTGCATCTCTTTATTTTTCATCATTTCGCTGAATGACCAGAACCTCTTCCAAGGGTTGGCTATTTTCCTTTCGACTTCTTTCTGCATGTTCTCTGTGGGCGAAACTAATTGCCCAAGATAAATATACTCGTTTGCGTATAACTGCAGATTATTAATTGTAATAGTTTAGTTTTGTCTAAGAAATCGTTTCCGGCCGCTGTAGCGTAAATATCACAATCTACTTAAAGTCGTCATGTCTGTAATCGAATATGCTAACCACTAGACCAATGAGGCATTTATATTATTGATACCTCTGTATAAATCATGTAGGGGCTCGGCAGAATAAAACCACGCAGATGATTGTGCTCGAAAAAGCGGGAAATGCGTCGTCTCTGTGCAGGGATCGCTTAGATTGACGGTTCTTAAAAAATCTTGGGAACGATGTTGTCGCTTCGAGAGCCGTTGCAGCAGAGAATTTTGCCAAGAGATCCCACCAGCGCCCCGCCCATGAGAATGACGCACACCAATGTCGCAATGTCGAACGTTTAATGGTTGGGTACAACAGATTACACATATGGAGACATTGGTGTTTTATAGATAATAATTTGCGTCGTCTACAAATCATTTTACTATTAAATTATATTTTTATTTCCATATACCATTTCAAAATCTGTAAAATACTTTATAAATTATTAAAATTGGGCATTCCATTCAAAAAGATACAACGAATTAAAAAATCTCAACCTAAAGAAAATAATGTATCCCGAATTGAACTCCAGAGTCTCAAATATCGTGTAAAGGGAAGTTCTGAGACAATAAAATATTACAAATAAATCTCTTCTCTGATATTATAAACGAAAGCTTTGCATTTTGAATTCTATGTGTACAATATTTTTAAATTTACTAATGTCGGACATTCTACGTAAATGATGTTACGAATTTAAGAATGAAGATAAAGTAAAATCTGTATATTGATCAGTTTATGAATGTTAGTGTGTATCTAATAATTTGAAAGGAAGTAATTAACAACTTTTATGTTAACGAAAATAAATCTATAGTCCTACTTAGTAGATTTTTCACTGCCAGGAGACTGTTGTCTACGCGGGTGAAACCGCGGGGCGTTGCTAGTGTGAAATAAAGTACGAAATAAATGGATATATGAAATATAAACAAGTACCGTGAAATAATCATCACGCGAACAACACTCTCACGTGACAATAAAGTGTCATCAGTCAACTTGACTCAGTGCGAACGTTTTTAAACTTAGCGAGAATGTTGAAACGGGGCTGTATTTAAAGTGTTTTCCCTGAGGCTATACGTTCACAGATTTTAAAAATAAAATACATTACACGATATTCCAGTGGCGCTTTCTATCTTTTTTTATAGAGTTTCGCCATATTTTATTGAATTGAAAACATATTTATAACACTTTATTTGGTGAGTATGTAGCTACATAACATTTGATCCATTAAATTTGGATCGCATCGATTAACAGATGACACAGGGGACTGATTATATATGCTAGCTTAGCTGATACACTTAATTCCGGGTCTAAAAGTACGGCGCAATCTATTAAATGCTTATGTAACTCATGTAATTATCTCTCGATTTGATAAAAATAGTAATATTAAAATCTATAATGTAAAAATGAATCGCAAAATGTGTTGGTAAGCGCATAATTTAACAACGCCTGGGTCAACTTTGCCAATTCTTTTTTTAAAATATTTGTTGAAGTCCAAGGATAGTTTTTACGGCGAGAAAAGTTCGAATAATTGCAAGGGAAACCCCTAAAACAGCCGTCTTCTGTTTCCCATACAAACGATTTCTAACTTAGATGTAGAGTCAATTTGACCTTTATTGCTATTCAATAAGGCTCATAATAAATTACAAACACGCGCTGTTGTCTAAGCAATGTAGGTGTAATCCTAACGTCAAAGAGTCAATGTGGACTTTTTTGCCGCTGCACAAAGTTGAAAATCAATTAAATAGTCACAACCCGACCAAATAGAATAGTCACAAAATGTAAGAGCTATAAATCATTAGTAATTTCATTTAGAAAATCATTCATAAGACTGAAATCTGCCACATTTCATCTCTTTTTGACAGAACGAAGTCTGTCGGGTGTGCTAGTATTGAATAAAAGTATACCTATCCAATGTCATAAGACGTAAGTATTCAACTTAATTGAAAACAATACATTAAAATCGGATGAGTAGTTCCGCAGTTAATTTCGGTCAAACTTTTTGCCACGAAATTTGAATATACGTAGGCTGACCTTGCAAACATTGTTTTGACATATAATAACTAATACCGCTATTAATACTCGTAAATAGGGGTGAAAAGTAGGAATGTATGTATTTTCAATGCCGCTAATGAGCTACAGGAAGTGGTAAATATTATGAATGAAGCTTTGAAAGGGAAAGGAATGAAAGTGAATGTAAACAAAACGACAGTTATGCTTTTTGAAAGAGATGAACCTATGATGAATGACAATATTTTGATAGATGAAAACAAGTGGAACAAGTGAAAGAATTTATATACTTGGGATCTAAATTTACAAAAGATAGAACATGTGAAAGTGATATTGAAAGGAGAGTGAATGCAGGGAATATGGTAAATAGCGCTTTGCTCGCCTCTGTGAATAGCCAGATGGTGTCTCAAAGGGCCAGACTAGTTGTGCATAGAGGAGTGTTGCTACCAACACTTATGTATGGTAGTGAAAGTTGGGTATGGCAGAAGAATCACAAAAGTAAAATAAATGTGCTAGAGATGAGAGCGTTGAGAAGTATGAATGGATTACAACTGAGTGACAGAGTAAGAAATAGTGTGATAAGAGAACGTTGTGGTATAAAAGAAGACGTAGTGACTAAAATTGAGAAAGGTTTGCTTAGATGGTTTGGGCGCGTAGAGAGAATGAATAAAAGGAGACTGACAAAAAGGATTTTTGAGTCAAGAGTGAATGCCAAAGTTGGAAGAGGAAAAAGAGAATCCAGGACATTTTAAGTAAGGATCGTGGCAAGTGGAAGGACGTTGTCTCTGCCTACCCCTATGGGAATGAAGCGTGATGTTATGTACATATTTAATGCCACATTATAAAAAAATTAAAAAGAAGTACTATACTTATGCACACGCATTAGAAGTTATACTTCAAAAATGTATCTTTCGCCTTATTCGACGTTAATAGCATTAAAAAAATTAAACTATCTTTCATTGGCAATAAATAGATTATAATCTGTCGAGTCTGAAAGTTATAATTTTGATAAGAAAGTCACGTTCATATTTTTTAATGTAACAATATATCTAACAAGTTATATAATAATACAACTAAGATTTTATTTGAAAAAAAAAAAAACTAAAATGCTGACTACAGTTAACTTCAGGGTGTCGGTTTTATGTGACGGTGTGCGCGCGCATCGTAAAAAATTACAGTTACAAGTATATGTTCGCGACTTTTCCCCTTCGTTTAGGAAATAGTATATTTTGTTTAATTTAATATCAATATTGTTTACAATATTTCGTTTTCGTATAGTATTATTATTTTGTTAACTTAGAGTCTATATATAAATATTAGTAGAATCGCATATAAACATTTTTGTTGAAAATAGCGTGTTTCTATTTGTATGATTGTCATTTCCAAGAATAAAGTTGTTTGTGCAATGAATGTAAACCTTGTGATTGGCAAATAGTATAACACCAATCATGGGACGCTCTTTATCACAAATAAAGAATCAACCAACGTCGTTTACTTGTCACAATAGTGCACGTTTGCCAGTCGCAAAGACGAAACAATAGAAAGCCAATTCGGCATCAACCTTTCTGCTGAATAACAGTTCGATCGCAATACATCATATTCTCGTCTGGTGATAAGTAGACGGCGGAGCATTGGGTGAAGAATCTGGGTGGCATTTTATTTCCATCCTAAACCGGCAATCTTCTGAGCTGACGAAGGGGGTTCACAGTATATAACTTATATAAAATACTCGTAAATCTCCACCATAAAAGCAAAAACGTCGCGTACGGTAAGATCTTGTTTTCTTTTAGCTATTAACATCATAAGGAAAAAGTGACAGTGCTGTTAAGCTTCCTAAAGTGTATTTCAGCTAAGAAAATAATAAAACATGTCTCCATTGTGCCGTAAGCCAAGTCTTTGTCTATTTCCCGGGAATAAATTATGAATATTATCTGTACATTCACTTTAAGGGCGTATGTAGCCTGTAAATGCTTTGTTCTTGCTCTTCCAAATTAATATTTGTACATTTACATACGCCTGATAAAATATATCGCTTTAAGTAATAAATATTTAATTAAAACTTATAATTTGATTTGATTTTATAGTATAATATTAACGATAGAAACTAATAAATGATGTTTACTAAATTTATTTTAATACTCAAAAACAGGCAAAGAAGCAAACGTTTCACCTGATGGTAAATGTTTACCACCGACTCTGGATACCTGCAGTCTCAGAGAAATTGCGGACATATTGCCAGCTTCAAATGTGTATTTATTCAGCCCTTTAGTAATTTCAAATTATAGACTAGAAGAAACGCCGCTGATAATAAGACTTATATTAAGTTGAGCAGTATTAATGTGCCTTTTTTTAAAGAAATATAACCTCATGTTTTATCAAAGTCTGTTAAGTATTTACAATTGTGCCAAGAAAATGAAAGGTCCAGTGTATTTTTTTCTGGGACATGTTTTATGCACGCCAGATAAAGTACAAATCTTCATTTGGGAGTATGTGACTCGCTGACTGTACCAGAATACCCATTCAAACCCAGAAGAAACGTCTTCGTCCAGGTGGTGGGGTCCAGATTCACCAGAGCAGGGAGAGCAGATGAGCAAACTTGTGTCTCCAGGTAGCCCGCCTCCTCTGGTGAGAGGGAGTAGCATCCATGGCAATCTTCCATTACCTCGCTCGTGCCTCCTTCTACAGTGTCTATTCATTCTCTTCATCAAAAATTACGCCCATTATGCAGGGGAGTGAATTATTTAAAAGTATTTAATTCGTTGCAGTTTAGACAACTATCAATCCCAGCGTTTCCCAACGTAGGGCCCACACCCCACAGGAGGGTAATTTGATAGTTAAGGAGGGCAATTGAAAATCGTGGGCAAAGAAGACAAATAAATTGTGACGTTTTGTCAACCATTTTATTTTGTTTTCTTTATAAATGTTATCATTTATATTTCTTTAAGAAATTAATATATTTTTAAAGGTAAATTAAAATCCTGTCTTCTATCCATTAGGCCAGAACATGTAATGTTGACGATAATGAATTTCTCATTTAATTATAGGAGGCAATAAATAAAATACCACGTACACGTTTTTCAATTCAAACAGAACCTTATCTTGAAATGTGTCACTGAAACAAACTTGGCGAAGGTTTTATTTATGAAACCCTCTTGTAGAGCGTACAAAGTAAACATAAAACGGGACCCTGAGGTAATTGCGAAACAATGAAATATTGTGATGCGGACCTTTTTAACACGTCATCACGCTCGAATTGCTTGGTGACTCTCGTTTATTTCGACAATATAGTTTTTTAGTTATCTATCTATATATATATATATAAGAGATATCCAGGTATCTATTGACTCATCACGATATCTCTAGAATCATAAGGCGTAGAGAATTGAAATTTGGTAGGAATATTCCTTTTGCCGAGGAGAGGTCAGCTAAGAACGGATTTTACAAAATTCCACCCGCAAGAGGGGTTGTGTTAATTGAAAACATTCAAATTTTCACAATAAAAAAAATTCAAAATTCAGATTTACAAACTTGTACAAGCTTTTATGGTAAGTAAAACTTGGTCAGAATTTTCTTTTTTGACAAAATGGAATCTATCAAAACTAAATATTAGGAAATTCCACCATCAAAAGCGCGGGTATGTTTCTTATTTGTAAAACAATTTGTCTAAATTAATAAATATGCTATCAAAAAACCATTCCACGGAGACGAAGTCGCGGGTACAGCTAGTATAGGAATATCCATCTATAGATATAAAATCAATTGCTGTTCGTTAGTCCCGGTAATACTCAATAACGGCTAACGATTTAATTAATTAATTTTGGTTTTGATCTATAGGTGAAAGTTCAGGATCGGTTTAATAGGTGAGTAAATATTAAAAAAAAATGCTTGCAACATAGTAAACATAACAATTTGGCTTTCCTTTAGAAACTATTCCTGTCAATCATTAATTGTCCGTCCCGTCTTTTAAAAATCATATCAATTTAAAAATGAAGGCTTTTATTGCATTTTCTTGCTTTTGAATGTCAAATACTTCTTCTTCTTCTTCTTCTTTGTTTAGTGGTTTTCACGTATGCCAATTGGGCATAGATTATCCTGCCAGTGTCAAGTTTCGTGGAGAAGGGACGTAGGAGATTGTACGGTTTTTTAAATTTTGATAATCTACAAGTAGTTGATACTTTATAGTCATTTACCATCACCACTAGAAAAAATATATTATTAAGGCTTAGGAACAACACAATAAATATTTACAACTTAATTCTATTACTTTTAATAAATTTACAAAGATATTTACAGTAGGGACTATATACAAGGGTTTAAAAAATACTCAACGTTTAAAGGGAAAGGAACTCTGGGGGGCATGATGTCATAGATAGGATGGGAAATTCTAGGGCAGTTGAAAAAGATCTGGGAAATAGAGCCGTCGTCTAGACCACATTCAAAGATAGAACTGTTCCTAATCCGAAGGTTAGCCAGGTGGACAGGGGAACACAAATGACCAAGACGCATTATTGAGATAGTTGATGATACTAATTGATTTGCATATCTATGAAGAAAAATCCAGGGTCGCCTTGGGATGTTTAGCTGAATGGAGGTATAATATTTGCCTGTCACCAATTTTGATGAAATCCAGAATGAGTTCCAAGAATTTTGTATATAAGACTTGGAATGCGAGCTTAAATCATGTGAGAAGTTTTGAAAATGGTCGAGCGTTCTATCTTGGACTGCACCCTTATCGTAAGAGTCAGCTGTCTCATTTCCAGGGATACCAGAATGGCTGGGAACAATGTCTGTTGATGGCATGAGTACAAAGCGAGAGGCTTTGTACCCTGAAATTCTGTACTGTACTTTGATTCTGAAAATAATGGGACATCTTGATTTACTTCTAAAAGGGTTTTCTTTTTGCTTGATGTTCGTCCCATCTTTCAGAAATCAAATGAAATTAATAAAATAATTTAGTCATTTTTAAATCTCATTTGATATTTTACATTGACAATCAACAATTTCTTATTCAAAATCGATTTTTTTTGTTTCGGTTAAGTTTTGAACACATTTTTTTACTATAGTTGAAACATTATGAAATTATCATCCATTTTTTCTTTTTAACTGCTTTCTTTAAATGTTAATCTAATTTGCTAGATAAGAACATATTTTGCTTATTTCAAATAATATTACCCTTTTTAAACCTAACATAGAATGAAGTAAGGATGCAACATTAACTTGATTTTCCTCCTTCACTTTCCTGTATAACGTAAAATGTAATTATATTAAAAATAAACAAGCGTATTCGTTTAAAACTTACTTGCTATATATGGCAGTTAATTGAAAAGGTAAAAAGGGCATGTTTCAAAAAGAGTCACAAGAAAATCAAAAAGAATACTAAGTGAAGGTAATGAGCAGTTTCCTATTAGCTTTATAACAAAGCAAAAAACGTTGCTATATTGAACAAAGGTTAAGTGGCAGTAATTTAATACACTTTCACGCTTGTGTTTTGTGTGTGAAAATAGTTTAGTTCATCCTCTTTGTAACGATATTTGTTAGTGGCTCACATTAACTTAAACCTAACTTGACGAGTAACAAATATATAACAACTAATAAATCCGCATAATCTCATCTTGCGTCTCAATAAGTGAGTACAAATTGGATTACCATAAAAAAGGTTATAATGTATCAATCTTAAAAGATAGAAATATATCATCATGGTCTTTTTTCTGAACTTTTGAAGAGAACGGCTCTTAACAAAAGGAATCCATTTTCTGCAAATTTTTGCTTTTCGAAATAATTGCATACAACCAATTAAATAAATAAACAAAAATCAAAATAATTTATCAAGATAGATTACTTCTTTTACTAGCAGTTATTTTATAAGATATCGATGTGTTTTTAAAAGATAATCTCTTGCCAGAATATGACCAACACTTTTATTATTAGCCTAAAAATATTCGTACATATCAGATGCTTTTCAAAATTGATACTCCCAAGAAAAAACGTGATAGCTATCCATATAAGGTAAGAATTAAAAACAAAATAAATATAAATGCTAGTAGGCTCCATATAATCCACAACATTTAAAGGTAACCGAATACATTCCCTAAAATAAGCTCTCAGAAAACTTTCAATAGATATCCATTAAGAAAATTAATACCTTTGCTAAAAGAGATCTAAGTTATCCAATATCCAACTAAATTTGTTGTGGGTTCTTCTCAGAACCCCTCTCGTAACATCGGAAATAATATGTAAAAATAAAAGCTATATTTAAACGAGTGTGAAGCAAAAGTGCTGTAAAAGGCTACTTGAAAAAAGAATAATTAATTTAATTTGAAAAGTACAAGCAAATTTACAATACGAGTTGAGTATAAAAGGCGAAACTTTACTATTCAGCGACATTTGATGTTCATTTTGTGATGGAGAGTTCTTTGTGTCATTTGTGTATATCAGAGGTTATATTGGAATACTTTTAGCGACTCACAAGCAGACGTTCAGTTTGAAACTGTTAATTAAACCGCGACTGCGGAATGTTTGTTAGGTTGATGAAAATAACTATATTTTGTTCGTTAGGCGAAGTTAGCACGTCGAAGGTAAATTGAAACCTAACTATGGAACACATTTCAATCGTGGTTTATCCACATAGTTATAAGGAACTAGCTAAAATATAATAGATTATTATATCCTGCCTGAAGACCGATGCATCCGCGATTGCTTACCTACGGATCGCTGACTATGGGCCTCATTCGAAAGCTCACAGTCACTCAGCGTGCAATGGAGAGGGCTATGCTTGGAGTATCGATGGAATCAGTAATGAGGAAATCCGTAGCAGAACCAAAGTCACTGACATATCCCTACGAATCGCGAACCTAAGGTGGCAATGGGTGGGACCCATAGTCCGACATTGAGGACCGAAGGAGCTGGAATTGCGACGTCACATCAGAAGGCGCAGTAGACCCCCTACAAAATTGAATGATGATATATAGGCTGTCACTGGTAGCCGCTGCAGCCAGGCGAGGCAAGATCGGGCCTTATGGGCATCATAACGTGAGACCGATGTTCAGCAGTTGACGTTCATCGGTTGAAGCGACGAACAGAATTCTAACTAACTCGTATTAGAAGAAGAACATTCCCATTTTAGTTTATTTATAAACTTAAAGCGAAGTGGTGGTCGCTGTTGAATAGGATCACCAGTGTCGTGATGTGCGATGTTTGGGTAAGGTGATATACTAGACCAATAAAGCACTTTCACTTTTGTTTTTGAGTCAGAAGGGTTGTACTGAAATGGATTGGAAGGTTATTACGGCTTGCTGGTTGTGAGGATAGAGGAGACACTATTTTAATTATTACGTTGATAATTATATGAGTAGTGGACCTTAAGATGATCAGACCCCATTCGCATCGATGCTTTTGAAATGTGGTGCTGGAGGAAAATGCTTCGTATACCGTGGACAGCACATCAGACCAACGCATCAATTCTTAAGAAACTCAATGTTACAACTGGGATTTCCACCATCTGCCTCAAGAAAATACTTGAGTACTTTGGGCACATTGCCAGTAAACAGGGTGATAACCTCGAAAAGCTCGTGATAACTGGAAAAGTTAAAGGCAAAAGAGCAAGAGGTCGGAGCCCAATGCGTTGGTCCGATCAGATCCGCACCACATTACAGACTTCTGTCTACGATGCCTTACACGCCGCGGAAAGCAGAGGCAAATGGTGTTCCTTTATAAAAAGAAAATTGCTCATCAGAGGTGGTTGTCACGACCCTCAGAATTGAGGAAACGAAGCAAGGAGGAATTATATGAGTAGTAACGCGAATTTACCAAGGTAACAAATATGACCAGAGCGTGATTTTGAGACGTGGTTGCCTTAGGTACCTGGGTCAACATCTATTTTTGGCATACGGTCCATTCGGTCATGCGAGGCATTTGAGACGGTAACAGCGCCTACACTTTGCTTCGTACATAAAAATCAGATGTACGGATCTGTCCGTCCGTTAATAATGAATTTTACAATAGTTGTTATATTTGTATCAAATAATGTACATCCTAGTCAATTAATTCTATTTATACAATACAATGTTTCAGAGTAAATACAATGTATAAAACTATTTAACAATATGAAAGTGTATAAATTTTGTAATAAATTAAGAAAACCATATAAAGAGTAGATGACTGAAATATACAAAGTTAGAAAGAACTCTAATATAAATCTAAATAATATTAAAAGAAGAATATTTCAATCAAGATTAGCAGAATCATAGGAAACTTGTTAAGCGATATTAGAAGTAGATCATTAGAAGTCAACTAACTTGTAAGGAATTAGTTAAACAATATTAGAAGTAGATTATTAGAGCTCTACTAAGTCAACAATATTTCCTCCCGGCCGCCGGAGGATAAGGGGTGCCAGAAGGCGCAGTTTTGCCCGTTTGCTTCCCATTCCTTGAACCCTTGAGTCGGATTCATCCAGAGTGCCAGAGCTGAATGCGTCAGCGAACATCTGGCCCCCAGCATACAGATGAAGAGGGTTCCGCTGGGTTTTAATGGGTATTCTGGTGCGGCCAGCAAGTCCCACACTGTCGGATGGAGTTGACTTCATCCGACGTGCGCAAAAGCATTTCCCAGCGAAAAAAAAAAAGTCAACAATATTAGACGTAGAACATTATATACCTACTATATTAAATGATATGCAAATAACTTCATAATATTGAGTTAAATAAAGAAAATTTCTATTGAACTCAGTACAAAACAAAGTCGTGGTTACCAGTTAGCTACTACACCTTTTTAAAACTGTATTTATAACAATAAAATGTACATTATAATATGTATTTCAAAAAGAAATGTACAATATATTAGCTGTTCCCTGAGACTGTTGTGAGGATTTCGAGAGATTTATTGGAAAACACAATTGATGTATATTTTCTTTAATACCTCGGTCTCGTATTCCCCCCCGGCGATGCGAAAAGCAAACCATATTAACCCTATCGGCTGTATGGTACACAAATTATGTTTAATAACAAGGATAACAAATTAGTTTGAGTATTAAAACTATGACAACGTTACACGAGAAAGCTATAAAGGGGCTTTAATTATATTACTTCGCCGGAAACAACTAATTTCACGATTCCAATGTTTCTTCTGCCGTAAGGGTGTTTTTGGAATTGAAACTTCGTATGACACACGTTAGCGAAGTACCTGTGCGGCTATGTACAAGTGTTTGTAGGGTCTATTACTTTATTCAATCACACTACTTAGAAAAAATAATTACCTATCGACCCAGTAAAGTAAAGCACTATTCCACAAATCCGAAATTGTTTATTATAAGAGAAAAGAAACTTAAAAGGCTTATCACTTTTAGACACTTCTAATATTTTGTTGCTAATCCAATTGACTACATCGGAATTATGTTTAAATTTTGCAAAAACAATGTTTTGCGGGTTTCTACGTGTTTGGTTCCAACGTGAATATAAGATGAGTTTACAATGAAATTATATTGTTGAATTTAATACAACTAGTGATCGCCGAGGGGTTGAAATTCGACCATTCGTGTATTAAGTTTGATCAAAAAAAAAATTAATAAAATTACATAAAATCATTAGAAATTATAGGAAAATTTAATCACCATAATAACTTTTCTAATGTAACCTCTTTAGTGCTTGTGACAATAAACTTTATTAAAGTAACCTTATGGCGTTTGAAATAATTGTCAGCGATTGACTAACATGCATATTTATTTATTATTTTTATTTAAAGACCAGTAGCTACTACATTTAATGTGTTTATAATATATTTTTAAGGTAGCAACAACATGAGTTAAAGATTAGGTCATTTTAAAAATACAATATAAAATAAAATTGTCATTTTAAAAATATTTAGTGTAAGACTAATTATGCTAAAAACTCATTTATTATAGGTTCTTGCGAAATGTTCAATAATCTAAGTGATATAGACATATTTAATGAATGGAAAGTCCTCAGTCAAAAGAAAAATTAAATCTTACTTGTTAAGTGAAAAGTAAAAAAAGAAATTGTTGAGATAAGTACACAATAACGCTATGTTTTACTTGTTCGTGGAAAGCTTACTGATGTATATGTTAGTTATAAGGGAATACCTATGTTATTCTAAAAGTAAATTGTTTGTTTCCCAAATAAAACTAAATAAATATAATAAAAGTAATATAAAGGAAAAAAATGACCATCCTCCATAGGCATGTGTGTGTATTAGAATTTGTTAATGATTTCATGTATGTTTCATCATTTCTTTGCCCTTATCCCACTAGGTGGGGTCGGCAGAGCATGTTTACTTTCGCCACTTCACTCTCTCCGCTGTCATTTCTACATTCACACCCTCTTACACACAGTTTATCCACACTTTTTTTGGTCGCCCTCTCCTAGCCCTGTCGCTTAACATCATATTTAGGGCCGTCTTTCATACATGGCTATCCTCCCTTCTCATGTCCATATCAGGATAGCCTTCGACTTATTAACTTCTCGGTCACAGGTGCTACTTTCACGCTTCCTTTAACATACTCATTCCTAATCTTATCTAATTTTGCTACTCCACACATCCATCTCAACATTCGCATCTCCGCTGCATGCAATTTCCTTTCAGGGGAGTACTCTTTGGTGGCCCAGCTCTCTGATCCATACAGGATGACAGGTCTTACGATCGTCTTATAAATTTTCCCCTTTAGTTTAAGGGGCATTCTGACATCGCAAATTGTTCCCGAGACCTGTCGCCACTTCATCCAATCTGCATTTATTCTGCTAGTAACATCTCGGTCAATGTAGCCGTCGTTTTGGGATAACAGAAATCGGAGCAGACTCGAAGGGGAAAAAATGTTTATGGATGATTTCAAAACAAATATTATCATTGTGCACTGCTTCTCTATATACGAGTATATATACTATAACTTTTGGGAAATTTGGGAAATGTATAGATATAAGCCAAGTAAGATTTACGGTCTTGTTTCATTAGCAGAGGTTCTGGGCTTGATTTCGGGCAGGGCTTTTTTAGTAAATTGCATTTTGGTCTGGACTAGTGCGAGACTGCCGAATAAGATTTGCATTCCGGTACGACGCGGTGTAGAAACCATAACAGTTAAATTGCCTTTTACTTAGTTAGAAAGTACCATCACTTACCATCAGTTTAGATCACTCACTCACTCACTCAGCAAAAAAAAGGGAACTTACCCAAGTAGATATCGACTCTTACAAGCCATCCCAGGTCTTTAGGCATATTGTCGATAGTCACTGTAAAGAAAATATGTATTGAATGAATTGATTTCTTATTTTGTTCTATCATATAATACTACAGATATATATATATAAAACTAAGTCGTGTTAGTTACAGCAATTATAACTGAGGGTGGGCTGGACCAATTTTAATGATCACTCTTTATTGGATTCGTCTCCGCAATACACTATTAAATATTGGGAAAATATATTTTTAAAAGATCTAGAAAGATATTAAAATACATAATAAGTAGTCGAATCGAAATGTAAACAAAAACGTAACGTCCAAATGATTTATTAATTGAAGTGCATCATGGTAGAAGCGTTGGTGGGTATTTTCATTTAATATACATTTAAATAGGTTCAATAGTTTTGAGGTGAAATCGCGACTAACAGACAGACTTACTTTCCCATTTATAATATTAGTAAGGATAAGGATTAATATTCTAGATCGTAGAGGTTAAAGCTTTTACAAACTTCATTTATTTATATCGAATCAACAGCCTTAAAATAAGATTCAAACTGTTATCTCTAAAAAGGACTATACTTTCAATTCTTACAATAATGTTTTCGCATTTAAATTTATATCTATGTCCTTTCTCAGGCTCTAAATTATCTGTGTTCCAAATTTCATTTAAATAAATTCTATAGTTATAGCGTGAAAGCTCGACAAACAGAGTTACTTTCGCATTTGTAATATTAGTAAGGATGAAATATACCTGATGAACTCATGACCATATCTACGACACTATTTGTTCGATTCGCTTGAAATTTGGTATTCATAATCCTTATGGAACATACAACTCTTTCTTAAAACGCGTTTTCACATACATCGATACTTCCTAATAAAAAAAACAGGTAGAAAAAGGATCTGTTAATATTAATAAAGATCGTGATAAACTTGTGAAAATGTCGCGTTTAATATAAGATTACTATAGTTTCAATATTTTTTTACGTATTTCTATTTTGTACTACTATTTAAATACATTTTATTTTTGGGAATTCAGTAATGTTTATTTAATTTAATATGGTTATATTTCGTTAATCTATCTCATGTCGCATTACAGCCGATTGGAGAGCAGACATGACTAATATGACGGCGTCCATAGATCGCACCAGCTGACCGTGTAGCATTTATTATCTCAACCAATCGTGCAATTCAAGAAAGTTTCACTTGCATCGTGGTTTCATAAAATGACTCAATGTATGGAGAGTTTGTCATCTGAAGCGGTTGCACATCACATGCTGGGAATTACCTACTCCAAATCGAACTTAGTACAATTACAGAATTTTTGTAATAATCTGAGGGAGTTTTTGTTATAAATTTTCAATAGTTTATAATAAAATATGTATAAGAAAGAAAGAAAATTGTAAAATTTAACACTTACGAGAGGTGTTGGCCGGTACTTTATTTTGACTGTTATTCCAAGGAACTGAAAATAAAAGCTTACATGAAATCCCAAAATATTAACTTAACATACAATAACAAGTTGAACTTCCTGATGTCGATACACCTAATATATTTAAATAAATGAAGGTAAG
This sequence comes from Elymnias hypermnestra, assembly GCA_015832385.1. NCBI lineage: Eukaryota > Metazoa > Arthropoda > Insecta > Lepidoptera > Nymphalidae > Elymnias > Elymnias hypermnestra. The sequence goes on along the minus strand of JACTOM010000069.1, from coordinate 559,977 downwards.
TAGCAGCCCATTAACGTCCCACTGCTAGGCATAGGCCTCCTCACTCAGAGGAGAGACGATTTTTAGAGCATAGACCCACTATGCTGCTCCACTGCGGATTGGCAGGCATAATATACAAGTGTACTCTCTATTCCTTCACTTTCATAGTTCGATGTGACGGAAATCCGACACCACCGGAGTGAGACCGGGAGCAGGACCGACGGCTTAACGTACTCTCCGAGGCGAGGATGGATCACACCGCCAACTTCCCAACTTCGGAAATATATTAGGAAAATCTTAATAGTAAACTTCATATCCATTTTTTGAATTGGCCCGACCCGGGACTCGAACCCAGGACCTCATGTCTGTGGCCGGACATGCTAACTACTACAAAAATTTCAATACGATACATTGCTGTGTTGAAACCATTAACACGTTCCCTGCGCCATCATTTCTAAGAACTTTCAGCTGGTGCTTTAGAGACCTAAAACATCTCGGAACTAACCTACCCTTTCCTGCGTTAGGGATCTAATCTGTCTCTTAAAAATACAGTTTTCAAGTTTCCACAAGTATCGACATGTCCATTAACGCAAGAAGTGAAAATAATTATACTACTGTGCGTCAGGGACCTAATCCATCACTATTTTTTTATGTCCTTGAATTTACCTTCAAGTAGGAAGCAAGTATGTATATTTGTCTTACTCATACTAAAAGAACTTTACACGTTAGAGCCTACCGCAAGAAATGAATCAACACGATTATAGTCAACGCACAATACAAAAGTTCTACACGAGATCTGATAGATCTCGCAATGCAGCGAGCTTGTTAAGAGGTAGATTACATTTTAACAGCTAAGCGTATCTTACACTACATTATCACTTACCAACAAATGAGATCTTAGCGGTAACCTTTATATAAGCGTATATTACGAAAGGCGTAATTGAACTCGGAACTTTTAGGTGATTGTAAATCCTTAAAGTTTACTCCTGTTGAAACTTATTTACAAAATTACCGTCATTAGAATAGCTTCGCATATTACACAGATATACTCTCAATAACATTTTGCCTTAAGGCTTTGTAAGTGTAGTACAACCAGGATTTCACAATCAAAAATAAAAGGCAAGTGAATATACAGTAAGACAGGGGTCGGCAACCAGCGGCCCGAAATCCATCCACAATGCGGCGTGCATGCTTCCAAATAAGAGTACATACATACATACATACATAGCATCACGCCTCATTCCCATAGGGGTAGGCAGAGACAACATCCTTCCACTTGCCACGATCCTTGCATATCTCCTTCGCTTCTTTCATTCTCATTAAACCTTTCATACAAGTTCGTCGGTTTAGAGTACTCTTGACCTGGCCGTTATTTAAAATGTCCTGGATTTGGTCCAGGAACGTTCGCCTTGGTCTTCCCCTTCCAACTTTCGCATTCACTCTTGACTCATAAATCCTTTTTGTCAGTCTCCTTTCATTCATTCTCTCTACATGCCCAAACCATCTAAGCATACCTTTCTCAATTTTAGTCACTACGTCTTCTTTTATACCACAACGTTCTCTTATCACACTATTTCTCACTCTGTCACTCAGTTTTAATCCACTCATGCTTCTCAACGCTCTCATCTCTACCGCATTTATTTTACTTTTGTGATTCTTCTGCCATACCCAACTTTCACTACCATACATAAGTGTTGGCACCAACACTCCAGCATGCACTGCCAGTCTAGCCCTTTGAGACACCATCTGGCTATTCATAAAAGCATGCAGAGCACCATTTACCATATTCCCTGCATTCACTCTCCTTTCGATATCACTTTCACATGTTCCATCTTTTGTAAATTTAGATCCCAAGTATACAAATTCTTTCACCTCTTCCACTTGTTCCCCATCTATCAAAATATTGCCATTCATCATAGATTCATCTCGTTCAAAAAGCATAACTTTCGTTTTGTTTACATTCACTTTCATTCCTTTCCCTTTCAAAGCTTCATTCATAATATTTAGCATCTCCTGAAGCTCGTTAGCGGATGACGCAAGTATTACTTGATCATCAGCGTAGAGTAAACATTTGATGAGTAATTCATTCATTCTTAACCCATACATACATTCTTTTAAATCTGTCAAACATTTATCCATGAAAAGGTTGAACAGCCATGGTGACGCAACACATCCCTGTCGAACACCTCTTTCGACAGGAAACCACTCCGTGTATGCTCCGTTTATTCTGACACAGGCACTAGAACCCTCATAGAGAGACTTCAATGCTTGGATCAGACAAACCGCTCACCCCATACGTAGATAACGTTGACCACAGCTCATTCCATAAGAGTAGTTACTCTTATTTGTCTTCTATTTAGTAGACTTATTCTTTTGCTTCATTGGTCTAGTGATTAGAATGTTCGACTACATGTGGCCCTGGGTTTGAGTATCGGGTCGGACTAATACAAAAATTAATATTGTGTTTTCTATTAATATTTTCTCAATAATGGCCGAAGTTGGGAAGTTGACAGTGGGCTCCACCCCCGTGCCTCGGAGATCACGTTAAGCCGTCGTTCCTGCGCCTGATCTCTCTCCGATCATGTCGGATTCCCGTCACATCGGACTATGCAAGCATGCTACTTAATAATTATAAATATGGTAATAATGCATCTTAAATTATAGAGATCAGTACAAATGCGGTCCGAGCCAATATTCTCAAAGAATTTATGGCTTGGACTAATATTCTCATAAAATTTGTGGTCCGAGTCAATATTTTCATGACATTTGTGGCCTGGACCCATATTCTCACGACATTTGTGGCCCGGACCAATGTTCTCATGACATTTGTGGCCTGGATCAATATTCTCATGACATTTGCGGCCATAATATATGTGGCCCTCGCCATTGTTCTCATAACATTTATGGCCCTCGTCAATATGCTTATAGTATTTGAAGCTATCGCTAAGATTTTGCTAATAGCATGGTCATTAGCCACGGCCGAAGAATTCCTCATGTATAGAGCCCAATTCGAATTTTTTTTTAAATTTATCTTGCTTCCAGCAGCTGAACTCTAGATGTCTGGTAACGAAGTGAAGTACTTGCTTAATTTTTTCACCATTCAATTTAGTGTAGTAATTTTGAATAAAAAAATTAAGTCTGTAGATCATTTTTTATACCTGAACTACAAGACTGTGAACTCAAATAATGTTTTTTTTTTTTATTTTTTTCTTTTATTTATTTTTTATTGCTGACAGATTAGCGCTTGACTGTGATCTCACCTGATGGTAAGTGATGATACAGTCTAAGATGGAAGCGCGCTAATCTGTTAAGAGGTGATATACCCTTTACGGTTTCTACACAGCATCGTACCGGAACACAAATCTCTTTGTTTGGCGGTACGTTTTTGCTGGTAGGGTGGTAACTAGCCACGGCTGAAGCCTCCCACCAGTCCAGACTCAGAAAAATTAGAAAATACAATTTTCTAAATTCGTCCTACCGGGGATCGAACCCGGGACCTCCGCTAGCAAAGCAAATACTCGCACCACTGCGCCAGCGAGGCCGTCGAAATGTTATCAAATCCAATTAAAAACTCACAAGTAGGCTTTGATAAGACTTTTAAATCGTCGACTGGCTATTTTGCCAAAATATTTCAGTGTACGATGCTAATATTAAAGATTAATTAGTTAAATTTATTCTTACAAAACTTACCAATGGTCATGTCTCTCACTTCGTTGTAATCGTGAATTGCATCCGTTGGCACTGCAAATAAAAATTACATCAATAACTTCATACAGCACTCATATAACTAAAAAACATGTGCAAATTACTTAGAACATTTACTTATAATATGTTGCCCGTCTTTTCGAGCAGCGTAGTGTCTCTTATTTTCAAATACTCTCTCGTATATGGGAAGATATTGATATTTACATGATTGTTATGTAGGTAAAAAAGTACTTATAAAAGTTCCACTGATAAGCACAGACCTCCTCACAGATAGGAGAGAGTGATTGAAAATTAAACACAACGGTGCTCTAATAGATGGATAACATTATAAGGTATTACAATACTAATGTAAAGATATCCTAAAGTTACTTCTAATGAGATGTGCAGGTTTTCTCCCGATGTTTTCCTTCACGAAAAGCACAAAGATAGATTGAACAGAACAATCAAGCACATATCTTGTGCCTGCCCAGGATTTGAAACTGTGACTCGTCAGAACGAGAATCCACGCGTCTAGTTTTATGGATGTTTCAATGAAAATAGCGCCTTAAAACTTTGCCCGATGTAAAACCAGAAAAGCTAAATAAATTACGATTTCAACTGGAAAGTGTTTCGCGAGCCGCTGTCACGAATTTGAAGCTCGTGCGTTTTGTTGATTTCGTTGAATCAAATGTCCCGTCTCTAAAGCTCGTGTATTTCCACAATTTCGGGGTCTGCCGAAAATTGGCTTAACGAGCTGTAATCAGGAAGACTAACAAGTTTCCTATGCAGATTTTTTGAATGGGAACTAATTTATTTTGAGTCGTAAGCTTACGAAGCTTCGCGTACTTGTAACAGAGCTTTTTTATATCTTTGTCTTATTTTGTATAATGTTTTCTCGTAGAAGAAACGACAACGATAATAATTCCGAACGATTACATCGTTATATTGAGGTAGCAGAGCGTCTGGTTTCGTTTCCCGGCAGGGCAAAATTAAGAAATTTCATTTTCAAATTTATCTGAGGCTTTTGCCATAGCTATTTGCCAACCTATCAGCAAAGATGTGTTGCCATGTTAAAAGTTGCTTGGTTGTAGGTACGATGATGTATTTTTTTTATAGCCTTGGCAGGCAAACGAGCTTGCGGGCCGCCCATGGACACCTGCAGCACCATAGGGACCGCCGATGCGTTGCCGACCTAAGAGATAGGAATTTATACGCCTCTTAAAAGTATCTAGGTCATTGCCTTGCGGGAACACCGTTGGCGGGAGTTCGTTCCACATCTTGCACGTACGCGGGAAAAAGGATTGACGAAATCGAACCGTGCTTGAAGGCCACGCATCCAGGTTGTGCGGATGAAATTTATTCTTTCGTCGAGTTGTCCGGTCATAGAAGCGAGATGGTGGCACCAAGTTAAATAGCTCCTCAGAACATTCCCCGTGATAGATACGATAGAACACACATAGAGAACCAACGTTTCTACGGTGTTCTAACGTTTCCAGCTGACTTGATAACTGGGAATTGTCAACAATTCGAATGGTTCGTCTCTGTATTCGGTCAAATGGAAGGAGTTGGTATTGGGGTGCTCCAGCCCACAGATGAGAGCAGTACTCGAGGTGCGGTCGGATTTGGGCCTTATATAAAAGCATCCTATGCTCGGGCACAAAGTACCGCTTGGCCCTATTGAGCACCCCAAGTTTTTTTGAAGCCAATTTGGCTTTGCCTTCCAAGTGAGCACGGAATTGGACTTCACTCGAAATGTCGACACCGAGGATCCCGATGTGTTAGAGGTGGTGAAGGAAATGTTCTGGAAACGTGGTGCGTGGCTGAAGGGAGGTTTTTTGGCTGTAAAAGCGCACACTTGAGTCTTTGTTGGATTAAATTGTACAATATTCTTTGCACCCCAAGCAGAGACTTGTGTGAGTGTCGCCTCAACCTCTGCCACCAGATGGTGCCCGCGCTCCTGTAATTGCGTGGGAGAGAGCTATGCATAGCCATTGTAATAGGCGTCTCCCGTACTATCATCTGCATAGCAATGAATATTACTGATTTGTAACATATCATTGATAAATAAAATGATGTATATAAATCATAAAAGCTACAGTTATCTATACTATCTTAGACTGTATTACTATCACGGGTTCAGCGCTAACAAGTCGACAGCGCTAACAGGGTCAATTTACGAGTTCCTTTAGAACTTATCGAGAATCTAATCTTACTCTATTGAAAGTTTTTTAAAATCAGTTTAATTTGAGTTCTTTCTCAATAAATAAACCATCAAATAATTCATCTTTTGTAATAGTTTATACATTTATAGTGAATGTACTTACTGAATACATGATCGTCGTGTTCCATGCGCTGTATGTCCAGGTTTAGTCCTGAAACAAATAAAAAACCTAGAATTAAAAGTATGATTAAGAAAATATTCTATTCTAAACTTTTGTCTTTAGTGCCATCCATGTATTTCCCGTTTTTGTGGAAATGTGAGTAAATCCTATGTTTAAATGGAGGCAACAGTTTTTGGGTGATCGGTTGACCAGTAGTCCAGTAGTTTTTTAATTTCTTGCGATCATACAAACATAAAGATGAATTGGTTTTAAAATATATAAGATATGTAAGGATATAGCGATGAATTCGTAATATTTATGTGAAAAGTTGCCTTAATTCTAGTTACTAATAGATTACAGTAATAAGGCATAGCAATAGCAAAATGGTTGCTTTCTCTACAAAATCTAAAGAGTACAAAAACATTGTCAATTTCACCTTAAATATTGACAGTTATACTGTACATAGGATCATATATAGTCAGATATAGATAAGCCTTTACATAAAAGAGTGAATATTTTACGTAACAGAAGTAGTAAAATGTTAGATTTAAAAATGCACTTCAAATAGAGTAGATGGGAACACCAAACAATTACGTGGAGCAGCTATGCAAAGTACTGTTGGATTGTTGAACTTTTACTTCGCGAAAGTTAAATCGTCGGATGAAAATATTACAAAGTGAAATGGATTAAAATTCAAACAAATGAAAAAACTGTTTCGCACACATCGGGGTTGGTCATTTGAAATCTAAAACTTTCACGTTTGATATTAATTTGAATTTCACATAACTGTTCACAGTTCCCTTTGTAAAGTTCCTTATTCATTCGTCTCATAGTTGTAACAAATAAAAGTAACTCTTATGTTTGTTAAAAAATGTTAAAGCATTCTGTTTTAGATTTTTGTCAAACAGCGTTTCGTAACGTGTTCAAAGGAAAGTTGTATTTATTTTTGTCTGCGTTAAATTATGCTCTCAATAAGTAATAAATTTCCTTCGTTTTTAGAAAAAAAAAATCACGTGATCTTGCCTATAGACCCTCCTGATAAGTCATCAGTCCAACACTAAAAGAAATAATAGATCATGAGATCGAATTTAATTAAACTCTTCAGCTTTACAATAGCAATGTAAAGATTACTAAATTATAATAAATATTAGTACATTTACACGCTGTTGCATGGTCGAGTGTTGAACGAGTTAAAGTTAATTTTATATCGGAAATAATCATAGGATTCTGCAAGGAAACAAAGAGGTATTAATTTATCATTTAATAAATAAATAAATCTCTTCAAAATATAAATAAACCCGATTATAGCTATATATATACTATAGCTTCCTTTCACCACTTCACTCTATTCGCTGTCATTTCAACATTTACACGCCTTAAACACATATCCTCCTACACACAGTTCATCCCCACATTTTTGGTCGCCTTCTCCCGGCGCTGCCGCTTACCATCATATTTAGGGCTCTCTTGCATACATGGCTATCCACCCTTCTCGTGACATGCACATACAAGGATTGCCTTCCACTCCTTAATCTCTCGGTCACTGATGCTACTTTCACACATCCTCTAATATACATACATACATAGCATCACGCCTTATTCCCATAGTGGTAGGCAGAGACAACATCCTTCCACTTACCACGATCCTTGCATATCTCCCTCGCTTCGTTCAGTTTCATTAAACCCTTCATACAAGTTTGTCGGTTTAGAGTACTCTTGACCTGGTCGTTATTTAAATGTCCTGGATGTGGTCCAGGAACGTTCGATATACTCATTCTTTCTTTCTCATTCATTCGAACCTCTAATAAACTCATTCCTAATTTTACGATCTGTTACATCCCTAAACTCTATATTAATAACCCTGACCTACAACTTTCGACTGCTATGTCAGTCAAGATGTAAGCAATCAGTCAGCGATATATTGCTGTAAAACCCGTAGCTCTGCCTAAGACTAAGGTCCTGACCAAAACAGTTGCCGATACACCTTTTGAAAAGGTTATAGGTCGTATAAACAATTAATAAACTAAGTTTCTAACCTGTATAGAGTTTTCTTTTATAAACACAGACCCCGAGACTATCAAGATCGTCTTATATATTTTACCCTTTAGTTAATATCCTGTGAGCTAAAAGGACCTAAGTCAAAAACGCCATCATAATATGACGACCCAAGGGTTACATTATACACGTTTATATAAAAGAAACATCTAATATATATAAATCTTGTCTCATAGTGTTTCTTATGGAGTCACTTCGAAACAACTTAAATGATTTTTATAATTATCTTTTGTTTACCATTGGTAAATCTTTTTTTTAACGCTGGGAAATGCCTTTATGCACGCCGATCAGAGTAAAATCTTATCGGCAGTGTGGGACTCGCTGGTATGCCAAAATACCCACTAAAACCCAGCGATACCCTCCGCATCCTTTACTGGAAGCACCAGAGGATCGGTAGACGCAATCTACCCTGGCACTCCGGAAGATTCCTCTGGGAAACTTAAGAAGGAGGAAGGAGAAGCGCAAATCGACGCCTCCTACCTCCTGCGCCGAAGTAAAGGAGCGTCCAGAGCGTTCTCCTTGTGCCTCTCATGTTCCTCCTGCGAATATAGGTAGTATAATATTTTTCATTCTTTTACCCATATTTTAATCGCGATACAAAGCTATATGTTCCAGGCAAATATATCGATTAAGGAAAAGATAATATAGGTCAATATTTACAGAGTATATAGAAGATCGTCTTAAGTATCCGGATGGTCATGAGTTAAGCCTCGACATGGGTCTGAATTCACGTTTCAAATATCGCTGTCTTATATTGTACAGAGAGAGAAAATATTGAGGCAAACATTACTTATTCGCTTATAGCTCATTGGACTGTTTAAAAATAAGTGAAGATGTTGAGAAAAAAATTTCCGTACGCCAAGGATAATGGATTATGGACTTCCTTTATTTACATCACTAGCAATGTCCCGCGGTTTCCCGCGTAGATACCGATCTCGTGGCAGTTTTTGTTAACATAAAAGTTTTATTTCACGTAGATTTTATTTACTTCCTTTCAAATTATTAGATACAGACTTAAATTCACAATTAAATCAACATACATATTTTACTTTACAACGAATATGTATCTATTTAATACATTTTTTAAACTGTAACATCATTTACGTAGAATGTCCGATATTAGACAATTAAAAAAATATCTACAGGTATTGAAAAATTTTTCTAAATCGGTCCATTAATAAAATGCAATGGAAAACTTTATTGTATAATATTAGAGGAGAGATTTATTTGTCATACTTTATACTCAGAACGTCCCTATACACGACATTTGACACTCTGGACTTCGACTTTAGATTGGGATTTATAAATTGCTTATATCTTTTCAATAGAATATCCGATTTTAATAATTTTGAAAGTATTTTACATGTATTGAAACGATCTTTAATAAACAGGATAAGGATTAATACAGAGGTATGAATAATATGGATTTATTATTGTCGGCACTTTTACTAACTTTTAAAATGAATAAAAGTAGTTTTAGTGGCACACCTACAGTGGTTGGACATATCGCGGACTTTTTGTAGATATTAATACGTTCTATAATATTGTGGTAGATACGTTCTATATGATCGAGTGGTAAGGAATGAGCTGTGGTCAACGTTGTCTACGTATGGGGTGAGCGGTTGTCTGATTCAAGCATTGAAGTCTCTCTATGAGGATTCTAGTGCTTGTGTCAGAATAAACGGAGCGTACACGGAGTGGTTTCCTGTCGAAAGAGGTGTTCGACAGGGATGTGTTGCGTCACCATTGCTGTTCAACCTATACATTGATAAATGTTTGATAGATTTAAAAGAAAGTATGTATGGGTTAATAATGAATGAATTACTCATCAAATGTTTACTCTACGCTGATGATCAAGTAATACTTG
>JACTOM010000069.1:473067-537197 GCA_015832385.1 Elymnias hypermnestra | reverse complement strand
TCGTCGTCGTCGCTTCAACCGATGGACGTCCACTGCTGGACATAGGTCTCACGAAATGATGCCCACAAGACCCGATCTTGTGCCGCCTGGCTCCAGCGGCTACCGGCGATCCTCCTTATATCGTCGGTCCACCTTGTGGGAGGTCTTCCTACACTGCGTCGTCCAGTGCGGGGTCGCCATTCCAGCACTTTCCGACCCCAACGTCCATCGGTTCGTCGGACTATGTGCCCCGCCCATTGCCACTTCAGGTTCGCGATTCGTAGAGCTATGTCGGTGACTTTGGTTCTGCTACGGATCTCCTCATTTCTGATTTGATCGCGTAGAGAAACTCCGAGCATAGCCCTCTCCATCGCACGCTGAGTGACTCTGAGCTTCCGCATGAGGCCCATAGTCAGCGACCACGTCTCAGAACCGTAGGTCATCACTGGCAACACGCACTGTTCGAAGACTTTGGTCTTCAGGCACTGAGGGATATTGGACGAGAAAGTCTTCCGGAATTTCCCGAACGCTGCCCAACCGAGTTGGATTCGGCGGTTGACCTCTTTCTCGAAATTGGACCTACCTAGCTGGACAATGTGTCCCAGGTATGTATATTCGTCTACAATTTCGAGTGCTGAGTTCTCAACGATGACTGGGTGGAGCGGAACATGGATATTGAACATAACTTTCGTCTTATCCATGTTCATTTTTAGGCCCACCTGTCGAGAAGCTCTGCTGAGGTCATCGAGCATTGCATTGAGTTCTTCCAGAGTCTCTGCCATAATGACCACGTCGTCGGCAAACCGTAGATGAAGGTTGTAGCTTGCAAATATTATAGGGATTCTAGTAAAACCGTGCCATTTCGTGTTTCTATTAAAACATGGCAGGTTGGGATAGGAGGATACAAAAATATATACGATTTATACTCCAATAATTAATAGCAAATATGCACAAAAATGTTCGACTGCAGACATGAGGTTCTTGACCAATTCGAAATCGATATTAAGTTTTCTATTAAGATTTTTTCAATATTTGTCCGAAGTTGGGAAGTTGGCGGTGTCATCCAGCCCTGTGTCTCGGAGAGCACGTTAAGCCGTCGGTCCTGCGCCTTATATCTCTGCGGTCGTGTCGGATTTCCGTCACATCGGACTATGAGAAGAAATAGAGAGTGCACTTGTGTACTATGTCTACCAATCCGCACTGGAGCAGTGAGATGGGTCTATGCTCTAAAAACCTCTCTCATATGAGTGAGGAGGCCTGTGTCCAGAAGTGGGACATTAGTGGGCTGCTTCTTACTTATACTATTTTACTATTCTTTAAAATTATATCTCACACTTTACTCTTTTCGTCCCACAAGTACTGATACTCGAAAGATAATGAAAGATAGTGAAACTCGCTCTTTTGCGATATGAGTGAGGAGACCTGTGCCCAGCAGTGGGACGTTATTGGGCTGCTTCTTAGCTTACCTACTCATGCACAAAATATATCATAAAAATCGTGCAAGACATTTCGGAAGACTTCGATACGTAACTCCACCCCAGTCACCCCATACTGAGGATAAAACTGGTATAATTTATAGGTGAAACATTAGAATATAATTTAATACATACATTGGCCATGTGTGATCATCCAGCTAGATAATACGATATTTTATCTTTTCATAATAATCCAAATCTTTTTTGAGCGTCAGAGATAATGAGACGATCTAAACATTATATCCATATAACATAACTAAGTAAGAGATTAAGGATTCAACAATTATTAAATCAAAACCATTCTTGAGATCAGTTTCTTGAACTTTATATATTACTAGCAACGCCTCGCCATCTCACCCGCGTAGATACCGTTTTCTTGGCAGTGGAAAATCTGCTAAGTCAGACTATAGATTCATTTTCCTACAAATAAAAGTTGTTAATAACTTCCTTTCAGATTATTAGATACATATTTACATTCTTAATCATTATGCAGATTTTACTTTACAACGAATATATTTCTAACGAATATATTTTTCAATTCGCAACATCATTTACGTAGAATGTCCGATGTTAGACAATTAAAAAAATACCTACAAGTATTGAAAAAATTTTCTTAATCGGTCCGGTAATGAAATGCAATGCAAAACTTTATTATATAATATTAGAGGAGAGATTTATTTGTAATACTTTATACTCCGAACTTTCCTATACACGACATTTGACACTCTGGAGTTCGACTTTAGATTGGGATTTATAAATTGCTTATATCTTTTCAATAGAATATCCGATTTTCATAATTTTGAAAGTATTTTACAGGTATTGAAACGATCTTTAATAAACAGGATAAGGATTTATACAGAGGGATGAATAATATGGTTTGATTATTGTCGGTAATTTTATAAACCTTTAAAATGTTAAAAAGTAGTTATAGTGGGCATAACTACAGCAGTTGGACATATAGTTTCACGGACTTTTTTGTAGATATTAATACGTCCTATAATATTATAAAACATTGTTTCGTTCTATCATGAATAGTTTATTTATATTCTCCAGATTTATAGTATATTTATATTTTTTAAATCTCTCCAGTACTTTATATATTAAAACATTACAAACATACATACTTACATGCAAAAACACATATGTTTCCTCTTTAAAGTATTCGTTTAGAAAACTGTCAGTTATCACAAGGATAACTGAGAGAAATCGTTATGACAAATAATAAAAACCATCAAGAAAGCTCCTTCTTATTATAAAACATGATTTAAGTACCTAAGTGATCCAGCGACCATGAATTCCGACATTATTCTAAACCACTTCTGGTTGGAGTATCTCCTGGTTTATAGTGCATCTGAAATTACCTCTTTCTGGAAATTTTTATAATTCTAAAAGTTATCATCACAATCACATGTTATGTTATTTAGTACAAGTCAAACATACAATGTTATATATTTATTTATACTTTCAATATTTTTCAAGTTTCATTCCCAAAAAAGTATAAAATAATTTAAATTTAAATGTAGGCGACTTTTGTAGGGAGTTTAAGATGCAATTCCAAAGAAATTCTTCTTGACCTACTTCCTAGTTAGATTTTCTCTAAATTTGATATCTAAACCTCTCAAGAAATATTCGGAACGATGTTGAGCAAAATGCATTTGAATTTCATTTGTGGGAATTTGTATTTTTTAAACCAATTATTTTAATTTAAATTTGTTGCTATGGTATTAGCAGAAGTTGGTGGTGTCTAGGCCATCAAAGCTCCGTAGGCATATAAAAAAACGTAGTAGTAAAATTTTTTTATTATAAGTATGCTAATCCTGTGCTCGGAGTCCACGAAAGACACATTTAGGTTATTTTGATATTGCATTGCCCTGCATCGTCGTCGCCGCTTCAACTGATAGATGTCCTTGCGCCGCCAGGCTCCAGCGGCTACCGGCGACCCTTCTGATGGCGTCGGTCCACCTTATGAGGGGTCTCCCTACACTGCTCGGCCCGGTGCGGAGTCACCACTCCAGCACCTTCGGCCCCCAAATGCCATCGACCCGTCGGACTATGTGCCCCGCCCATTGCCACTTCAGATTCGCGATTCGTAGGGTTGTGTCGGTGACTTTGGTTCTGCTACGGATCTCCTCATTTCTGATTTGATCGCGTAGAAAAACTCCGAGCATAACTCTCTCCATCGCACGCTAAGTGATTCTGAACTTTCGAATGAGGCCCATAGTCAGCGACCACGTTTCGGAGCCGTAAGTTATCACTGGCAACACGCACTGTTCGAAGAGATTCGTCTTCAGACACTGAAGGATATCGGACGAAAATATCTGGAGTAGTTTCCTGAACGCTGCCCCACCGAGTTGGATTCGGCGGTTGACCTCTTTCTCGAAAACGGACCTACCTAGCTGGACTATGTGTCCCAGGTATGTATAGTCGTCTACAATTCCGAGTGGTGAGTTCTCAACGATGACTGGGTGGAGCGGAACATGAATATTAGACATAACTTTCGTCTTATCCACATACATTTTTAGGCCCACCTGTTGAAAAACTCTGCTCAGGTTGTCGAGCATTGTATTGTGATCCTCGAAAGTCTCTGCCATAATGACTATGTCAGCGGCAAACCGTGGATGAGTGATGAACTCGATACTGTCAATATGTGTCTTTAAAACTTTTTGAACAATTTACAAGCTCTTAATGTATAAGCATATGAAAGAATAAACGGTACTGATATCTATCTTTCTGTATGCATGTGAGAGGATTCTCAATAGCAGTTGAATACATACATAGCATCACGCTACATTCCCATAGAGGTAGGCAGAGACAACATCCATCCACTTGCCACGATCCTTGCATATCTCCTTCGCTTCTTTCATTCTCATTAAACCTTTCATACAAGTTCGTCGGTTGAGAGTACTCTTGACCTGTTCCTACTTTAAAATGTCCTGGATTTGGTCCAGGAACGTTCGCCTTGGTCTTCCCTTCCAACTTTCCCGTTTACTGTATAGCAGTTACCTCTTGTAATTACATTACTTATTGTTGTATTAAGGGTAACTATATATCTTTCAATAACAAACTCCCAGAAGACGTTCTAAATATGTTACTTCATAAATTGAAATCCTTTTTTAAAAGTATTTTAATCGACAAATCGTACTACTATGGAGGAGGAGGATGTGAATGAATTGCTCTAATCTACATACATTATTTTTATATTATAATGATGATGGTTAGTAAGGATACCCGACTGGATTTGTCGTGTACTTCTGCGTATCTGTGTGGTAAATTCCTACTTGAATATATAATTTTTGAATTCAATTTAATAGAATATCATCAGTAGTTACGTGGATAACACAGCTCGTTCGTTTACAGTTGACATATTTTGTTGTTTTTATAGTTACGCTAATTTTGTACTTTTGCTTGGCTCACGCGACCTCGATTTAAAATACATTGGCAATAGTTGAGATATCAGATCGATAAACTAAGCTCAAGCACACGCAACAAATACAAGCTACGGTTTGCGGCTTAACACACTAAAGCCATGCGGGTATTCGAATTAACGGAACGCTCGTAGTTCATTGGATTGAATATTGTATTATATCACATTGTATTCAAAGAACAAATATGTATATTCCCAGTTTGTCTAAGTACCTGTCTAGACGTACCTATTTAATGAACAATATGAATCAAAACTAACATTATTAAGAGTTTATTAGGTTGAACGCGTCACATTTAGAAATTACACGGTAGATTTGCTAAATAATTATAACATTACATTGCCCGTTTACGTTACAAGAAATAGGAGCGGAATATCGAAAAATTAACTGCCTCATCGGTTTAGTGGTTAGCATGTTCTACTACAGACGGAAGCCGTCGGTCCCGCGCCTGATCTCCCTCCGGTCGTGTCGGTTTCCCGTCACATCGGACTTTGAGAGTAAAGGAATAGAGAGTGCACTTGTGTACTCTGCCTGCCAATCCTCAGTAGAGCAGCCTGGTGGGTCTATGCTCTAAAAACCCTCTCTCCTATGATTAAGGAGGCCTGTGCCCAGCAGTGGGACATTAATGGCTGCTACTTACCTTTTTGATATAGTCGTCGTGGTCGCTTCAACTGATGGACGCCCACTGCTGGACATAGGTCTCACGTAATGACATCCACAAGCCCGGCTATGTGTCCCGCCCATTGCACTATCAGGTTCGCGATTCGCAGGACTATGTCGATGACTCTGGTTCTACAACGGATCTCTTCATTTCTGATTCGATAACGTAGAGAAACTCCGAGCATAGCCCTCTCCATCGAACGTTGAGTGATTCTGAGCTTCCGCATGAGACCCATAGTCAGCGACTACATCTCAGAACCGTAGGTCATCGCTGGCAACAGGCACTGTTCGAAGACTTTCGTCTTCAGGCGTAGTTTCCAGTACTTCAGTTCAAATATCTGGCGTAGCTTCCAGAACGCTGTCCAACCGAGTTGGTTTCAGCGGTTGACCTCCTACTCGAAATTGGACCTACCTTTTTTATATATTTATTGAAAAATTATTTTTTTTTTCAATTTTGACTACTTCATAAATTGTCAAAGTGATTATATATATCTCAAAGGCGTATCTGATTTTTTTTTTTCATTTCTATTTTAACTTTTACGATTGGTCTTACAAATTTACCAAGTAATTTATACAAAGGTAAATAATGAACTCAAATTATTACTGATCGGATAGAGCTTGACTGTAATCTCATCTGATGGTAAGTGATGATATAGCCCAAGATGGAAATTTACCTCATATGTTTTTTTTTTAATTTTCTCTGTCGGGAATTGGACTCACCACCTCTACTAGTAAGGCAATTTACCTATTAAGGTTATACCTGTTAATGACTAGCTACAAATCACGTTTTTGTTCTATATTTCACTTAGTTATTAAACACGATGTAGATTAATTTTCCTCCATATCGACGCCGAGGTATAACAATGAATGTATTTGTTTTCCAATGAATCAATGCAATGCAAAACAATAAGGCTATTGCCTTTCCAATTTGAATAATATAACAAAAAACATTATATTCAATTCATTCGAAGTATTCAGCAGATATTGAACAAGCAATATATTGTTTTACTATTAAAAATAACAAGAGAACAAACAAAGCGACGATATTCCAAAGTTGTTTGTAATTCAATTATACGGGGAACAACGTCTTAACATTAATTAAGGTGAAACAAATCACTTGTGTTTTGCTTCAATAATATTGGCTGTTGAAATGAATGAATAGGTACTTTGGAGCTGTTTTATAATACGATTCAATGCTCAGTTTAAGGTACACTTCAAGTCCTTTCAAATATTTTCTTGCCATAATGAGGAATACAGAAACAACGCAAATTTGCTGAACTTAATCTGAAAATAACGTATTAATTCTCTATTACTTCCATCTTAAGGTAGGTTCACACTTATTACTGGTGGTAAATTACAAATATTTGTTTATTCCATAACTAATTCACTCGTGCAACTTTTCATTCACTTGAATGTATTATTGACACAAGATATCATACTTAACGATCTTTCAATTAAATAACAAACATATTATAAATTAAACAGAGAACAAATCCATTAAAATGGATAAAGAATCGTCAAAAATGCCGTAAATTCTAGTAGACTGCATAAAATTGACAATACATTTAAGGATAATATATATGTATAGGTTTCTATAAAAAAACTGCCAGAAGAAGTTACAAACATGTCTCTTAATAAATTTAAATCTTTTGATAAGAGAACTAATTGAGAAATCATTCTATCATTGGAAGAACTACTTAGAAGATAAAAAGGCGTGGGAGTGAAAGTATTGCTCTTATCGATACTTAATAAATTTAGAAGAGATATTGTATTGATGATGACAAAAAATACGTACACCCGACTGAGTTTGCTATGGGCTCTTCTCAGATCAGGGCGTGAAGGAACCCTCGTAACTTTATATTGTAAGTCGTTCTGTCATCATCAATCGTACATTTAAATAATATACGAAAAAACAATATTTAACAATTCAAAAGTGCTGTAAAGGCTTACTCGACCGTTTCTTTATTGTTCTTTTCTCTTCTCTTCTCTTGTGACCGAGTGATATATATATATACATATAAGTCGGAATCAAATAGTTGCCGGAACACCAGCGCCATCTATATCGGCGCTGGACAGGGTCAATGAGTCAACAGGCCGGCGGCGTTCTCGACAGTTTTCGAGTGACGGTTCACCAGAGCGGTTGACTATTGAAACTATCGCGTATACGTAACTATTACTGTTAATGTGTTTGTATAATTTTATACATGTCACACGACTAAAGTAAAACTATATACGTATACATCTGTTTACCTTTATTTAAGAAGCAAAGGAACTATTTTAGTAGATAACAAGTAGTTTTAATTATTGAAATATTTATTTCATTCTTTTGTCACGATTATTGTAGTTCTGCTTTATGTTTTCTTTGTGGAAAAATTATTGGTTTGTTTTTTGTCTATGGTGAGGATTATAATTATGAACAAAAGACCTGTTTGTTTACAAAATAAAATGTATAAAATACACATATATTACATTTTTCAATTATTTAAGTTTGTTTGTTCACTACGCATTTACCAGCTTACTTCCCAAGTTTAATTTCCCAGCCTTAATCAAAGAAGACTATAACATGCTGCATTACAACAAATCAATGAAAAATATTGCGAAAACAGGAAAAAATTATTCCTTTTGAGAGATACCGTTGCGTGCGCTGCGTAAACGGTTACAGTTTATCAATATGTTCTTAATGTATGGATTTGTTCCGCTTAGTACGAAAATACGCCATAGCATACATCTATCTTATAAGGTTGAATCACTAAGACCTTTTTATGGTAAAGGTATCGTTTTATTTTTAAATCGCATCACAGTCCATTCACATGAAACATATTCTTTTATAAGCCTTAAAAGTTGGTTTTATTTTTTCAATAAAAATAGCTGGCTTTATTACCAGTGGTTGAAATATTTTGCTGAAATTAAATTCTTGAATGCTGCAGCATTTTTAAATGGGAGATGGTGTGAAACTTTACAGGTATTTTTAATATCGTTTGTCTTCAGTTTCCTTCTCGGATTCAATAAAATAACAATTGTAGTCATTAAATTCAAGGATGACCCTGGACTATTCAAAATCAGACTAAAAGAGTATTTACTATCTAACGCCAAATAAGTATTATTGTATATGATTATCTCTTTCACATTGCATGTTATTAAAATTTTTTTAGTGTATATTTATGGACCTACGCATCTATATTTGTATTTGTATGTATTCTGTATGTATCTTTGTATGTATGTGATTATGTATGTATATAAATTTATTAGCGCCTATACCACCTCTCGATTAAATTCTCCCAATTGTAGGGTTCCTGGAAGAGATCTCTTATTAGGGATAAGGTTTCCCTTATATACTAATTTTTATCTTTACTTTTAATTTACAAGTTAAGTGGTGCATAAATAAATAAATAAATCTGTATAAATATAAACCTGATTGTTCTCTCTCCGGTCGTGTCGGATTGCCGTCACGTCGGACTACGAGAGTGAAGGAATAGAGAGTACACTTATGTACTATGCCTGCCAATCCGCAGTGGAGCAGCGTGGTGGGTCTATGCTCTAAAAACCCTCTCTCGTATGAGTGAGGAGGCCTGTGGCCAGCAGTGGGGCGATAATGGGCTGCTACTTAATTACTTACTTACAAAATATAAACCCTTTATGAAACTGAAAAACAACTTTACGGATTTTAACGATCATTGATTTATTGACTTCCGGCTAATCAATGAAATGATTTACACATTTTGACAGAACTTCTAAAAGAAGATAACTGATATTATAACCAGTCAAAGACAACTGGAATCCTGCGGGGAACACTTCGAGAAATAGCTAGTGTTAGATAAGATTTCTCTCTGCAAATCACGACAATCATTAGAAGGGGAAAAATAACTTTTTGCCCCAAATATCTATGATCAATGAGCCGATCTTCCTCCGAAATAAATGTTACAACCAAGTATCGAATTCGGCAATTTTCACATCAATGGAAGTGATATCAAATTGTGCAATGAAACTGGAAATTTATATAAGGAAAATGAAGCGGAAAAAATACAATCAAGTAATACTGTTGCTTGAAATTTCTTGGAAAATCATCCAATAAGATATCGAACTTAGATACAGACGACGACGCGTATTACATTTCCATATTACGTACATGTTTTTTTGGTTATAACTTAATAAAATTGTGAATAATTTTTGTTATAAAAATAACAGCAGATTTGTTATAAATGGTGAAAGTTCGCTATGAATTTACATTTATAGCACATTTTTCTTTGGTTTTTATTTACGTTTCATACATTTAAATTTTATATACACAAAAAGGTAAAACATATCGACAATGCTTGGTATTAGACAGTAGGGTCTCGTGTTATATTTAGATTAAATAATGTTTGTAGAATACTATTAAAATTATATGTACGTGTACTTATAATATAATATTTTTCTTTATGTATTTCAGTAAAATGGTTGTGTATTTTATAAACAAGCGCAACTGATGTGGAAATTTATGATCATGTAGGATATACGACTTATGTAAAAGGAAGGACGGCTCATTGAACGAAAGTGCTGAGATTAAGGGAATCGTTATTTCTGATAACGATTGTACCTCCAATTTTGACGACTTCAGTAGGAGTACTTCTATCGCTAGCAGTGGCCCTGGGTTGGCTTCCTTGTATGGCAAATTCGGGTAAACACAGAGGACCGTTTGATCCTTGGATAACCCAATTACGGATTAAAAGGGTTCCGTTTGGTTTTAGTAAGTATTGCGAGATGTCTTTTCTCGCCTTACATTTCAATATTCGGAATGTGTACGAGCATTCCCAATAATAGAAAGAGAAAATGCAATATTGGCCTTAGAAAAAATCAGGGCTTAGTAATATTAGAGAGTGGATTCGGATCCCGAATGCCGCCCAACTATTTATCGTCCCAAGAGATAAAATAAAATATGCTGAGCTGACTGCCAACCTCCGTTAGTTGGAAATACACTTCAAGAAGAAGAAGAACGAGATAAACATGGTAAAATCTAGGAAATTGTATTCTAATAAGCTTTCGCCATGGATATTTACCACCCTACCACCATAGTTTTGTGATTCCATGTTTATTTATATAACGTATTTACTGAAATACCTTTTTGACTTAAAGTTTTCGGCTACGTTCGCCACTTTTGTTATACGATTGGAAAACATTTAAATTAACCATTGAAATCAATTTATCATAACCATCGATACAAGTACAATAAAGATGATTTAACAAGATCTTAACTAAATAATAAATGTACTGTGGTGAAATATTTGATTAAGTGAGTTAGTAGAATATATAACAAGTTAAAATATGTTTGCGTCATGATATTAGTGTTTGTATTGACTAAGTTAAGCGGCTCTATTGACGACAGTTGTAATTTTGCTACTAAGTGTACTAGTGGACCGTTAAGAAAGTAATAATGCATTGAGTTTAATGTTTAATAGAATGTGTGTATAAATCAGGATTAATAGAATTATACTTATGAATAAAATAATATGTATTATCAATCGTAAATTAACGTTAATTAAATATATTAACGTTGCCTAGTCTCAACATCTATGAATCCATGCTCTTTGTAAAAAAAAACATCACTCTATTTAATAACATTAATAGCAGGAGACATGAACAGAAGCTAAGAGTACCAGCATCCAGGACTATAAAATTCAGCAACAGCGCATACATTATGCTACCGAAGCTATATAATAAACTACCTGCTGAACTCATTACAATTAGTGACTCTTTCAAATTTAAAAACAAATTAAAAGACCGTCTGTTTGAAAAAACTTTCTACACGCGAAATGAATACCTAAATTAATTTTATTTATAATTTGCCAGATTCGTGCATTCGTGTGTGATCTTACTTTTACAGACAAATTTACATAAAAGTTGGAAGATTACCTAGACGATAGAAACGCCTGGGAGTGAACGAATTGCTCTAATTTTAATTAAAATATAGTAAACTAATATGGTAAAAAAAAAAATCCCCTACGGAGTTTGTTGTCGGTTCTTCTCGGATCATGACCCGAAGGAACCCTCGTAACTTTAGATTTTAAGTCGTTCTGGAGTATCATCATCAGACGTACATTAGAATTAGAGTGTGTAAAAGAAAAAAAATATAATTTGACGATTCAAAAGTGCTGTAATATGCCTACTTGAATAAAGATATTTTTGATTTTGATTATGATTTTACAAGGTACTCTTATGCGTAAGGGGATATTGGTTCGTAAGTGTACAGTTGAGGAATATTTCAATAATACTAATTTTTGAATCAGTCTGACTTTTTAATTAATATTTTATGTGTGAAGGGAGAGATTTATTAAAAAAAAATTTTTGTATAACTTTATTATTGATTGACTTTTATTTTACATATTATGCATCGTAACTATATAGCATGTAATTTAATTTGTAATATTGCTAAAATTAGACAATAAAAACGGAACAAAATTTGTACACCGGAAACGGTAAATGTGATAGACACTTATATTGTAACATCTACAACTGACCACATTTGACAAATAAACAAATATTATTATTATTAATCTCATCAATAGATATTCAAAAAGGAAATATTGCCTCACTATATCTATGTTGAATCTACCCTAACTACTTTACAGTTAAATTTTAATTACATTAATGAAACACGTGTTTTTTTCATAAAGAGAAACATCGTGGTGCCTTCCCTAGATTCGAACTCTTAGCTTCTCTAAACCAGAAACCACGGGTTTGGCCACTAGCATTTCAAGTATCACACAATACGTAAATAACATAGTTTTTAATATAGGAATATCATAAGCAAACTATTGTGAAGAAGTAAGTGAACACTCAAGTTTGAAGTCTTTTATCTTGTAAATTGTTTTTCAATTTGCTTGGCTTTCTTTCTGCAGGCTCCATTCTTATTGTTCAGTATAATAAGACGTACAGCGTTGGAGGAATTGCGTTTCAATTGAAATATTTTCTTGAACAATAAATTCTCACAATAGATGTTTTAATCACCTGTGATTGTTTCGATCATTGACTACTTGATTTTCATGGAACAAATGTCTTAATTATCTATGATTGTTTCAACCATTGCCGCATTGTTTTAAAAGTACGCTCGATAATTCTATAGAAAATTCGAAGCTGTTGACTTAATTTTCAAGAAGGGGGTAAATTCTATGCAGGCGAAGTTACAGACACCAACTATTAGAATACTAATGAAGATAATATGGAAGAATATACTAAACTTATTAAGAACCCATTACACCTATCCTATGCCCTAAGTCGGAAGAACTCCGGTAAAATAAAAAAAAATATCATCATAAATGGTTGATTAGTGTTATAATCCTTTAACAGCAAACATCGTGCCACTAGATTTATATTAATATAGATTTTTCGTCAGAAAATATTAATAACATGACCAAAATGGTTTAAAATGATCTCCAAAGACTATATGATACAGTTTTCTTTCACTATATTTCATGTGACGCATTTCATTTAGATTTAAAATGGCTCTAAACAGACACCCACAAACATAATTAAACCTACATAAAGACCTAGTATAATAAAACTGCTTCTTTAAGGAACTTATGTTACTTTATCCCAAATCACATGAAGTCTGCACCTAAATAAAATAAGTTAAGATAGAATTTATTAAAAAAAAGTTTAAGTAACAATACATGTGTAGTAACCGAAATTAATTAGTCGCCAACGACTATCTACACTAATATTACAAAGAGGAAAGATTTGTATTTTTGTATGTAACGAATAAACTCAAAAAGTACTGGACCGATTTTAATAATTCTTTTCTCATTAGAAAGCTACATTTTCACTGAGTAACATAGGATATATTTAGTACTAGATTACTATAGAAATCTTTATAAATTCCTATTAAAACCAACCGAAGGTGTAAAAAAGTTAGCGTTAAAATGTCATCGCATACGCTGTGAAGAATATTAATGTTCGACAATATTATAGAATATATCAATATTAACAAAAAATTTCGCGAGACTATATGTCTAACTATTGTAGTTACGTCACTATAACTATTATTTACATTTAACAAATTGATAGAAATGCCGATCACAATCAGACCGCGTTATCCATACCATTTATAAATTTTTATCCAAATAAATAATTTATTATTAAAGACTGTTTCAATACCTGATGATTACTTTTTGAATGATTGAAATCGGATATTCCATTCAAAAGATATAATGAAATTAAAATAAAAATACTAACTCGACGAGAGAGGGGCAGTCCGGGCAAAGGGGGTGCACCATTATGAACTAGGTAGCCTGGCGGCTCCTTACGCAGAGGACGCAAGCGACATTGAATATTTCCAGTTTTTTTAACACATTTTTGTGCTTCACTTAAAAAGTTATTTTCAGAGCTACTTAGTTTTATTATTAGGAATCTATTTATGTCTACCCGTGCGAAGCCGGGACGGGCCGCTAGTTATATATAAGAGATATCCAGGTATCTATTGACTCATCACGATATCTCTGGAACCATAAGGCGTAAAAACTTAAAATTTGGTAGGAATATTCCTTTTGCCGAGTAGAGGTCAGCTAAGAACGGATTTTACAAAACTCCACCCGAAAGGGGGGTTGCGGGGATGTTAACTATTGACGCATCATGATACCTCTGGAACCGTAACGCACAGAGACTTTAAATTTGGTAGGAATATTCCTTTTGCCGAGTAGAAGTCAGCTAAGAACAGATTTTACGAAATTCCGCCCGGAAGCTGGGTTGCGGAAGTGTTTTACGTCTGTTTCTTATTTGTAAAACAATTTGACTAAATCAAATAAAATGCTACCAAAAAAATATTCCACACAGACGAATCCGCGGGTTAAGCTAGTAATGTGTATTTTACAAAAGCAGTTAGAACTATGTGCAAGAAAAACCGGTGATATTGAAGCATGTATCGTGTAAGGATGTTTGCAAATTCTTTAAATATCTGTACTCTTATTTCGCATTAGTAGTGTGAAATCGTCGACATAAGATACAATGGCAAATAGTGTAGCGTTCTTTATTACGGCATTTCTTTTTTTACACAATTTTTTGGTAAGTACTCTGTGAAATATAAACCAATATATAATAATCTATAAAGAGATTTCTAATTAATAAGGGGCTTGTTAAATCGCTTTGCTTGGCTATGGTGCTGTCAGTATCTAAAAGTTAAAAAAAATGTGGTATATAGATACCGAAAGAGTGTAAACTAATATTAGGTATTGAAAAATAGTAATGTTTCCTTTAGTTTTTTAGTAATTTCTACAATTATTTGGTACTACAACAGATTCGAGGGAAGTACTTAATAGTATATTACGCACCTAGGAACGAAAGTATGACATTGACGCCCGCATGATAGTTGATATCCGAGCTGATACTAGGGTGATAAAAACGCCGGAAGCAATGCCATTCTTTCCTCCCACGGTGAGTACACATTTGTCATCAGATCAGGGTCGAAAGTAGGCTGTTAGGCAGATCAATCTATAGTGATCTGGTGTTGGAAAAATGCCAGTATTATAATAATATAAAATAATACTTTTGATAGGTAAATTGCGAGAAATATGACAGGAAAACTGTGGACGGCATGGTGCTGAAAATGTTATGGGAAAGGGTATACGAAGGATATGACGTGAAAATGAAGGAGACGGCAATAAAAAAGTTACGCGGAACTGGGGACTACGATCAGTTAATAAATCACTTGTTAAAAGCCAAGAAGGAGAAGGTGAAAAAAATTATTAATTTAGTGGGCGATGTGATGATTGCTTATATGAGATGATTAAATAAGTGACTTCGGTTTTTGATAAACTTTTATAAATGGGTATTAAATAAAGTAATTCTTGGAGTTTCAATTATTTTACCTCATCTAAATATTCTTTATTCAAATAGGCTCAGAAAGCACTTTTGAATTGTCAGTAGTCTGGCCGTTGGTAATAAATCTACCACCGATTCGGAAAGTTGATTCCGCTGAGAAGAAACCAGCAAGAAACTCAACGGTTACTCCTTTTAACATAGTTTTATACGTTACAATGTGTTTAGCTTTCGTGTGGAACTGGAATCAAATCTAAACGTCTTTGTCGCTTAAATAATCGTCAACATTATAATATGCCTTTTGTAATAGCACTATTTAACATATTTCTTAAAACTTTGTGGAGGCAAACTCAGGAGTGATTTAGGTATCTTATTAAAAATTCGTATGCTGAACCCTACAGATAATTTTCACTGTAAATAGAAGTTTGTTTTTATTTCTTGTATTAAAATGTGTGTTTCGCTCATTTTGCTATATAAACGATTATTATCACGAATATATAAAAGGTTATTACAATAGAATAGTAGACGTAGTCTGTGAAGATGTAAAAGCAACTGAACCTCGTCATGGTTTCTACACCTTATTGTTACCTTAGCTATGACTGAAACCTTCGACTGGTTCTGAACTATACAATTTAATAAATACAACTTTCCTTGTTTAAATAGAACCCAGGTCTTAACTATAGATTGTGTACTCCATCCCTCTCATCGTCGTATAAGGCGAGGTTCTAGGCTCAGACTTATCTGAGACATCAGGTAAGTTAATCCTCTGGTGTATCTTCAGCTAAATAAATTCCAAATCAAATTAAAAATTTCTTTATTCAAGTAGACCTCTACATCATTTTGAATCAACAAGTATAGGTTTTTACACACATTCCAATGTACGACTGATGATGATATTTAAAGAACGACTTATAATCTAAAGTTATCAGTCCACAACAAACTCAGTCGGGTACCTTTTTATTATCATTGTCATTATAAATGCTATACCATGAGCTGATGCTGAACACATTGCTCTTGGCTGCTTTGCTTGCACTCTTCTGGTGCAATGCGATACTGCGACCTTTTTGCGAAACTGATAAAAAGTTTCGCAAAAAGGCGCTTTAATGCTAAATTATATCGTAAGTTCAGAAGTGCAATTTATACAATTCCCTTGATGCTAGATTGTCACTAATTTTGCAAGTGTTAGCCTCCTGTGGTACTTCATTCTCATTCATTATATGGATTATTACATAATTTGCCTCAACTTTGACGACGTGAAGGAACCGGTGGCTAGAGATTGTCCCCTGAAGCACTATTATGTACAGTAATGTGAAATATGTCGGCTTGTACACTCGCATACATATACCAAGGCCGATAAACTTAAAACTACTGTACAGATTTTCATGTGGTTTACTCCAATAAATATAGTGATTCTTGAGGAAAGTTTATGTATATAATTTATTAGGGTTTTATATAAATTGATTGAAATACAACGACAATTAAGATGATTTGCGGAAACAAATCCCCTACAAATATAACAAAATAATGACTGAATATAATTCCTCTTTTATAGCTCTACAAAAAAATCCGCGATTGCATATTTTTAGGATATCTAACTAAATTATTTCGTTAACATTACTCACATACAATACTGTTATTATTTAACATTAACATTGTTACATATAAGTATTTTAGAAGATATTGTAAAAAATCAAAAACCGAGGAATAAATTCACGCCTGACATTCTATAACCTTATTTATGGTAATCAAAATTGTGTTTTTCTCTCATCTGATGTAGACGAAGTTACGAGGGTCAGCTAGTGTTAATAAAGACGTACATATACCCGTACAATTACCTCGTATAAATATTATATTAACATTCATGTTGTTGTCCAAATAAACTGTCGATTTAAACAAAAAAAGATTTAACTTAATTGAATTAACTTTTGCACATGGGCCAATTTTGAACGATGCGGTTATTGCGAACAATTTCGGTTTTGTTGTTTTTGTCAAGGGACTGTGAACTTTATTAAGATTTTCTTAAAGCATCATATGGTTTACATCCTTTATTCCTTTTCGCTAGAACGATTGTCTAACGAGCTGATTTACTATAGCTATTTATACGTGTTTTCTAGCAAAATTAAGACATAGGAAGGAAGCAAAACCCTTGTATTCATTTTTGAAATTACATACATACGTAGCACCACGCCTCATTCCCAGAGGAGTAGGTAGAGACCACGTCCTTCCACTGGCCACGATCCTTGCATATCTCCTTCGCTTCTTTCATTCTCATTAAACCTCTCATACAAGTTCGTCGGTTTAGAGTACTCTTGACCTGGTCCTTATTTAAAATATCCTGGATTTGGTCCAGGAACGTTCGCCTCGATCTTCCTCTTCTAATTTTCACAATCACTCTTGACTCATATCCTTTTTGTCAGTCTCCTTTCATTTATTCTGTCTACATTTCCAAACCTTCTAAGCTTACCTTTCTCAATTTTAGTAGCTACATCTTCTTTTATCCCACAACTTTTTCTTATCACGCCGTTTCTTACTCTGTCACTCAGTTGTAATCCACTCATACTTCCCAACGCTCTCATCTCCATCGCATTTATTTTACTTATATGATTCTTCTGCCATACCCAACTTTCACTACCATACATAAGTGTTGGTACCAATACTCCTGCGTGTACATCTAGTCTGCCCCTTTCAGACACCATCTGGCTATTCATAAAGGAGTGCAGAGCACCATTTACCATATTCCCTGCATTCACTCTCATTTCAATATCACTTTCACATGTTCCATCTTTTGTAAATTTAGATCCCAAGTATACAAATTCTTTCACCTCTTCCACTTGTTCCCCATCTATCAAAATATTGCCATTCATCATAGATTCATCTCGTTCAAAAAGCATAACTTTCGTTTTGTTTACATTCACTTTCATTCCTTTCCCTTTCAAAGCTTCATTCATAATATTTAGCATCTCCTGAAGCTCGTTAGCGGATGACGCAAGTATTACTTGATCATCAGCGTAGAGTAAACATTTGATGAGTAATTCATTCATTCTTAACCCATACATACTTTCTTTTAAATCTGTCAAACATTTATCCATGAAAAGGTTGAACAGCCATGGTGACGCAACACATCCCTGTCGAACACCTCTTTCGACAGGAAACCACTCCGTGTACGCTCCGTTTATTCTGACACAGGCACTAGAACCCTCATAGAGAGACTTCAATGCTTGGATCAGACAAACCGCTCACCCCATACGTAGATAACGTTGACCACAGCTCATTCCTCACCGATCATCGATTTTGAAATTATGGTGCTATAATGTCTACACTGAATATCGATCACCATTGACAATCTCGAAGAGAGATTAATCAGTCAGAATTTGGTAACGAATATATATTTATAGAGACATATGTGTATTTCATTTTTATATACGTTATTTGGCAAACAAAAATTTTATAATAAACTAGCGAGATCCCCGCGGTTTCACCCGTGGGGATAACGATTCTTTCTACTGCCACGAGGGCAGTAGAAAGTCTATTAAGTGTATTTATTTTTGTGAACACACAAAATTTTAATTTCACTTAGTTTTTAATTACTTCATTTCAGATTATTAGATACACAATTACATTCATAATTTAATCAACATACAGATTTTACTTTACAACGAATGTATAAATAACTAATACATTTCTAAATACGTAACGCTATTTACGTAGAATATCCGACATTAGTCAATTTAAAATCACTCTACAGGTATTGGAAAATTCCTGATCGCAAGAATTTTTTAAATGAAACATAAAAACAATAACTGCTATAATATTACAGAAGAGATTTATTTGTGGCACTTTATTGTCATAATACTTCAACATACACAATTTAACGTATACTACGTTATTAATGTAATGTCATAAAACAGTAGTAGTACGTTATTTTCTTTAGATTGGCATTTTAAAATTCGTTACATCTTTTGAATCGAATGTTTGATTCTGATAATTTACAAAGTATTTTACGGTTATTAGGACGGTCTTTAATAGAACATCATTTAATAGGATAAGGATTAATACAGAGGTATGAATAATACGGTTTGATTATTGTCAGCACTTTGATGAACTTTTAAAATGTAAAAAAATAGTTATGATGGCATAACTACAGTAGTTGGATATATTTTATGGCGGACTTGTTTGTATATATTAATACGTTCTATAATACATAAGTTTCCCCAGCGCACGCAATGACAGAATTTTTATGACCAATTTTTTCTCACTGGGTTTTTCTTTAGAATCAGTAGTCAGATCAGTTCAGCAGTTTTTGTGTGAAAACGTACATACTAACATGCAGTAACATAATTCTTTCCACTTTAAAATACAAGTATTAGTGTAGATTCAATCTCATTTACTATATAATAACCATAAGAGGTAAATCGCCTCTTACCAAATAAGTGTGCTTCCATCTTTGCCTGTACCACTTACCATCAAGAGTGATCACAGTCAACCGCTAACCTGTCAGCAATAAAAATAATTTATAGAAATAAAATAAACAAACCTTTTTTTGCGCTGGAAAATGCCTTTACGCACCCCGATGAGACTAAACCAATCGGGAGTGGGACTCACTGATAACGGAATACTCATAAACACCCAGCGGATCTCTCCTCATCTGTGAGGAAGATCATTAGAGGTTCCATCACTGCATTCCACTCTAGTGACCCGGATGGTACCGACTATGAGGATCTACCACTCAATAGAGTCAGGCATGAAGTGCATACGTGTGACTTCTGCCATCAAGTCTCCTCCAACGGAGCTCCAGCCTCTTGCTCCCTTAGCCTCTCATTTGCCTCCTTCAGCGAGATAACGGTCTCACAAAAGAAGGCAACCGCCCTCCACCCAACTTTACTGGCGAGCATTACTCCAATTATGCTCTCCAGTGAAAGATCTCCTCTAGCCAGCGACAACATGATATACTGCTGAGGTGCCCACGCTGAATACTCCGCCAGGATAGGGTGCGCCGTATCTACAGAAGTAACCATGATGTGCCGCCTAGTGAACCAACTGTCCAGGTGAGGTCCGACCCCTTACACCGTGACTATACCCGTAGTTGCAGAGCCAAGATCTTCCCTCCATTTTTCGATCAGAGCTCTGTCGGCGAGAAACCTGATCCCCCGGACCAAGTCACCGTAAGAGTCAACACCTGTGGAGCTTCTAAGGATGATCGGCCGCCAGGAAAATCGCCGCCGTCCAAGAAATTGTACGGTATCCCCGTATTAACTGCTATTACCCTCTCCGTT
This sequence comes from Elymnias hypermnestra, assembly GCA_015832385.1. Classification (NCBI taxonomy): domain Eukaryota; kingdom Metazoa; phylum Arthropoda; class Insecta; order Lepidoptera; family Nymphalidae; genus Elymnias; species Elymnias hypermnestra. The sequence goes on along the minus strand of JACTOM010000069.1, from coordinate 516,602 downwards.
CTACGCAGGACAGCTTTATTCCAAGCAGTTAGAGCATTGACTCACACGAATGCACTGTAAAAGGCCACACTAGACAATATGCCGGCATAAAGTCGCCGGCAGAGCGATCCTGGACCCCTTACCTTAAAGTGGGCCCGAAACCTCTATCAGCCATCCAGTATTAAGCCCAGATACTTCCCGGGCTTTTAAATCACACTACCGTGCTATCCGGTATTAGAGCCGCCCAAGGTCCATGAAAGAGCATGCACTCGGTCAAAACTTCTAACAGATGTTACTTGATTAAATAATATTTTTATTTTGTTAGCTCTTGAAACGACGTTTGAATAAGAGACACGATTTACTATTGTTCATTAACAAGAGACAGAACTCCGTTTTGCTCTTGGCAGTTTGCAACAACAATAATGCAGAATCCGAGACATAGTATAAATGAAGTGATCGTATGTCCCACCGCACAATCTCGATGTTATTCCCTGTATAGACATTTGTCTATACCAATCAATGTTATTGAGCAGGGTATTGTCGAGTTGTATAACATTTTTGGTCAATTGAACTGGAGGAATAACAAATAAAACTCACTTTTGACATTTAACAATATGACACCGTTCGCATTGTAGACGGTCATTAATTATATTATAGATTTCTCCATAAAACTTAGAAGACTTACCATATTAAAAAATCAAATTTCCTTTACCAAAAACCTGGTTTTGAAAAAATTATGTTTGAAATAAAAAATTAAGAAAGTTATATATATATGTGTGTATATTATAAACCACCTTTGGTACTTTACAATGTAAGATTACATCTAACTTTATTTATAGACTAATTAGTAACAACAGTTTGACCTAATCCATTCAAAGTTACTATTATATAAGTCAAGAGTTTATTGAGTTTACGTTCAGGTCTATAAACTGACTCTGTTCTTTAATTCTTGCCCTAAAATACCAGTACACTAAATTGTGTCACTGCACTTTCACTAAATCATAAGGTTTCGTTCTAAGTTTTCTCTTTGTTCGAGTCATGTCCAGAAGTATAGCATCTTCAGGATTGCCGTCATGGTGAAGTCTTTGGTAATGAGCTTTGACAATCTTTTCGATTTACTTATTAACGAGCTCTATGTTGAAGTCCTTGTGAAGATTGCTATTTCTTACGTACCAAGGTGCAAACTATTTCCTTAAGTACTTTGTTTTGGAATTTTCGTGTTATTTTTATATTGATAAGTCTTGTACATCCCCAAAGTTGAGTATTATATTTCTAAACTGGTGTTAAGACAGTTTTATATATCAATAGTTTATCAGTAATGAAAATCAAGTAGCCAATACATTATTCTATATCACATGTCTAGCTCTTCACGTGTCTCTTTTACATGAGCTTTCCATCGAAATTTTATAACCAGCATTATATCCAGATACTTCTTCTACGCTGTATCCACATAAAGCTTTTGCGTATTCCAATAACTTAAACAATTTTTCTACGCTTTATTTCTAGTACCTATGTGCATCGATTTTGATTCATTTAGCTTTATCCGCCATTTCATTGTCCACTCATTAACTTTATTTACTGCGGCTTGAACTCTTTTTGCAACTTCTTCAAAGAAGTATTATCAGCAGAACACGCTGTATTGTTTTCTAACACAGGTATATCACAAGTATATAGTAAACATATTATAGGACCTACGTTCACTCTCCCTGTGATACACCAGCGTTTATTTTCTTTAAATCCGTTTAATTTATAACTAAAAAAGTTGCGTGAAAAATCAGAAAATTTAATCACTTTCGTAACTTTTCTAATGTATCATCGTTGTGGCTTTTAACCATATATTCTTTTTTAATGTCACTTATGGCGTTTGACATAGTGCGCGCTGCACATAAACAACATCATTATAATATGTATTACTAACAATACCAACAAAGCTATGATATATAAAACCCAGAAAATAAATCAAAGATTTTTGTGATGGAATAATAGAGTAAGCACTACGTTTGATTCTTTCAAATTCAATGCCCATGTTTAAGATAAAACAAAATAAGTCTCTAATTAGTTAGATTCAAAACCTAAACAGAATGCGCTTTACGCTTAGAATAATTATACGAGTAATAAAATGAAATCAATGCAACCGTAAAGGCTAACACTGACATAGGCGTGCGCATAACATTCGCAACAACGAGCGGGTATCATCGCCTCTCACATTCAACGTACTTTACTACCTCTATTGTTACAGATAGCACATTAAATTAAAACAGTTCACATAATTACAAAGCGTAAAGGCTTAAAGTTAGAGACCATACACAGTGTTGCGGTTTTAAATTTAATTTGCTACCAACGTTGAAAAAAACTGATGCAAACCACATACAATCCCACGCTCCTGCTTCACTGTGGCTTGGCAGACTACATATAAAAGTGATTTTTCGCATTAATTTATGCATTTAATTTGTCAGAAGTTTTTGGAAGTATCAGGGATCACATCGCCTTTAAATTTCTAACGAAAATGCTGCCTAATCCCAAAAAGATAAAACAAAACAATGTATCGCAGATGAATTTATCTTTTAAATGTATACAAAAATTGGGCGACGGTATTTATGTATCTATACTCACTAAATTTGCTTTATTTTATAAAAAAAAATGGTCACGTGCACCGAGCTTATTAGAAAGTTATAAATATGGATACTGTGCCAATTCTTGTCAACTTAAACATGTTAAATAACTTCCTTATCAGATAGCTTAAATCAACATTATAGTAGTTATAGCAGAAATAGTAATTAACGCACGCGAAAGCATCACGACACAAGTCATTAATGTTGTATATAAATAAATAGTATACGCTGTTTTCATAGTTATAATATCTACATAATATGATACATTGAAATACTTCAAGTAGTCTAGACGTTACATTACATTTATATCCAATCCACATATTCGTGACCGATCAAACTGATGCGATCCTAATACAGACAAGAGTGGTATATTGTAGAGTGCAGTTTGTTCCGTGGAAAATGTTTGCCTAGGTTAGATTGAAAAGAAACGCCGTTATCCCATTAAGTGTCGCATATAGACCAGCTGCAAATAGCTCGATCACTGCAAATAATGCACTCGAACACTCTTTGTTTGATAACATCGTTTATTCTGAAGATATTTCAGGTTCTCAATGCGTAGCGGAGCTGTTATAGCTATTCAATAACGTCGGGTAAAGAAATATGCAAGTTTTTTAAATTCCTTAATAAAATTTATACTTTTTTAGTGAAAGAATACTTATTGAAAACAAGTTAATTAACTTTAGCGAGTGAAAGCTCTGATTTCTGAACTAATTTTTAACCTTAAGTGAGAAGTCAATTCCTCCATTTACAAACACTAACAACAGGTGTTTGCAAATGATAAAAAGATATAAAGAAAATCAGAAATTATAAACAAAATATTCTTTATTGTAACGGCTCAGTTGAATCTGTCGAGTCTGTCCATTGGTCTATTGGTAACGATTCGGAAGAGTGATTCCGAGAAAACACCGACAAGGAACTCAGTTCCATGGACAAGTAAATAATTATACAATGAATCCCACGACCTGAGCCCAACAGCGGGACGATAACAAGCCGGAAAATACATCCGAGCTTCTTACTCAACTAAATGGCCTTAGAATATTCACTATAATACGATGAAGAGTTAGAGAATCTAGATATTGAAATGCGACATAAATCTAAATATAAACAAAAATATGAGTACAAATAACAAGAACTGTCAAATCGATCGGTGTGTGTAAATAGGAGGACTCATAGTCCCATCACATCTTTAAAACTACTTGATGATATTCAGTACACATATTGTTTTGGCGACGTAGACTTACACAACAAACGAATTTTCACGGAATTAACAACTGGTACCGTGTGGAAAAGCTAGTTTGCGGTATGTATGTGCAAGTCTGCAGCTAAAATTCGGCGTTGTAACAATATATCACCATAAATGCAGACAACACCGGGAACAGGGAGCCACCATAATCCATAATTATTGTTCTAGGTCCGGAGCTGGGAACTTTTACCAAATATTGTTGTTATTATTCTCAGGGGCGGTATAATTTTATTTTTTATTTCCAACTTCCTCTAACGCTAGGAACTGGGTATATAAACTCCTCCCTGTGGACGCGATAGGCTTATCTTAGAAAGTTTTAAGGTCTAGAAATTTTAAAGGCGCTTTATTGTTGCTTTATGTAAGTTTCTTTAAAGATCTTGTTTGCCATAATTTATATCGTTATTATTTAGGTCCTGTGAAATACACAATCTTATGGAAGTGTACTTAAAGAGCCTGTTGACTATTTTTTTTATGTCATTCGTGTATTAATGTCTCCGGCGGAGTCATCCGCGTTCTCGATTTCGAAATATAAGGTGAATCGCGTTGAACCGTCATTCTTAATTCCAACACAAAAACATTTCAATATTGGCTTAGCTTTTCACTCATATACACACATACAGAAAAATGATATTATATATAAAGACACCACTGAAGTCAATACACTATTGACACGCTTGAAGTCGATTTCTGAATTTAAATACTAAAACTTTTTTAATGTTGTATCCAAGCGCTTAAATCATTTAATATTATAAAACATTTTAAAATGTTTACATATATAAAGATATTAAAGACAGAAAAAAACTAGCTCATATTGTCCAATTTAGTAAGGGTTTTTGTACGTGAATCTATTGCGAGGTAAGTTACCTCTCTTCAGATTTTAGATACATCAGGTGTAATCAAATTCAAACGTTAACCTGTTTAAAATTAGTAGAAACTTAATAATATCTCTCTGCGCAATTTAATTTGTAATAAACCAACATTGCCCTTAAAGAGGATTTAAACATTATCTTTTAAAGAGTTGCAAATGAAAGCAACGTGTCAGTCGAAAGGCTAATTACAGTTAACACCCCGCTTTGATAAATAGTAGGTTCCATATAAAGTGTTTCAATTATTCGCAAATAAAGTAGTTGACTTTAATGAACCTTTTAGCTTCAATTTATTTACAAGATTGACTTTTGTCTCTTTAAGAAAATCAAACGTGACATCTAAAAATAGGATCATGTATATCTCGATATAAAATTTTACGTTTGACTTGATTTTACATCGAATTTTAAACGAAAACTGTTTGAAATAGTTTTAACAGGAACTAACGATATACCTTAATAGAGTAGATGATTGACTGTTACATTTAAAAGCTTAAGGGGTGTTAAAAAAAGAAGAAAAAGTAATTGATCCCAAAGATTTTACAAAATGAAATAGCACGCTGAAAAGTATTTAATCTGAACGTGTCAGCAAATAGGACACGTCAGAAAACTAATTCCAGTGAACGGCTCTCTTTTGTAAATAGCGAACTTCCTTTTTAAAAAGCTTAAATTTACTCGCAACTAAAGCGCTCGTAATTAGTGGATCATTAAATTCCTCGTCACTTAAAGTTTGAATTTTTTTTATTAAAAATCTCTCGCCCTCAATTTGCGCTATTTTCGCAAGGGGTTGATTATTTTCGTTTCTCATTCAATATTAATTTCAAGGGTGTGGTCGGTGTAAAATTACTGGATTTTAATTAATATCTATCTATTTTATCTTGTAATTGTTAAGATTTTAGTATATTTTGCCTTTAAAGGTTCCCTATGTGATAAGATCACTAGTAACAGGGAACAACTTAGTTTAATAAATAAAAATTTTAAAAAAAAGAACTGCCTTCAAAACAAACTATTTTAAATAAATCAATATGCTCTAAAAATGTTTGTTTTGAGGGCGGTTCTTTTTTTGTTAAAATATTGATTTATAATGAATTTGAAGTAAAATAACAAATTTGTCTGAAAATGTGTACACCTAAAATCGTGTTGCTCATATGAGAGAGCACCGTTTAAATGAAACAACTTTACAAAGTAAAATTTAAATAAGTAACGCCGCACCCGGAATCGAACCTGCAACCTCATACGTTGCATATCGGTTACTTTGCTAACCCGCTATCACCAGTCTTTTATATGGTAATCGATCTTATCACTAATTCACAAAAGTTGCCCTCTCCCCACACTTGGCTATTACCACTTCACACATAACACCTTATAAATATTGCAATACAGCAACAAACGTAAGCTCATTGCAATTTGATTACAGACAGTTAGATATTCTGCAACAAATCGTACCCGTATTGTAAACCGTTGAGGAGTTCCATTGATTATCGTATTTAACTACGACAATCCCTTCACCATACCGACGTTACGGTTGGTGACTCAAATATCTGGATAACCTATATAACAGATACCGCCGTGCATCGTTAATTTGCTGCTAAGAATTGAAGAGTTCCGTTACTTTGTCATGGATCCCATGATCAAAACCTAACCAACCTATCTTCGAACAACCGTAGAAATATAATAAACGAATAAAATAAAATAAAAAACGAATCGTCGAAATCGGTTGATGTGATCTGGAGTTATTCGTCCATTAGTCGCGCACATGCTTAAGGCTAATTTAAAACTTATAAGGTTTTCTCATAGATGCCATCATCAGAACTGTACTAAAAAAAGGGACCCTACGACAAGTACCACCTTTCATATAAAAGAAGAAACATCGAGATCTGTTTACCCAGTCAAAAGTTATGATATAACAAACATTTAAAAAAATCATATGGACTACGTGATAACCTCCTCCTTTTTTTGAACTAGTGACTAAGCAGTAATAGTTGTATTTATACCTGCTACCTACTATACTTACCTGGGCTCTCGTATCAGTAACAATGGCTCTTATCAACTGGAAATTTCTAGATGAATTGGTACGAGAAAAATCTCAACTCGAGAGAATATAAATGAATCACAACATCAGCAACAACACTAACGTCACTCTGGTAAACTCGCTCGCTTTCTCCATATTCCTGTGGTGGATGTTAATGCTACTCAGTCCATAGACATCGTAGAGGATACCGTGGAACATCCAAGACTTTCATCCACCGGTGTTTGAAAAGTTTATAGGCCAAATGGCCCAGTAGATATAAACACAGTGGTATCTTACAAAAACACATTGTCTCCAGAAAAGTACTCGGTAAATGACGAAGACGGACCAGTCTTATACGCTGGACTTATCAAACCCTCACCCTTCTCGAAACCCAGATCTCGAATGCATTCTATGTCGCGCAGGGAATATGGCCCAGCATTATTAGAAACATAAACAAAAACATCATGAGAAGTCACGAAGCCCAGCTTTGGAGAAACGACGCAAACAGAGAGCAGATAAGAAACCCAAAATAATTTCTGACTTGTTTTGCGTGAAATATTTGTTACCAGAAGTATATCCATAAATTGCTTAAAATAAATATCGTAACTTTAAATTTAAGCCGTTCTTAAGTACCATCATCAGACGTACATTAGAATTAGTGTGTGGAAATGAAAAAAAAATTTTTAATGATTCAAAAGTGCTGTAATGTGCCTACTTGAATAAAGATATTGAGATTTGATTTAATTTGCTCAATTATGGTAAAAAATCTTTATTGTGGTGTCTTACCTAAAGTAAATGTTTTTAAGTGAAAAATCTTATGGCATACATAATTTTCTCCGCCGAGCTATGAGTACTTTACTTCAGTAATATATGTTTTTATAGTTTGCGTAGTAATAGGACCAGCGAAATACTTCTCAACTGGTATAGTTAGTTGAAAAGGAGGTAGTTTTCTCGCAGTGAGCTGTAATAGGCAATTTTTCCTTACTTTTTAGTCTAACGAATACATATGTGCAAAGTAACATAAGAGTTGGGAACACGCCAAGTCAGTGTTGCTAAATTGTATTACGTAAGTGATTCGGGAATTATTACACCTGCGACCATATATGCGTACAAAATATTTATTAGTAATATGTATGTCTAAACAAGAGTCTCTATTTCCCTATGTCAAGGCATCACGTTTGATAGACTGGACTAATTTCACTAATTCTTCTTTTGTTGTGTTTCTTATAGTCAGGAGAAGGTTTTTATGATATGATAAAATAAGAAAGTTGCGAGGATTATTAGATATTATAAGAAAACTTAACCATCATAGTATCTAATGAAACGATTTCTTCTTGAGAAACAAATAGGGGTAGGCAGAGACCATGTCCTTCCACTTGACACGATCCTTGCATATCTCCTTCGCTTCTTCCATTCTCATTAAACTTTTCATACAAGTTCGTCGGTTTAGAGTACTCTTGACCTGCCCCTTTAAAATGTCCTGGATGTGGTCCAGGAACATTCACCTTGGTCTTCCCCTTCCAACTTTTCCATTCACTCTTGACTCATAAATCCTTTTTGGCAGTCTCCTTTCATTCACTCTCTCCACGTGCCCAAACCATCTAAGCACACCTTTCTCAATTTTAATCTCTACATCTTCTTTTATACCACATCGTTCTCTTATCACACTATTTCATACTTTGTCACTCAATTTCAACCCACTCATACTTCTTGACGCTCTCATTTCTACCGGATTTATTTTACTTTTGTGCTTCTTCTGACATTCCCAACTTTCACTACCATACATAAATGTTGACACCAACACTTATTATTTTATTCCAGTATTACTGTGTATATATAAAATATGTCTGTAATCTTTATGTACATGTTTGTGACTATATATATAATAAATAGTCTTTAGTTTAATTATTATTATATTTAATTAGTGTATATTATTATTATTATTTTTGCAACATTTTTATCAGGTCCTGTAACTTTAATCTTGTAAAAGCATATAAGGATAGATTAGGTTGTATCGGGCTGCGTTCGTGGAGGCACCTGGACTTGGGATCCTGCTGAAAATCAGCGCTGTATGGTCTGGAGACTGTGTAACATAAATGCTGAGCTGGGTCCATTTTTTGGGTTATGTCACACATCGCAGGGTATTGTAAAATGTACTAAAATATATTGTGATGTATGGCATATTGTATTAACAAAGATATTGTCTTTCTTTCTTTCAAAATATTAAAATCTCCTTATGGATTTTGACCACAGTAACTTTTTGTGTCACACCAGCGTTTATTTTGTTGTTCAAATAAATTTCAGACGGCCTCGCTAGCCTAATAGATTCAACCTATTTTTTTTGTATTATTAAAATCAATCTAACCTTACTGTTGGACTAAACAATGATATATAAGCAGATGACGCCCTGAAATATCTGTTTCGGCTTAGATACAGCAATACGAGTTTAAGAAAAAAAGCCCGAAATCACAGACAGTAGATGCAAAACATGTAAAAATAATATTGGAATTTTCTATAATAAAGAGATGCTTTCAATAGATTCGACGTATTTAAATTCAGTGAATACAAAGTTACTCCCCCCATTCATCCCTGAGAGCTCTCAGTGGTCCGACTGGCTTTTTAAGTGCTCTCAAAAAATTTAACTAGAATTTTTTGGTTATAAAGTTACAAGAGGTTTCTTTGTCAATAGCTTTACGTGTATCGCACCGTTAAAAAGAGAAAACAGCGGCATGTAAATATGCTATTTCTGAGCAGACGCCTCTATTCCCGACGTTGAAACGTTTGAGAATTATTACCTGGTATATACATATATTATGTAAACTAAATATCTTGACAAAAGCTCCTTTGAGTCAGAGAAGTTTCCACGCTTCAGTATAATACGAAAGTCGTTTGTGAGATTCCGAATACGTTTCCATAATAAACTTCCAATTTCAAGGTTAACATAAAGGTAGCTACTGATATGCCTCATTTTTTGAAGCTTCTTAGTATTTTTCAGTTCTATTTATACAGTAGCTGTTCTCAGTAATGTCACCCGAGTTCCCAATATTGTGTAAGTATAAGGAAATCCATTATTGGTGAGTGTATAGTCACAAAAGGAATACGTATGCCGAAATCAAAGTAAATCGGAAGAATGGTTCCGTAGATTTCGTGATGTCTTGAGATGGATTTTCACTCATATATCCAGATCCTGTAAGTATATGGAGAAACGCATTTGTAGTGAGTGTTACTTGGGTAAAAGGAATATGTATGCCAAATTGCAAGTCAATTGAGTTAATAATTTAGGATATCATGTCTGGAGTGATTACGTGATCATCTCTCGTTTATATATCCTCAGTTCTATGGGAGTACAGGGAATGTAGAAGACATTAGTGAGCATCTACTTCATGTAAGGAATAAGTATAAAAATAAAATAGTAAGTAGCAGCCCATTAACGTCCCACTGTTGGGCACAGGCCTCCTCACTCCCAGGAGCGAGGGTTTTTTAGAGCATAGATCCACCACGCTGCTCCACTGAGGATTGGCAGGCATAGTACACAAGTGCACTGTTTATTCCTTCACTCTCATAGTCCGATATGATGGGAATCCGACACGAACGGAAAGAGATCAGGCGCAGGACCGACGGCTTAACGTGGTCTCCGAGGCACGGGGGTGGATCACACCGCCAACTTCCCAACTTCGGGCAAATATTAAGAAAATCTTAATAGAAAACTCAATATTGATTTTTTAATTGGCCCGATCCGGGACTCGAACCTAGACCAATGAGGCAGTTGAATGAATGAATAACTATAATCGGTAGAAATTAATTCCGTGATGTTTCACTCAAGGATGAATAGGGTTTTACTGGTTTTCAGTGGGTATCGCGAAATCAAGATATCTGAGTATCACATTCCAGCAGAATTGTTGCGTAAATTCATTTCCCGGTGACGAAATAATACAAAATACTTTATTAAGTAATAAGGTGTTAGTTTCATATTTCGCTGTTTTAAGGCAAGACATGAAACCCATCGATACAAATAAACAAGAAAACTGTAGTTTCCAAGTTCGCCGTGCCAGAAATCGAATCCAGAATAACTACAAGAGAAGCTGTTTAATAAAGTGAGTTAATAAATTACGTTGTCAAAGCAATAAATACCTCTTTATAATAATATACATGCTTGTTGTTTGTTCCTCATTGATACTTGTCCCTAGTTAATAGGTTGTTATATTATACAAATTTAAAGGCAGGAATTAGCAGAGTACTTTCTAAAAATAAAGGGTTTCCTAATATTTCAAAATGTAAAGCTTTCGACTAACTTCAATGACGAAATCGTTATAAACTAGAATTCTGCTTTCCGAACAAGTCTTAATTATTTAATGGTCAAACTCAATCGAACTAGTCAATCCAACCTCGGCCTTTAGCTTAATTTAATTAAGCAAACAGTTTTGGTTTTATCCATTTTACAATATTGCACATTGTATTCCTAATTGTCTGGGATAGCTATTGTTTATATACTTCATTTGCTTCTAACATTCGTTCCCCTAGTACAATGTACTAAAATGTTAGATTGAAAATCCACAAGTATCCTAACAAGTGTTAATTGTTTTACAGGTTAGATTTAAATACTATCAAAGTAGTTAGTCTATCTAACTTGTATTCACTATTTAGCAAAGTAACTTCGTAACATTACTTTGTACTTACAATTTAGCAAAGTAAGCGCTCACTAAAAAGCAGTTGAGTATTGAAATCTTTTTAGAAATCCAGGTTAAGTTTAAGTGGTGTGAAATTATGGAAATATTGCGAGGCAAAAAGCAACTATTTTATCAATCCATAAGAAATGGTCCTATCTGTCAAACATTTATCATTCTCTTCATCGGTAGTTTCAAGGACACGAGTTCATTGTGAGCAAGAGTCCTTCAAATCAATGAATGTATTAAATAAGGATTTCGAATCGACATCGTTTATACACGATATTCGGATTTTCGCGTTTATAGATATAAAATTTATGCAAAATATGTGTTAGTATGAAGAAGAATCGACATATTACTTGGTTCTCAAATATGTATGGAAGCGTTCAGAACATTATCAAATATAATATCAAAATAAGGTTTAGGTAAAGCAGTTTCAAAGTTTCAAAAATCATGACGCTATTTTAACATTTATTAATGGCTAGAAAATCTCAATCTTGTCTTGTTAAGGTACAGTCTTTCCACTTCCGACAATGTACATTGTAACTTTGTTAAAGAAGACTGTAAGGATCGTTTCAAATTTATACTATAATTACCGGTAGATGTCTTCTAAGCTTCAAATAGGTTCAGAGTTCTGTCTAATCTCCCCACCTATTTAATTGGACTATGGAAAAGATAATGAATATTATCTATTTACCAAGTTGACACTTGAATTGATCCCGATCTCTTGAGAATATGGGAGAATTCATGTTTATTGAGCGTCCATGCTTGAAAAGGAATCATTTTAATAAATCTCAAGTTCATCCAGCAAATAATTTTAGAGTTCTCGTGATGAGTGTGCCTGATACATAAACTCATAAAGAATCATCTAATCAACATTCAGAGTCAGGCAAGGAGACGTCTATTTGCTCTATACCTTTATTAGAAAGATCGAAATATAGTCTAATCTATCTGAATAGGCAAAAACTGTTTTATGTCAACATAGCTAATTACCAACTAACATTTCGATGAAAAGCTCATGTAAAAAAAGAAACATAAAGAGCTAAAAATACGATATATAAAGATGTACTGGCTATATGGAAAGCATTCAGCGCTAACAATACCCAATAAGTTATTATTAAATAAAACATCTAATACCAGTTTGGACATATAGTTTTCATCTTATAACATATCTAGAAATATGAGGATAATACAAAAATTTCAATACTTGCGACCTTCACAAGGACCTCAAAATAGAGCTCGTAAATAAATTTTGGGACATATATAAATGGTGTAACGAATACGACTTTATTGTATGTATATAGGTTATATGTTTGAAAAGTGTGCGTAGGTGTGTATAATACAATTCATAATAAAAGCTTTCTACGAAGCTTTTAAATTGAGTAACATGTATTTTTTGTGTACTGTCTACGGATGAACTCCCGGGGGATATTTCAACTTATTTTTAAGTAGCTCTTCGACTAAAAGCTCGGGAACATTACACACGATCGAAACTGTGGTTCAAGTCGATACTCAGGAACTAATGGGCCATGATCCTGTTTTAAAAGATCCGATGGTCTTTTATTGAGCATCTCAAGAATTTGTTTCAGTGTAAAAGCTCGTAGTTGAACTAGACGTGTCGTAGAAATGGATGACCCGCCTAACTTCGTACACTTAACTATGGGAACCTTATTTTAAGTACATACATACATACATACATAGCATCACGCCTCATTCCCATAGGGGTAGGCAGAGACAACATCCTTCCACTTGCCACGATCCTTGCATATCTCCTTCGCTTCTTTCAATCTCATTAAACCTTTCATACAAGTTCGTCGGTTTAGAGTACTCTTGACCTGGCCGTTATTTAAAATGTCCTGGATTTGGTCCAGGAACGTTCGCCTCGGTCTTCCCCTTCCAACTTTCGCATTCACTCTTGACTCATAAATCCTTTTTGTCAGTCTCCTTTCATTCATTCTCTCTACATGCCCAAACCATCTAAGCATACCTTTTTCAATTTTAGTCACTACGTCTTCTTTTATACCACAACGTTCTCTTATCACACTATTTCTCACTCTGTCACTCAGTTTTAATCCACTCATGCTTCTCAACGCTCTCATCTCTACCGCATTTATTTTACTTTTGTGATTCTTCTGCCATACCCAACTTTCACTACCATACATAAGTGTTGGCACCAACACTCCAGCATGCACTGCCAGTCTAGCCCTTTGAGACACCATCTGGCTATTCATAAAAATACGGCGTACTTATAAAAAGTTTTAACTTTAATTCTTCTAGTTAAATGTACTACTATTAAATACTGATTTCCTCATATTCCCACAGGATCGGAAACTATTTTAAAGTGCAACTTTTTCGTACATCTAGTAAATAGTGGGCGTAAAACGTAAGGCACTCAGCAGAGGAGCCAAGGCCAAAATAGAGGCGCCCGTGTCAGGTGTTACACCTACTTCATAAAACCACAATGTGTTGACAATAAAATCGAATGACACCAAAAAAAATATTGTGTAAAATCACATCTGTAAAGATAAATCTAAAAGATTTATCGGGAAGCTATATTGTGCCATCTAGTGTAGCGAAGATAGGTTTGCGGCGCTGAAATCTCGACGATTCATCAAATGGATCAGCACATGTGTCAGCATTTAGATACGTATATCGATAAATTGTGTTTCGTATCGCTGCAATGACGTTTGTTGTTTGACAATCAAGTGATTGTCATAGTTTTGACCGAATATTGTACGGTTTACAGCTTATTTTGAATAGGAAATTGCGATTAAAGTAAATAACGTTAAGTAACACTAAAAAAGTGTGCGTACAAAGTACACATGTCAGAAGTGAAACTCCTTTGGCAAACCACTGACGTTATTGTTTCATTTATAGCAATACTTATATGCCAAAATAACAGGTACCTTTTAGTTAACGATGAGCTAAATAGCAGATTATTAGTAGCATCCAACTGCTGGCCACAGGGTTCATAGGGAGAGGGTTTTTAGAGCATGGACCAACTACGCTTCTCCACTGTAGGTTGGCAGGCGATACATATACAGAAAACCACAATAGTGAATTACAAACAACAATGAACATAAGTTTTAAATAGTGAATTTAGTAGTGCCTGCTTATGGTTTAAACCTGTCACTCATAATCAGAATTAACATGCCATTGGGCCATTATAGCTCTAAATTTCCATTACATCCCGTTAATTGGAAATTCATTGTACGTGTTGTATACATTTTGTCTAAAACACCTGCTTATTAAGAATTCTTGTGAGAGAACAATTGAATCGGAGTGCGTCTCTAATTCAAGGGTTTTCTAATTAGAGAACAATTGAATCAGAGTAAGTTGATAATGAATTTTACAGGTAAAATTAAAATTTGAATTTCTGACTTTACTTATACCTGATGCCCTTTATATAATAAAAACCTACTCCTTTTGACATCAGCATTTTTTCAATGAAATTTCCGACAAAATGGGCCCAACGATTTCAAAGATTAGCCAGAACAAACAACAAAACTTTAAAAAGTATTTTTCTTATAGTACCATATGTAATTTCATACGCATTTAGTGAAATGCTGAAATTAAAAACATACACGCCAACTTTTGTATTTGTTTTGGACTTAGTTATGAATTTTGGATGTTCTTCTGATCAAACCTCTTAAATTACATCGACTTATTTGATTGTCATCAAAATTCGCTGAGCCATTTTTAAGTTATAAATGGTGTAACGAGTACGACTTTGTTTTAAATTTGGCTTCTATAAATATACTTAAGTAGAGAAACTTCAATTAATAAGATGTAGAACTTTTTAACTGGGTTTGGAATTTTTAATAAATGCAGAGGCTACATTTATTAAAATGGATAATGAAGATGCCATAAAGGATTTTTATGCGGAGAAAAAATTTAAAAAGTAAACGGCAAAAGTTGCAATGGAGGAAAAATCCTCACACGAACAGTATTTCGAGAAACCTCTGGGTATAAAAGTCAACTTGTATTATAACATTTCGATGATTATCATCCCACGAATGAAGCCTCTAATCAGTCCAGGCTCAGACAAATTAGAAAATACAATTGACATCGATCCATTCCAATTTTTGACAACAGTCAGTCACAGACTACACCACGCTTCACTGCTACCTCTATCTAAATTTCCCTGTATACCTGAGTAAAAAGTAGTATATGCAGTCCAGATGCACACCACCAATTAGAAAATACAATTTTTTAAACGAATCCAGTCATCCTATTAGCGAAGTGAGTACTTGCATCGTTGAACCAGTGTCATAATAAAAATATCTTTACTTTTTTTGTATTTTCCTACCCTCGTTGTTATTCAAATACGAAGGACGGTCAAGGCTTTTTAGGTCGGCATAGCATAATAACGTAAATATTGTCAAAGTGCGGGTAGGTTCGTTTGCAGACAACTCTTTCAACTCATAAAAATATTCAATGTCACAAATTCTTTATGATCCCACTGCTATATTACTTATAGCATCTTTCAATTCATATACGTACATTTTTAGCTGTGATTACTTTGATAAAGGAAAAATAATCCACAACCAGAGAAACAAGATTGTGACTGAAACGCCTGGCCTGGCGGTTATGGCCATTCCAAACAAGAGAAGGTGGGTGGATACTATACAACAATCTGCAACTGCCTAAAGGTCCAATCGCGATGTTGGTTAACATATTTCAAAGAGAGTCAACGATATGGCGTTGTCAACGCAGGTACATGATTTGGGTATTTGTTGATGGATCTAATTGAATCTCTGTAGGGCTTTTAGGGATATTGTTAGGGAGGGATTTAGATTCAAGCAAATCTCTCCTGGTTCAGTTGACTGTATTGAGTTCGGGGCTTCCGTACTTCAATACTCGGTGTTATGATCTTCAGTTGTTTGGCTCATTTAGGTCCAATGCTTCGGTCTTTGAGGTGCGGTTCTATGAGTTCAATGTTCATGTTTCGATTCGTAGGATTTTTCATAGTACGTCACAGTTCGCACTTAGTAGGGATCTACTCTGATCGGGAGTCTAAGGCGGAATATGACGTCTTTTTTTTTTCGAAGTGTGTAGTTACTGTTTCGAAGTGTGTAGTTACTGCCCTACTGGCTTTTACAGCGTGACAGAGAGGGATGGCAAGCGCAGAAGCTCCGCCGAAGAGTCGGCCCGTAGAAGGGCCCTGCTGCGTCGTGGGGGAAACCGTTGCTCTAAGGGCGCCTCCTGTGAGGCTCGGACCTAGGCTTACAGTAACGTTTGCTGCTGCTGAAAAGGAGTAAACTGACAGTGCTTAGTCTTGACGCCCATGGGTCCGCGACTGGGGTCGCGACCGAGGTGCGTCAGATAGCGGGGACCTCGTCTTCGCCGGCGAAGACGCTGTGTATTTGTGTTAGTGTAAGGAGCGTTGTCAATAGTAATCTGCTCGTCTGGGTCGTCAAGGACGTGTTTGACGACCAGACAATGTGACGTCGTTCCAAGTAAAGGGCTTAAACAATCCTTCCACTCTGCAGGCAAATACGGCGTAAAAAGCGGGAAAGGGGGCGATCGCGGGTTCTGAGGTAGTCACGGGAGGGAGGGGGCGCCGGCGGTTGACCAATCAGAATTAGTCACCACCGGCGATGCGCTAGGCTCGCTGCTTCCGTCCGCATCAGGTATAATGATCTTAAAAAGTCACAGTCGATATTATTTATTCAACCCTAAACGTCTTATTTCATACGAATTTTCAAAGACATGTTAATGTTAAATGAATTTTGTTTTCTGAAAAACTATATCAAGATCTTTTGCAGAGTTCATTCATTATGGATGAAATAGTTGTATCGAAACAAAAAAAAATGCTATCGAAATCGAAATTGAAGCTACATAGACAATCTATTCCATATTAGTAAAATTGGAAAATTGAACAAAAACTCCAAGTCCGTATTTTAATAAAAGCTATACCTTTTATAAGTTAAAAGTGTCTCTTTTAAAGTTATTTGCATCTCTCCTTCCTATGTTCTGTTCCGCTCACCAAAGGTTGTCCGGAAGAGATCACTCTTAGTAATAAGACCGCCTGACTCCCTCATTGGTCTAGTGGTAAGTATGTTCGACTACAGACATGAGGTCCTGGGTTCGAGTCCCAGGTCGGGCCAATTCAAAAATCAATATTGAGTTTTCTATTAAGATCTTCCCAATATTTGCCCGAAGTTGGGAAGATGGCGGTGTAATCCACCCCCGTGCCTCGGAGAGCACGTTAAGCCGTCGGTCCTGCGCCTGATCTCTCTCCGGTCGTGTCGGATTGCCATCACATCGGACTAAGAGAGTGAACGAATAGAGAGTGCACTTGTGTACTATGCCTGCCAATCCGCACTAGAGCAGCGTGGTGGGTCTATGCTCTAAAAACCTCGCTCCTCGGAGTGAGGAGGCCTGTGCCCAGCAGTGGGACGTTAATGGGCTGCTACTTACTTTACTTACTTAATAAGACCGCCTTTGCGCACCCTATTACTTAATTATCTGGTTTCTTGATATTACATACGTTGTATTGTCTTTTTTAAATATGTGCAATAAAGTTTTGAAATAAATAAATTGCCAAAAATTTTGATTTCCTTTTCGAGCCCCGAATGTTCTCCTATACCTTTAAAACGTATTTAACTTCAGTTATAAGTTTCCACACGCCGTCAAACAATGAAAAGTTTAAACGTTCCCTCAAAGCGCAGTTTTTAACAAACGTATGAAACTTTTGCAAATATTTATTACAGGACTGAGTTTGCTCAAAGGGATTAAAAGGAATTGAAATTTTATGTAAAATGAATATCAAACAATATACTTTCAGAAGCGTTTCAAATGACTAAATCCGATATATGCAACACAGTTGAAAAGTGTCGGGCTTGTTTCACTTTATGATTTTTTCGTTGCTCAATTTTACTTTTACATTGCAAAAGTTCAACAATCCACTGCAACTCGACAATCGTTTAGAGTCCTCATCTGCTCAGTTTAAAGTGCGTTGCTTTTATACGATTCTAACACTTTGTCAGTGTATAAATGAAATAATGCTAATTAATCACAATTTCTCTTAAAATTCTGGAATTAGGGTTTCTGGGAGAAATCTCTTTTTAGTGATAAGTCATCCTATGTATAAAAGTTTTTTTTATCCTATTGCCTATTATCTTTGTATTATCTTAGTATATGAATAAATAAATAAAAATTAATGTCATATACAACCAAAATACTTGGGTGTATTGCTTCTTTGCATTGCAAAGAACTTCTTGCAACTGCCTCATTGGTCTAGTGGTTAGCATGTTCGACTACAGACATGAGGTCCTGGGTTCGAGTCCCGGGTCGGGCCAATTCAAACATCAATATTGAGTTAGTTTTCTAATAAGATTTTCTCAATATTTGCCCGAAGTTGGGAAGTTGGCAGTGTGATCCATCCCCGTGCCTCGGAGAGCACGTTAAGCCGTCGGTACTGCGCCTGATCTCTCTCCAGTCGTGTCGGATTCCCGTCACATCGGACTATGAGAGTGAAGGAATAGAGAGTGCACACTTGTGTACTATGCCTGCCAATCCCCAGTGGAGCAGCGTGGTGGGTCTATGCTCTAAAAACCCTCGCTCCTCGCAGTGAGGAGGCCTGTGCCCAGTAGTGGGACATTAATGGGCTGCTACTTTATTGCTTCTTTGAATGGCGATACTTATATGCCAGAATAATAAGAACTGTAAAGTCATGGTACGGTCAATAAAGTAAGGTAAATTTGGTGTCGCTAGTTGGAAGCGTCCTGTCTCTGTCGAGAATAGTGGGCACTGAGCTCGGTGTTTAGAAATTAGTCATGCTGTAGGGCAGTTTCCTCCTTCACTTAAGAGTAGTAGTGAAGCAAAGAGGGAAAGCGCCAGATGCACCTCTCTAGAGCCTGACAAGAGAAGGGGGAGTTTTAGGCGCAATATATCCAGTCTGCGCCTCCTTTCAACCTTTGCGTCGGATTCATACCCTTATGAATTGTTTCAGCGAACATCTAGCGCTCATTATTTGGATGAATAAGATCTCACTGGGTTTACTGGGAATTCTTGTGTAACACCGAGTCTCACACTCTTGTATAAAGTAGTAGTAGTAAGGGCCTCTTCACAGATAAAAGAGTGGGTTTTGGACTTCAGTCCCACATCAGCTCAGATGCGGGTTTGCGAGCTAAACACATCTTAGAATCGTTCCTAGAATATGCATTTTTCATTGAAAGGATGATTTTAAACAAAATTTATGAATAACTTCAATATCTTTCGTATATAGATATGATTATCTTGCACGGTACTATAAATTAATAAATTTGGAGAGCAGTTTGTAATTTCAAATAAACAGCCTTTCACTAAATAAAAAATATCAATCTTTATATTATCTGTATGTTTGTTCTCGCTAGTATCTGAAAGGGTTTCACAATGATTTTAAAGACTATCACTGGCAGATCCTAAATTACTCTACTTTCTAAAATAACAGTAACCTAGTGTTATTTCAGAAAAAGAAAAATAGTATGCGAAACTACGCGGACAACACCGCGTATATATATATATATATAATAGTCATTGTAACAATTTATATTATTGTCACGAAAGAAATAAATTCAATGTCACTTTAGGTAAATGGCGCTACGCTGTCAGATATATTTGTTTTCATGTGAAACTTAATGCAAAGGTGCATGGTTCAAATTTGCATGATATTTTTCATTAGATACGTTTGAATGTACCTGGCGATAGCAGAATAGAAGACGCTTTTCATCGCTTGAACGAATAGACTATTGTGATCGCTTCGTGTTAATAGTTTACGATTGACTGAGGTTTCCTATATATACTCTTGGGCTATTTTATATAGTTTACGATTAAAGCCTTTTCAATCTATATTAATGCTAGCTGACACACATAACGTCGTATTAGGATTTAAAGATAGGATGAAGTGAAAAGTTCTTTTAATGTTTGACAGTTTAACATCACGTTATGCTACTACTAACTATAAATTTTGACAGAATTGTTCCTCTTGAAATGTTACAATAAAAGTCTATCTTTTAAGGTTGATTCACAAAAGCTTTTAATTTGTTTCCGTATGTGACGCTGATGGAATTGTTCTGGTAAGCTGGTAGAAAATAAACGAGAAAGGTGTCTTTCAAACAAGATTTAATAAAAAAAGTTAGAAAATACTTTACAATTTACAGTAGACAGAATATAATGACCAATTTTAAAAAGAAAATACTCTTAAAAACCAAGGTATATGAGGTATAAAAATATCTTTCCCGCAGACAAAATTTTCTTATATTTCTTAACTGTAACAATTTTTGGTATAAGAATGTATTTAGGGAATATAGTAAATGGTGCCCTGTACGCCTTTATGAATAGCCAGATGGTGTCTCAAAGTGCATGCTGGAGTGTTGGTGCCAACACTTATGTATGGTAGTGAAAGTTGGGTATGGCAGAAGAATCACAAAAGTAAAATAAATGCGGTAGAGATGAGGGCGTTGAGAAGCATGAGTGGATTAAAACTGAGTGACAGAGTGAGAAATAGTGTGATAAGAGAACGTTGTGGTATAAAAGAAGACGTAGTGACTAAAATTGAGAAAGGTATGCTTAGATGGTTTGGGCATGTAGAGAGAATGAATGAAAGGAGACTGACAAAAAGGATTTATGAGTCAAGAGTGAATGCGAAAGTTGGAAGGGGAAGACCAAGGCGAACGTTCCTGGACCAAATCCAGGACATTTTAAATAACGGCCAGGTCAAGAGTACTCTAAACCGACGAACTTGTATGAAAGGTTTAATGAGAATGAAAGAAGCGAAGGAGATATGCAAGGATCGTGGCAAGTGGAAGGATGTTGTCTCTGCCTACCCCTATGGGAATGAGGCGTGATGCTATGTATGTAACAATTTTTGGGTTTCTAATTTTACTTCTTTTTTAGTTTTTAGGTAAAACAATTGAGCACGCACTAATTCGCCAGTCACACGTAAATTGGAGGACATACGAGTAAAACTGTTTTCATTAAAGAGATTCAAAACAGAAATTTGTTTATCTACAAATAGTTGAAAGCCTTTGTTGATTGTTAGTTAAGACCTCTAAATAAATAAAGTATTAATGACGGCAAAATGTCGATTGAAAGGGGACGAAATTTTTATTCAAATATGTTACAACTTAATACTTTTACATTAAATGTATTTACAGTGACAATTACAGTAGGGGCTGTGTATATGAGTAAACAAAAACTCTACATTTGAGGGAAATTGAACTAGGAAGCAACAATTTCATAGATAGGATTGGAGATTTAAGGGCACTTTATAATGATATGTGGAACTGTGTCATCGTCTAGGCCAACGGGAATAGTAATGCTAAAAGTAAATGACGTTGTAAATATTTTTATATCTAGAAATCAAAGCATACCATTTGCACACGCTAATACATGGATAAATTTCCTTTATATACGAAAACTTCCCTTGTTACCGCACTTCGGCTCTCTTTGATAATTGATAAACGAACCGCGATAAATATTAGAGTGGGCAACGTGCCAAAAATAGACAAAGTTCCACAGTTAGTCTAGATTCTAACAATTGGCTATTCTATACCGCAAGTAAGAATTGGTGAATAGAGATACATTACAGTGTGCAGAAGCCTCGCCGATGTGAAGGTACTCGGTTCGTTGGAAAAGGGGCTAGAATATCTTTTCAGTAGGCCTAATTCTGAAATTGTTTTTTAACTATGGACTTCGTCCGATATCCCTCAGTGCCTGAAGACCAAAGTCTTCGAACAGTGCGTGTTGCCATTGATGACCCACGGTTCTGAAACGTGGTCGTTAACTATGGGCCTCATGCGGAAGCTCAGAGCCAGTCAGTGTGCGATGGAGAGGACTATGCTCGGAGTTTCTCTACGCGATCGAATCAGAAATAAAGACTTCCGTAGTAGAACCAACGTCACCGCCATAGCCCTACGAATCGCGAACCTGAAGTGGTAATGGGCGGGGCACCTAGTCCGAAGGACCGAAGGACGTTGGGGGCCAAAGGTGCTGGAGTGGCGACCCTGCACTGGACAGCGCAGTGTAGGCAGACCCCCGAACTGGATCGATGATATCAAGAGGGTCGCCGGTAGCCGCTGGAGTCAAGCGGGGCAAGATTTGGCCTTGTGGAGGTCATTATGTGAGATCTATGTCCAGCAGTGGACGTCCATCGGCTGAAGCGACGATGACGACGATGGATGATTTTGGATTTTGGCGTTAGTTATCACCCTCTTTGCAAATCATCATCAAAGAGAAAATCATCTACATCATAATATTATTAGAATTAAGATGCGATCAAATTACCTAAAAATTGATTACAAATACCAATTTCAATAAAACTTGTTTCGGGTTTATTTTGAATAAATTACTAGCGATAGAGAATAATTAATAATACCATAAACGACAAAAATAATTGAGAAACGTTCGAAGATGCTTATAGAAGAATTTCCTTTTATAATGAATTAAAGAATTATTAAAAATCTATCAAAATGAATGATACAATGAATAAAATTTCATTTGGGCTATTTTCGTTTGACTTGCTTTCTATGATAACTAAAGAATAATTGAAAGTTGACACATATTTGTTGTAATTATAATATCTATGTTTTAGTGGGTTACAAAATGTTTATGTCTCCGTTTATGGTTAGATACATCGAATAAGTGTCCTGCTGGAACATATGAATGCACATTTAACGGTTTAACAAGAGATGAAGTAACAGTTCTGATAATTGGCAAAACTTTGGAAATATGGTATATAATACTAGGCGACTGCAAAAATGATGACAACCTTACACAGTCTATGTGATACGTTACCGTAACTGCTGATGTTTTGGCCAGAGGATGATGGTTATCACTTCAATATCAAGATGATAAATCCATTGAATAATCTGCATCAAGTTCTACTTGATGCACATTCCTAATTTACCAAGAAATACTTCAAGTCAACAAATAGATTGAGGGCGATTTGTTTAGAGAATATTGGGCAAAGGCGAAGGACATCTTAAATAATTTTTATCACACCACCAGCACACCACCAACTTCCCAACTTCGGGCAAATATTGAGAAAATCTTAATAGAAAATTCAATATGATTTTTGAATTGGATCAACCCGGGACTCGAACGCAGGACATCATGTCTGTAATTGAACATGCTAACTACTAGACCAATAAGACAGTTCAAAAATAGTATACTTGTACATATGAAATTTATTATTATTGATTCGTACACAATACACAAAAAAAAATCATGTGTGAAACACGAATTCTATTGTTGACGATGTGCAATCGGCAATAAATACTTGTAGAATGTCAGGTTGTAAAAAGTAATGTTTATACATATCAGTACAAATAATTTTACGACGTAAATGAATGTATTTGAGTATAAGCGAACATAAAAAAACCTTGAGACCGCATAAATATTTGCCTGAAAATTATTTATCGCAAACAGAAAAGAGCTTTGTTATATTATATGTAAAGCATGAACCATGAGGAGGTTGTTCACGCCGGCCGTGACCCTATCATGAGAGGCTACCAAGGATCACCAGGGCCCATAGTGGTGAAGGTAGCCTCGATCACTGTAGACGGCGGGAGGAGAAATTATACGAGAGATTCCAGAAGGGTCGAACAGATTTTAATGATTTTGCATCTACCTGGTCTCCCGGCGCCGATCTCCGCAACGGCGATGAGCCCTGGCAGATGTATGATCTCGTGGGTGTGTTTTTGTATGTGTGTGGGTGGAATGTGTCTGTAACCTGCCAAAACGTCGCGGAAATCTGCTCTCGGCGACGCTGGTTCGCTATTCCATTCCAATATCCACAGGAAGGGAGCCCTATTGCGGCCACCGCGTGGGCGTAATAGACCCGCCACCTTTCACTAGAGGCCTACGATATGGGCTTACAAAACGCGACGATTTGCTTCACTGGCCCCACAAACTAATTAACGCGAGGGATTACCGCACTTCCCAACAAAATCATATAAAATCACCAAGGGCTTATTCTTTGCGCCCGTCACCATACGCTTGAGAGTTGACAACTCGGCTCGGCTTCTTACTACTACAGACTACCGATAACCTATAGACTATATTGCTCTATGCTCATAAAGCAGCGCAGAGGCGCCCTCTTGCGCCCAGTTGGCGCGAACAGAGATACTATGTCGAAATCAAATTCAAAATTATAAATGGTATAAAACCTAATACTCAATATATGAATTTGTAAATACAATTTAAAATTCTAATTAAAATAGTTTAAAAAACGTTGTAAATATTTTGAATATAAAACTTAATTTGATAAAAATTCTTTAATATTGTAAAATGTTTTAAAAATGAAAAAGTCATGCATTTTTTTTATTATATATTTATGTTACGGGATTTGTCTAGGTAGGTAACTTATTGCATATTTTTAAAAACAAAACGCAGATGCTTTTATTAATAAATAAGGTTTTATGAACTGGAATTAGAAATTTATCCCTACAACGATTCGATCTAAAAAAACTAAACCTAAATTTTGCTACTAAGTTATATTTCACGTCAGATAAACAGTTAATGAATCACGTTGAAGTATTTTTAAAGCAAAGAATACTTTCCAGTGAAGCAATATGCAAATTGTTTCTATAAGTATTTTTATATAAAAGCGATGCTCCACTTTTTTTATGGTTTCTGCGCCAAATTGAGGGAAAAGAAGGCGCGAGAATCCATTTGCGAGCCAAAACATTCCTTTAATTAAGACTTTTTTTATCTTTTAACGGCAGAAAATGTCCAATGTTCGTAATTAATGCCTTTGTGAGATGTTTCAGGAATCTGTTTAGGCTACAGATATATGATTTGGTTTGAAATTGTTTTTCACACATTAATACGAGTTAACTATATACGAGGTATGGATATTAAATAACCGAACTGTTGTTATAACTTTTTTTTTATTAGTTATTAACTACAGTAGATTTTTTTCACCTTTGATAGCAATCTCTATATTGCACCATCCATGCGCCTTATTAGGAAGCTCAGGATCACACAACGGGCGATGGAACGAGCTATGCTCGGAGTATCTCTTCGGGATTAAATCCGAAACGAAGAGATTCGCAGAAACACAAGAGTTACCGATGTAGCTCGAAGAGTCGCCGAGCTGAAGTGGCGATGGGCAGGGCACATAGCTAGGCAAACCGATGGACGTTGGGGTCCCAAGGTACTGGAGTGGCGACCACGTACAGGTAAGCGCAGCGTTAAAGACCCCCCACCACATGGACAGATGACATAAAAAGGGTCGACGGAAGCCGATGATTACAAACTGCACAAGACTGTGTATTATGGAAATCCTTGGCGGAGCCCTATGTCCAGCAGTGGACGTTCATCAGTTGAGATGATGATGATGATGATGATACTGCTCCATACGAATCTTCCATTAGTTCAGGCAGTGCTGGACTTCTGTCAACTGGTTCAAAATCTCTACAGAATTTGATTTACGTGCTTCTACACTTTTTAAACTTGCCCCCATCAGTCCCGATATGATTTTGGAACATAGAAAATGTTATAGGAGGCAAAGTAGGATGATTAGGTTGGATGGTCCAACATAGCGATAACATATTTTGCGAAGAATGCCGTCACGGACAAAACATTTATTCCCTTACACTTCTTTCAGCATTGCATAAGCTTCGGTAGACTATTTCCCAAGTTTAACTTGATTTTCACCCGTTGCTCCTTTTGAACACTCAAAATTTGTCCAGCGCATCAGTGGTGCATAAAGTAATTTATATAACAGCTACAGTCACACTTAGAGACTTGCTGGTAAGTCCAGTAAAGTGAACTCTAAGTGAGGGAAGTGTCACGTGACAAAGTCACATCATTAGTTCGATTTCGTTTGGATTTAATAGCAACAACTCGTATATCGGTTTCTGCTTGACACTTTCCACAGTCATATTAAATAAGAACTATATAATATGAAACACTATTTGGTTTTAATTATTCAGGACTGGTTCGTTTACTGAATGGGTCGCCTTCGTGTATAAAATAGTGTGGTCTATGTTCTCTCTCTTCTATGAGTGAGAACAGGTGTCCTGGAGACAATTGTATCCAGCAATGGGAAGTTAATATATTGTATCTACTTATGAAAATTAATATAAAAATACCACAACATTTACGTTGTTCCATCTTCAGTTTTACTTCCGTATATTTACTGTACGGAGCCTCAAAAATTGAATATATTTTAACTGCGACTGGAGGATGTATGAATCTAGTGGACGAGTGAGTTCAAGTGTGCCCGGCCACTTTCAGCTGAAAAAATATGGTTGCATTTCCTCTCTCAAGTGTACAGACCGACATGATTTGTGTGCACGTAAAGTAAATAATTGCTAGTATTAAGGATATTAAAAATCAAAATTATGGAATTACATTAAGTGTAATTATGGATCCAAAGCTGACTATTTCAATATTCGTCCACTTTCCACTCAGCGAATCACAAATATCTTTATCAAAATTAAATTTTGAGTATTTTAGTTTTACTCCATTGTATTTTAGTTTTACTTCTTTTATCAAAATAAGTGCTCAACCGTGAGACATTAATAGGCTGCTACTTAGAGTGCTTAATAATCAAGCACTTTTAGCTTTATTAAGCAATAAAAAACAAATATTTTTTAACATTACGTTATACTGCTCCAAAACTATGTCAAGAATCACTTAACAAAATGAGAGAATATTAAATAAAACTCTTCAATAAAATTTAACCATCAATAAATTTTATTATTCAATACTCTCGACTACATAATAAGTGCAGGCGAATGTAATAACAATCCACTCAGTATATTATTTTCCATAAAGACGCAATCTTCGGGATCGCTGGACAATTTTATAGCTCTCTAATGCCGGCTAACTACAATAAAGTTAATAAAATAAGTCCAATGGCAGCTGAATCGGCAGAAAAGTGCATATAGTTTACAATTGTAAAATGTCTGGCATGACTTCTTGGCTACTCGTGAATTATTATTGCGCTTTATCCATCGTTGGCGTTTGATAGAATTGCGACACGAAACCTATTTATAGAAACGAAACTCGGGATGTATATATGATAAAAAAAAGAAACCCGACTGTGTTTTAGTGGGTTCTTTTCAGAACATGGCGCTGAACAGAAACCGGCAAGTAAATCAACTCAGAAGTAGTTTACAATGAGTTTACTTACGAATGCAACTGGAATCAAGTCCAAAAGTCTTTATCGTTGTTCCTCATATTAAATCATTATTACATGTACACTTTTTCTTTAGCATCTTTGCACTCCAAGGGCATTAATTCAGTGCTTTATTTGTTTCGACTCAGTACCGAGTTTCTCTACTTAGTATCTTGGTGCAAAGCTCAAAACTGAAGGTCTACGGAGCCTACGTCGAATCCAGACTGACGTATGCGGCTCCTGCCTGGTACTCTTTCTGCTCAGGGTACCATAAGAAGAAGCTGCAGACCCAGCAGAATAAGTACCTATGCCTAATAGTAGGAGCTCTGAGACACGTCGGAAATGACGTCATTAATCGTGACACCAAGACGCCCACCGTGGAGGTATTCGTCCAGCAATTGGCAAGAAGCATGTTCAGCCACGCGGACCGGTCCCTGCACACACACCTCCATGGCATTGCCAGCAAGCATCCTAGATCTGGTATCACTGGGCGTCTACTACCTCGTGAGTTCCTGCTGTCGCCACCACCAGGTGTGGGTGAAGATGACGGAATTGACGACTCGACAGCAGTGGCAGAACTCGGATTGACCTGGATGGCAAAAGCTGGTGGGAATCAGTCCGCTAGAATGACGGGCAGAACAAATACCGGGTATCATCGATACCTGACAAAATTAGCCCGGGTAATGAGACATTGCCTCGAGGCCCGTACCCCAGAACTTGGTTGTGAAGAACCCCGGATGGATAGTGCAAAGCTCCAATGCGGTGTAGTTCCTACTGAGGTAGTGCCTGCATCTCACAGAAGTTACTATATACTTTGGTGTCCCAATTGATTAGCGTAACTTGTCTTGTTTGTTATAATCTTCTGTGTAAGTGATGCCCATTCGTAAATTCAATTTCTAGCTTCACTTTTATTAACTTTCTTCACATGAATACAGTTATTTCTATTCAAAAACAGGTTGCCGTTTTGTGGTGATCATTTGAAAGCTCTTTATAACTTCCTAAAGGTATTTAGGGTCGGTTTTCAGTTCGGTTGCGTCATCGACCGATTGATTTTGTACAACCTTCGGTTTATAAAGTCTGTAGAAAACGGATTCTTTCGTATTAGAAGTCAATTCAGCTTTAATATTTTTTTTTGTTCACACAGCGATACTTTTACGAGCATTCAAATGGTTTTTCTTAATTACTTCGTATCCGCTATTATTGGCGCCATCTTTCTTTATTTACTTTTATATTGCTGTTTTGATATGGGTCTTTTTACCTTTTTATTTTAAAATAGTACTGTAATAATTCTTAAAAATAATTGTAATCGACAAAACACTTAAGCTAAATGGAATATAAATGAGCATAATCAATGTTAACGAGGAATTTTGGATGATTCATGTGTAATTTACTAAGGCTATCAGGAGATGTCGGAACTGTAACGTCTTAATTACATGTGTAATTAAATAAATTGATACAAATTGTATATTGACATAAAATCTATCAAAGTGTATCATTATAGTTAGATAAAGTCATATAAGAATCATGGACACCCGTACACTATTTAATAAGACCTAAGTTAAAATCTTTTACCACAATTAAATGATGGACATGGTTAGTGCAAAGTTTAATTATTATAGTATGAACGTTGTTTTCCTAAACTTCGTTGCTTTAACATGTATTCTATGGGCTTTTAACTAGTGGTTTGCGTAGGTTTGAACACAGCGCCGAGTTCTTTTACTTGGTGTGTCGTAGTGCAGAGCTTTGATGTAGTATGGTTTCTAATGAGGCAGCCGCTTTGCCTCTACTGATATGCCTAAGTTCGCTTGTTTGGCAGCGTTCAGTTCTTTTAAAGATGTTTTTCACGTCAGAAGAAGAAGAAGCTCAGAATCCATCTGCCATCGACCAACGCTGGAACTGATCTTCAGCTAAATGAGGTTATACAGCAGATTGTCCAGGTTTGCTTTCACCACCGATTGTTCAACACATTTAACAACTGTTTATAATAAGTATGTAAGCAAGCCCTTTAATGTCCCACTGGTGAGCACAGGCCTCCTCATTCATCGGGGAGAGGATTTTAAGGGCATAGACACATCGCGCTGCTCCTCTGCGGATTGGCAGGCATAGTACACAAGTGCACTCTCTATTCCTTCACTCTCATATTTCGATGTGACGGGAATCCGACACGACCGGCGAGAGCAGGCGCAAGACCGACGGCTTAACGTGTTCTCAGTGGTACGGGGGTGGATCTCACCGCCAACTTCCCAACTTCAGGCAAATATCGAGAAAATAATGGGAAACTCAATATTGATTTTTTAATTGGTCCGACCCGGGACTCGAACCCAGGACCTCATGTCTGCAGTTGAACATGCTAACAAAACGGATTCTATGGCAGTAGAAGTCAAACAATTTCAAAATTATAATCTATTTTGGTTATCATTACGATACTTCGACGGACATTCCAATAATTCTCTTAAATTCATTTGTATTCGTTATTATTGGCGCTACCTTTCTTTGTTTGTTTTGACATTTTGGTGTGGCTCATTTTTTAACTTTAAAATAGTACTGTAATTTGCCTCGATGTAATTGCAATCGACAAGACACTTATGTTGTAGGTTTTTTTTTTTGCGCTGGGAAATGCCTTTACGCACCCCGATGAAAGATTTTCTAATCGGGAGTGTGGGATTCACAGATTACAGAATACCCACTAAAACCCAGCGGATCCCTCCTCATCCATGAGTGAGATCACTAGAGGTTCCCTAGCTGCATTCCACTCTAGTGAAAATCTTAATAGAAAGCTCAATATTGATTTTTGATTTTGCCCGACTCGGGACTCGAACCCAGGACCTCATGTCTGTAATCGAACATGCTGACCACTAGACCAATGAGGCAGTTACTTATGTTGTAGGTAAGATAAATAAGCCTAATCAATTTCTATCAGGAATTTTGGATAATATATATATAACTTTAAAACGATATCAGCAGATGACGTGACAAATTGTTTGTAGAAACAAAATCAACAATAGAAAATTGGAGGTTCTCTTTACAGCTAAATAAAGTCATGTAACAATTGATGACACTCACGCAGCATATAATACAGCTTAAGTTGAAATCACCTACCACAACTAAGTCATCTACATAGTAGGGACATTTCAACAGTACGAGAAACTTGTTAAGAGTCTCTGGTTTTATAGTCGGTGGCATATTCTAAACATAAGTGCAATCCTGTTTATGTTATTTTTATCTGTATTTTGATAGGATTATCCAGATATATAGTCTGTCTCCCCACTTAAAACCCGATATGAATGTACTTTACGTGAAACTGTAATAGGCATACCTTCTCCATCATGTTGCGAATGAATGCAAAGGTTTTATAGTCTGATGTGTAGTTATTCTTAATTAAATCGTCTGTTTTCTTTCTAATTTCTCGAATATTCTGCTAATATATGTTTAACACTTTAAAGGTTTTCAAGTCATGGCACTCCTTTCTTTATAATTGTGTTTTACTATAAACTTAAGACTATCTATACACTTTTCTAATAACGCCTGGCTAAATTCATCCGTTCGTACGTAATTTTTTACATTTCCACGTGAAGCAATATTTAATCTCTTTTGCTTAAATACTTTCATACCGGCGAGAAGAGATATCCAACTCGAGACATATGGTCAATAGGCACAAGTGTCCCATCCATACCTAGGTGGGTTATGGGAATTTAATTTAGAGAGTGGTTAGAGAGCTCTTAAGAGAGTGTTGCTATTTCTTATAGTGTTCAGCGTAACGATTACTGAATTTGATTTGTCAGGGATTTTGTTAAACTTTATAATTGATAAAAAGTTCTTTACTCGGCCTAACTGGATCATAGTGCTGACCAAATTTTATGATGTATGAACATACATTCTCTAGTATCTAGTATCCCATTTACTTTAACATTAAGTTTTGCCAGCCAGCCTTGTCGTTAATTCTTTAACAGATGAATGCAATTGTTAATTTTTCTTATAAAAGCTGATAACAATGTTTCTGCTATTATTTTTGTCATTTCTTCAAACGGCGCCTTTATAAAATATTACTGGCGAAATTCCGTTATTTGATCATTTAATAGAGAATGGGAATAGTTCTTATTATAGTTATTATCACGCAGGTTATATCAATAATGTCAATTTTGCTAAATAATATCGTTGTCGGTAAATTCTTTGTGTTTTTGCGCACTATGATGTTTGAATCAGTTCAGTTACTTTGTTGCATGTTACAGCTACTCTTTCGAGTGTGTTGGTGTTTCCCGTCGTAAGCCGTTTGCTACAACATTCCAGGTATTTCCAGGTATTTTTTTCTGTTGGTCCATATTTAAGGTATGTTTGCATATTCACAGTTATATTTAAGAACGCATACGGAACATCTCAGGTAATCATTTTTGGTGATTTATTTTTGCATTTGGCATAATTTTACGTAACTTTTCATATGTTTATCTATTTTAAAAGAAAATTTAAAATCGGAGGAATAATTGACGTTTACATGTCGAGTAATGACATCTATCTAATCAATATAATTGGGTCCTTAAAGGCCAGCGACGGTAAATTTCAACTCTTTTTTGGTAATAAAGTAAAAGGTAGTAATAAGCAGCACCTCAGATGCGAGGAAAACCGATCAGTGTGCGTTCATTTCATTTGATTAACGTACACTTAAGCAAAACAACATTTCTTCATTAATGAAGAATAATAATAATCTTCATAATCTGTTAGTTTTACTTATTTCTTGTATCATATATCTTGTTACTTGTTTTTCCCAAATAAATGATTATTTATTTATTTATTTAATGATAGACGAAACCAGTCAACAACATTTCAGATACCACAGAGAATTAGCATTATTATAGTTTCCTTGGTGTCCAAACTCGCCACCAAATATAAATAAATTAAATTAAATAAGTATATAATTTGTTAAGTAGACCTGATTGAATTGGAAGGAGGACCTCGGGTCTCCATCTGCAGGTGTGGTCTCGGTTGCAGCGGTGCGTCCATTCTTGGAAGATTGGCTTGCCAGGGGGCACGGTACGCTAACCTACAGGCTGGTGCAGGTGTTAACTGGACATGGTTGCTTCGGCAAGTATCTGCACCAGATTGTAGGCTGCGAAGAGACGCCTGCTTGCCGTATTTGTGGGGCGGCCGTAGACACTGCGCACCACACAGTAGCAAATTGTCAGGCTTGGGGACCTCAGCGTCACATCTTGACATCGCTGATTGGGAGTGACCTCTCACTCCCCAGCATTGTGGGCGCTATGATTGGCGATGAGTCAAGTTGGAGAGCAGTGACGTCCTTCTGCGAGGCTGTCATCTTGCAGAAGGAGTCACTAAACAGGCAAAGGGAGGTTATGGCAGACGCTACTCCCTCTCGCCGGAGGAGGGGGGGCGCTAGAAGGCGCAATTTTGCTCGCCTGCTCTCCCTCAACTAAACTAAACCCTTAAGTCGGATTCATCCGGGGCGCCAGAGCTGAATGCGCCAGCGAACATCTGGACCCCAACACCTGGATGAAGAGGGTTCCGCTGGGTTTTAGTGGGTATCCTGGTACGACCAGCGAGTCCCACACTCCCGGATGTTTACACTTCATCCGGCGTGCATAAAGCATTTCCCAGCGAAAAAAAAAGACCTGATTGAATGGCTTCCTTAGACAATACATAGGCTTTGTCCTGAGTCAAGACTAATATTCCGAATTTAATATAAAAACAAATCAATATAACAAAATTGATCAAATGAATAACGCATCAATTTTTCAGTGACATTTTTTCAAAAACTGATGGGGAATTATCCGCTGCAAAACAAAACTACCACAAATTGTGAGCGTCCAGCTGTGGCATTTCAAAATACAATATTGTGAAATTTATCTAAAACTAGAATCTTTGCGAACCAATAAAATCGGATGCAAACGTAAATACTTGATGTAACACGTCAAAAATCTCTTTTTAACGATGCACATGCGGGCCGTAACTGAGTTTAGCATAAATATATGTCCGTACATTTGAACTCGCGTTGTTGAGCTTGCGTGAGTGATAATCTATTTTTCGGGAATTCTGACATCTGACGTTTCCACATTTTTTCAAGCGAGACTGTTTTTCCATTGCTTCGTTTATTCATCGCATGTCGCATTACAGCCGCAATGGGGCAAATGCGGTTTACCCTTTCACCGCAGTTAAGCAACTGGTTCGACTCCTAGGTTATAGTTATATTATGGTCTCTTTGCCAAATGTACGTGTGTAATTTATTTCAAATTCCTTATTGTATTTTTCGGTGAAGGACTGCACTGTGAGGAAACCTGCATATCCTGGGAGCAATTCTGAAATTTGTACATTCTACCAACCCGTAATGTAGCAGCCTGATGGAAATATGGAAAAGTACTAATAATGGCATCCATAAGAATATACAAGTCTTAAATTTGCATTAAAAAAATTTGATTCCGATGATTCATTTTTTATTGGAAAGGATGTATATCTAGAGTTCCTTGATGATAGTTTCGTTGAGTTTTAATCATGGGATCAACGACAAAGCAACGGAACTCTTCAATTCTTAGGAGGCCGAATATTTTATAGGCTATCCGGATATTTGAGTCACCTACTGTAACGTCGGTATTGTCCCAATGTAAGTTATAAATTATTTATGGAATAAAATTGTTAAGTTAAATCACCCTTAAATACAAACATACAAAAAACTGTCCAGTAGTTTAGAAAAAAGTTAATTCACAAACACTCGATCCACGGTATGCTTTAATGTTGTAAATAAGAAACTTACCTAGCATCATTTATGGTAAAGCACGGTTTTATATAGAAATAACGTTAAAGCTTATAATATTTAGCTTTCCATAATTTACGTAACCCACACTTGGTATTTGCTTAATACATTTAAGGTAAGCCGTGGGCGAATTCTTCGAAGTGTTAGGAGTATGCAGGCATACCTACATATTAAAGGCACTTCGAAGAATTTGTAACTTTGTTTTGTGATTGAAGGTTAACCCATCGTAGATTGAAACAATTTTGTATTTGTGTACACAGTCAAACCTGGATAACCGAAAGTTCAAGGGACAGCCAAATCTTTCTTATAAAGGTTTCTTTCTAACTGGAATTTGTAGCCTCTGGTGGTACAATAATGGTTATTTTAGTTAAAATCATGATACAATAAATATAGTATTTTACTCGTAAAAAATGGCCCACGAACATTTCACGACTCTCTCTTATAGATTTCTTACACAGAGTTTTAAGAGGCTAAATATTATGATATTAATCAGTGGAATAGTTTAGTAGTGTCTATATATATATGTCGGAATGCGGTTGTCTGTGGAACGCTGACGCCATCTGTCTATCGACGTGGGACAGAGTCAATAGCGGAAGTCCGGTGCACGTCTCTCGATAGTTCTCGAGTGACGGTCGGCCGGGGCGGTCGACTATTGAAACTGTCGCCTTTTCTAGCTATTATTATTAATGAGTTTGTGTATATTGATATCGCGAACTTTAAGTGATTGAACGTTATAATCATGGTTAAATAATAGTGTATGATTGCACCAACATTACCCATCAACGCCCACAGTATGGATGTGATCCACACTAACGATGATGTCGGCGGAGAACCTTATGCTTTATGCTTTCCTTCTCTCTTATTCTCCAACGTATATATAAAGTGTGGAAGGTGAACGATCTGGAATGATGCAGACCAATAGATTTCCCAGCGGTTGTTAACATTTTCATTCGAGTATTTATATGCATTTAAATATCTCACTAGATTCAATTTTTCCTTGCATTTCTTTTGTATTTCAAAAAGTATTCTACTATTTAAATCATCATCATAACAATCGGTCTAATCGTACGTACGTTATAAATGGTGTATACTATTTTTTTTATTTATTGTTAAAGTTTGCGGTCAAATTGAGAATAGATTAATATTATTTGCCAGACATTTAGCTAATGATGAAAGCGTTTTTACAGAAAAAAACGTTATTTATAGAGATGTTTTGCATTCATGACTCAATAGACATTAAAAAAGAAGATATTCTTTAAAGTTTTTTTTTTAATTTTTTTTCCGTAAATTGCATATCATTTGTTTGAACCTTAATAACGTTAAATCTTATAATTTAAATTAATTGACAAATTTCAACCACGGGGCGATCACTAGTATAAAGATTTAAATGAGTTTCCATTATTATATGTGAAAATATAACAAGGTTCCAATACGAACTAATTCCCCGAAGTTACATTTACGAAATTGATATGTCGTGTAATTTATCCTATCATATAAACACGTAAATGTCCTAATATATGAAATATTGAAGCATTCAAGACTTTTTATTACATTCCGCTTATAGAAATAGAAAGAATATTATACAGTTATTTTTATTTTGTATCCATATTTTAGTTATATATTGAATTAGAAAAATATAATTTTCATAACTTTATCTGTAAGAATAAGGGACATTTAAACAAATGTTCATACATCATTACAAACTCTTCAAATATTTTTGCACGAGCAGTGTAAATCCCCCATTCACACTGCTTGTGGCTCAAAAGCCCCAACACCCGGGATTTAAATTTTTATTTCTAAATGGTAGTCGTTCACTGTCCTGCCATCTCAGGTTCAGGGCGGGAATGCATCTGCCGGTCTCGTTCGGTGGTCTCCTTCTTAACCATAATGGTTTCGCAGAAACAGACTACCGCCCTCCAGCCTTCATCCTCCGCAAGCATATCTGTAACTACGTTCGCAGGTGAAAGATCTCCTCCAATTTGGCGGCTTAAGGTGCACCTCTCAGCTTCTCATGCTGGGCATTCTGCAAGCGTGTGTTGTGCTTCATCCCGGTCTGCTCGGTAATGATAGCATTACGGTATTCTCTCCCGTCCTATTCTGCACAGATACTTAGTGAACCAGCCATGTCCAGTAAGTATCTGTGTCAACCTGAAGGTCACTTTTCCCCATTTTCTCCCCATCCAGGCTTCGAAGCTTGGCAAGATTGCACCCACAACTCGTGTATATCGCGCTTTGTGTTCATTTTCAAGCCGTATTTGCCAGTCATGGAGTACTTGTCTGTGTGCCTCTTGTACTATTGCTCCTAGAGTTTTCCCAGGTATGCTTCCAGCTTTCTGGAGACTACTGCGAGTCAAGACATATATTTTCGCTGGCTACCAAAATATCAAGAGGCGGGAACCGCGCCAGTATAGTAGATTGTTCGGTATCCCTCTGCGATCCTAAAGGCCATTTTACGCTGCACACTGTTCATTTTTTCTCTATAGCGGCTGACGCTCGACAATCTATGCGATCATACAGGTGCTCTATAAAGAGTCATGGAACGCATTATTCCCGCATATAGACAGTGAAGGTAGCAAATCCTAGGCACCTACAAATACAGCTAAGTGAGAGCGGCGAGGGTGTTGTCTAGTGGACACGCGGGACACACCTACCTTGGCTAACGCCGACACCAAATATCAAGACTTGTAAAAATTGGCAATTGCTATGACAGTAATATTTACCGTTGGTAGCAATGTTTTCTTTATTCTGAAGCGAACTTCGAGTACCTCTTTCTTCTGATTTTGATTTAAAATTAATTGAAATACTGTTTTAATCGCGTATCTTTTTGGAGTTGAGGACTGAATTATGCCTAACTTAGCCCCAATGGAGATTGCCAGGGCACTCGAAATGCGAAGAAATGATCAAACCTACAGAGTGCCTAGACGGTAGAAACTTTAATAAAAGCACGTGAAGGAAATATGCGATATTAATCACATCAATCATCAATAATTTTAATATTAATTTTCAGTTTTCCCGATTACATAAAAATTTCAAAAATGTACCATTTTTCACAAATAGCCTTTACTCCCAAATGTGTACGTAATGTGATCCTAATTTAATTAAACAAATTAAACTTTAAATAACAAAAGAAGTGTAGTTAGTACATTTTAGAATAAAACCATATTTTTCTAATCATTGACATTTTTGTTTTTTTTTATTGCTGACAGATTAGCGCTTGAGTGTGATCTCACCTGATGGTAAATGATGATACAGTTTAAGATGGGAGCGCGCTAATCTGATAAGAGGCGATATACCCCTTACGGTTTCTTCACAGCATCGTACCGGAACACAAATTTCTTTGTTTGGCGGTACGTTTTTGCTGGTAGAGTGGTAACTAGCCACGGCCGAAGCCTCCCACCAGTCCAGACTCAGACAACTTAGAAAATACAATTTCTTAAACTCGTCCTACCGGGGATCGAACCCGGGACCTCCGCTAGCAAAGCGAATACTCGCACCACTGCGCCAGCGAGGCCGTCAAGCGTGTTCCGCTTAATATGAAGGTGTGCGTATTATTAGACTATATCACAGCCTCTATCTGTTTATATTATTATAATATTTGATAATAGAACCAAAAAGAATTTCGAATTTATAATTTTAATATGAAAAAATTCGAATCACGTAGCTGAATCACGTGCACTCTTGTTGATATACGATGACGAAAATCCCCTAAATAATAACTTCGTACATAAACAACCGACTTTGTTCCGACGTCATCGTCTTCTATG
Organism: Elymnias hypermnestra; assembly: GCA_015832385.1. Taxonomy (NCBI): domain Eukaryota; kingdom Metazoa; phylum Arthropoda; class Insecta; order Lepidoptera; family Nymphalidae; genus Elymnias; species Elymnias hypermnestra. The sequence goes on along the minus strand of JACTOM010000069.1, from coordinate 478,595 downwards.
CGTTAGTCACTTGAAGAATGAGCTTTTTAACGTGACGAAGTTTTAAAGCGGCAATAGGGACGCTTAAGTTTCTGAAAGTAACAATTCAGACGCCACACTTGCTTATTTTTTATGAAAAAATGTATTCATTTTTATAAATAAGATTTCTAGAAGCAAGAAGCAGTCGATCAACGTCTATCTGGTGTGCACAGCCTTCCTCACAAATAGGAGAGAGGGTTTTTAGAGCATGGATCCAGCACGCTGCTCCACTGCAGGTTGGCAGGCATAGTATACCTGTGTATGCGTGCACTCTATATTCCTTCACTCTCATAATCCGATGGGATGGCAATTTGACACGACTGGAGACAGATCAGGACCGAAGGCTTAGAACACCGAAAACTTCTCAACTTCTAGCAAACTAAATAGCATGTAGTTTCTTTTAATAAATCATATATATATATACAGTATTAATACTGCATAAATATAATTTATAACTATTATTCTATATACTGTGTGTTGTTTTATTTATTGTATGTATAAATTAACTGTAAGGTATTTAATGCATTTGAATTCTTAAGATTTACGTACAAGTTTTAGCCATAAATTTATTAATTGTTAAATAAGCTTGCATATGGTGCTTACCTTTAAGTAGCTTTGCATTTAGAGTAAGTACTTCTTATAATCTTGTTTTTATCAAAATGTATTTAATGTAAAAGCTGTTGGTGAGCCAAAAATAAATGAAAAAACAACTAAATAATTTCTTAACGGAAAACTCAATATCTATTATTGAATTCGCTGGACTCGGGACTCGAAAACAGGATCTCATGTCTGTAACCGAATAAGCTAATCACTAGACCAATGAGATAGTTTGTTTCCTTATTAAACTATATCACACTCAAGAAAGTGATAGTGAAAGAAGATTCTTGAAAGGTTTGTACGTACAAATACATAATAAATACGTATTCATAATTGATACTTCACCGTGCTAAGACTAATTTATCACAAGGATTATAAAGTTAATTACAAAGGGAAACCATTATATGAGATGAACTGAAAGACACAACTTCATCTGCGTCAAATAAGAGAATGATAATTTTATAACAATAATTACAGTGCATCAACCTTAAAAGTCTTTTTTAAAGTATTTTTAAAGGGGAACAATTTTATCATCCTTAGTCTCCTTGGTCCTCTTAATAAATTTAAACCTGTTATTAAAAGAATGCTAATTGAGAAACCATTCTATAATTGTTGTGTGAGTGACTAAATTGCTCTATATATATATCATTATATAGAATAAATTAAAAATATTAATGTAATGATGACCATAAAAGCGTACATCCGATTAAGTTTGTTGTGGGTTCTTCTCAGATCAGGGCGCGAAGGAACCCTCGTAACTTTAGATTGTAAGTCGTCTTTAATGTCATCAACAGTCGTACATTAAATAATTTATGCAAAAACGATATTTGACGATTCAAAAGTGCTGTAAAGGCCAACTTGAATAAAGATATTTTGACTTTCACTTTGACTATACTGCATAATGACCTAAACCAGTTCCACTACGAGTGCTACGTAAACACGTAGCACTCGTAGTGGAAGTTCTCAAAATGAGTATATGTCCTTAATTTTATTTCTATGATCACGTAACGTTATATAGTCTAAAGTCCTTCCCAATAAAGGATCTATACACGAGTAAAATAATTATCCAATTCACACCAGCTGTTCAAGAGATTAGCGCGTTCAACAAAACAATAAAAAAATCTCTGCAGTTTTATAATGTTAATATAGAAAATAATTTTGGTATACATTTTATAAGCATCCTCCAGTAGCATAACAAAATAAAACGCTTTAACAATCCTGTAGCGCAGTTGTTTAAAAGGGATAAAAAAAAAAGTTATAAAATATGTGAATGAAATCTTTTCGAGCGCGTTTAAAACAGTAATAATTTTCAATAACCGCCGTACACGTTTTTACTTACAAAAAACATTGTATCTCTTAAAATAACAATTGTTTCATGTGATATTTTTACTTCATTTTCTATTGCTTCGTGTTGATATTAGATTAATGAATACATTTTCTGCTATATTTATACAAGTAAGGTAGAATGTGATATTATATACTTTTAACTGGGTACAGGCCTCCTTCTTCACAGGAGATATGGATTTTAAAGTGTAGACCCACCACACTACTCAAATGAGGCACATACAGTATATACATTATATTTTATAAAAGTTTATAGCGCCTGCTTATTAAAACCCTTGACTACTAAGAAGAACTTAGAACGTCAACATCGATGATCTAAGTTCTAAGATAATCAAGTTTATTTTAATTTTAATTTCTTATGTATTTAGTTCTATTATTAATGTAAAATAATCAAAAAATAGTATATTAAAAATAATGACTCCAAAAGCTTAACGCGAGCACAATTTTTTTGTTATTTAGGACCTCGTTTTAGCTAAATGTAATTATCTTTTGTGTACTAATTAATATACTCGTATATGTATAATATTTATTTCAATTAAATTACTTAATAAACACTAGTAGTACAAGTCGGCGGGTTTGAATTCAATAATTTATTTCTTAATGTTTTCATGAACTTGTCATGATACTTTGTTATTGTGTTGTTGTATATTGTAATGATACCGGATGTATCAAGCGCAGGATGAGTACTATAAATAGGTTGGGTCTCAGTTAATGGGGCATTGTGTTGCGACACACTCAGTGAGTCACTCTGTTGCGAGTCATTCTATTGCGATAACAGTGCTTTAAGTAAGTGTTGTGAATATTATGAAATAGTGAATATTGACATAGTTATTTCAATGTAATAATTAAATGAGTTTATACAAGTAATTTGAGTATTTATTGCTTCCGCTGGGCCACGCGCGACATGCACGTAATTATTTATACATCTAGGTTAGTATAGCAAATAACTAAACAACGCCTGGGTCAACTTTGCGGCAATGATTTTTACGGCGAAAAAAGTTTGAATTATTGCAGGGGAAACCCTAAAACAGCTCTATTCTGTTTCCCATAAAAACGTTTTCTAACATTGATGTAGATTTGACCTTTATTACTATTCAATAAAGTTCATAATAAATTACAAGTACTCACTGTTGTGTAAGCAATGTAGGTATTTCCTAACGTCAAATAGTCAATTTACACTTTATTGCCGCTGCACAAAGTTCAAAATCAAATGAATGGTCACAACCCGACCAAATTGAATTATCACAAAATATAAGAGATATAGATATTTTTAGTACTGCTCTAATTTCAATTCGATAATCATTCGGAAAACTGACATCTGCCACATTCCAATTCTTTTTGACAGAACGAAGTCTATCGGATCTGCTAGTATAGTATAGTATATATATATGGAATTAAGCCATCCTAGCTAACTTAACCCTTGTTAAGGAGGACTAGTTTATTTAGTAGCTGTAATGATTTTGTATGATCTACATATTTACGAAAAACGGGTATAAATTAAAACATATGTGAGACACCGAGATTCTCTATTTAATTTCCGAAAATAATAATCATTCATATAATTAATTATGGAATTAGGAAATTAATTTTTCCAATTTGACTATATCTGATATATTGATCACTGTATATTTTGCTCAAGGAGGAGTTGCTTGCCAACCTGTGTTTCAGTAACGTGGCGGGGTTATACTCCAAAAGCCTATATTTATAACAGAAAAATCTTGTGCCCAGCAATTGGATATTAATAGGGTCTGATTTAACTTATTAATCCGAAAATTTCCGGTTTGTAAAAGAAATATATCTAATCCCGTTCTAAATTAGTTCGCGATAACACAATCCCGAAGCGGGTTGATAGCCTTCAGTAATGTGATAATAATTTTGCCAAAATTTCCCGAATCCTCATCCCATGAGGTCCTTTAATAACTCTTAGACTGTTCCGAAGGTTTACGTACAATCCGATAATCCCCGCTCATGAAGTTCGTCTTTGACTTTGATTTCACACAGGATTTCATGTAGGTATATCACACTGTCAAAAGCCATTAGTTATATGTGTTTTCTTGGATTTCTTCATTATATGGTTGAAAAAGGGGCGCCTTATCTTTTACTCAGAAAAAGAAGCTGCGTACCAGTTTGACACCATGTAGAATTATAAATTATAGCATTCTATTATCATAGAGTAAATCATCACGTACCATTATGTGACATGACAATAATAAACTAAACTGTCAGCAATAGGAAAATGTATATTGATTTCCTTAAATTTTCTGATTACAAAAACGTCAAAATAAAATCCTATTTCCTCTTTAACAATCTATTAACATCCCAGTGCTGGACGTAGATGTCTGCCCTTATATGACAAACGATTTTTCGAGCAAAAACCCGCCGCACTAATCCGGTTGGCAAGCTTTTATATAAATAGAGTTTTGACTCTTAATCTAAATCAAATGTCTGTTTCGAAATCTGGGTTATGAAGACCGGCCGTGACTAGTTAATAGTACTTATACGATAAAATGCATTGCAGATTAGAACCCACGACTCTTTTAACAAGAATCCACAGGTCTTACCGACATCATGGCTTTTAAGTTCACATGCATATCTATATTCTTATTATTATCATAAACGCGAAAGTAACTGTCTTTTTTTTCGCTGGGAAATGCTTTTACGTACCCCTACCACGAGGGCAGGGTGTATGAGACTCGCTAGCTTAGTCTGAATACCCACTAGTCTCTGAAACCTTCTATTCAGGTTGGTGAATAGAAGGTGTCAGAGGCTCCCTTGCGCATTCGCTCCGACGCTTCCGGATGCAACCGGCAAAGGGTCGTTTAAGGAGGAAGCAAGAGGCGTTCAAAAAGACGCCTACCACCCAGCCACCTCCTTCGAAGGGGCGGGGTATCAGCAGCACTTTCTCTTCCTCTCTCCATCGCCTCCTTCCACGAGATGACATTCTCGCAAAAGGAGGCAACTACATTCCATCCATCAGAGATTTTACAATTCGATTGATTGATTGGTTGATTCGATATCCTTGTTATAAATTGCACGAAGACGAAGGCGCGGGGACAGCTAGTACATATATATCATTATATAAATAGTCCTTACGTACGTGTGTATATCAGTGATTTCTCCGAAGCAGCTGGACCGATTTTATTGAATTTGTTTGGCTATTCGTGAATGGCTTAGATTGATAATTCCGAGAAATAACGAATTGATCCATATCTCCACGGAATCATGAATAACGTCGGTGACAATTTCAGGAATAGCTAGGATATCTATAACACTGCCTCATTGGTCCAGTGGTTAGCATGTTCGACTACAGACATGAGGTCCTGGGTTCGAGTCCCGGGTGGGGCCAATTCACAACTCGATATTGAGTTTTCTAATAAGATTTTCTCAATATTTGCCCGAAGTTGGGAAGTTGGCGGTGTGATCCACCCCCGTGCCTCGGAGAGCACGTTAAGCCGTCGGTCCTGCGCCTGATCTCTCTCCGGTTGTGTCGGATTCCCGTCACATCGGACTATGAGAGTGAAGGAATAGAGAGTGCACTTGTGTACTATGCCTGCCAATCCGCAGTGGAG